>JAVJIF010030066.1:0-477846 GCA_038442645.1 Agave tequilana | reverse complement strand
GAAGAGTTGACTACTAACAGCTTTTTGCAGGGCTGCTTAGTTTGAAAAATTCTAGTTTGCTGGAACTTTATTTTTTCTTATATGCCATAACATAAGCCTGCTAATAATCAACAGTAAATATTTGTTGAAAAGATAAAAAATTGATTAGACATTTGCATTTTAGGCACGTGTCTTTTTAATTCCTTTATTTTTTACTGTTGAGAGTGCTGGAGCAAGGTACGTATGCATTGCATTTAGCATAGGACTCACTTCTTGATCCTTAAGTGATTCCTATTTACATATCTTGTACACTTGCACAAAATTGTTTTAAGGGCACTAACCCATAACAAGATAAGGTGGGGATTTAATCACCCTTCCTTAGCCCAAAAATCACATTCCAAGCACTCACTAACCCAAGCCTAACTAAAATTGAGTAGACGTTGGCCTAGGGACATCTCGGACTCATTAGGAGATTATCCTAAGGGGGAATGTGTTGAATCTGACTCCTGAAAAATCAGTGTCTAGGAAGGGATTGAGGGCCGAAGCCCGAAGGTTTGTGGTTATTTATTAAGGACGTCTTTGACGGAAAACCTCCCCCACCTTGCCCTGACCTGGTTGATTAGCTTGTGGTCAAAGTCTACATTAGACCTCCCGTGGACAGTCTAATCAGTTAGGAGTCGTCTAGGTCATAGGTCTACCCTAATCTAGTTAGAATTTTTTTTTCTTTTATTTGTTTGCTTCTTTGTTTGTTTTTGTTTGTATTCTATTGTGTGATATGGACTATAATAATAATTTTTTCAACTACAATAATAATCCATATTACACACCGACTTCATTTTCGGATATTACCAACCCGGCATATCATAATTTTGACCACCTAGTTGTGCCGGATTGGTCCTTATCCGAATCAATATAACCCATGTCCCCCATCTATACTATAATGTCCATAATGATTTCAACTCTTCACCGAGTCATGGGGATTCACCTCCCCCGAGCATAATTTCCAACCACCTTGTCCTCCTTCTCCACCTAGTCCACAATTTTTCAAGATTCATACTCAGTTCCACCCGTCAAAATAGGAAACCATCATTTTTGGAAATGAGTATGCGTGAGTCCAAACACAAATCCCAAATCTGATGGACTCACAATTTCACTACCACTTCCAAGACATTCTTCATCTTTTCATCAAAACAATAAACATATCACCTATGAAGAGATGCTTGAATCCATGACTCAGGCTCAAAACGCTCGTAATAGTGACATAGATATGATGGTCGAATCTCTACGTTCTCACCGTTGGACCAGTTCTGATGTCACTACCCATTCTGTTAGAGCCGAAGAGTCAGGTTGTTTTGGAAATCAAGATTCTATTTCAGAACAACCATTTGAACTTGCCCAAACTCTAAATTTTGAAAAAGATATTGACAGTTTGGCAGTTACTCCTTTCCTGAAATAGAACTTGAAATGATTATGATCCTGAACCCCAAATTAGTGATTCAATTCTACTTCCTGATTCGATTATGACTCCGTATCTTCACCTAGTTTCGATCTTTTCTCGGAGTCAATATGGATCCTGTACCTTCATAATGAAATTGAATCCCTATTTTTGAGGATCATATTGAACTTGACCAATTATACACTTTTGAAGATCCTATTGACAAATTGGCAAGTTCTCCATTTTTTGATCTTGAACTCAATGAGATAAGTGACCTAGATTCTCAAATCTGTGATCCAGTTCAACTTTCTGAATCAATATTGACTCCTGTTTTGTTACCAAACTTGAGTAATATTTTAGAGTCAGTTTTGATTCCATCACCTATCATCCCTGACTGGAATCACCCATATTAGGTCACATTCCATTGTTAGAAACACATGTGACTTGAGTTTCAATTCTTGACTTGGACCCATTTCTCAACCTATTTCGACTCCTGAACCTTTACTTGAATTAAGTCACCTTCCTGAGTCGGTATTAGTTCCTGTCCTTCCTGAGTCCAAGTCATCATTCTATCATTTCTACTCCATTCTGGACGAGGTGGTTGATAAATTTGACTCCGAAATCAATTATGGAATTTGGAAATTAGATGGGGTCAAATACATAATAAAAATTCTTCATGGATTTATCTTTTTAATGGGTTATATTAAAGATATTTTTGTGGGTTCCTCCGAGACCCAATAAAAGTTGATTGGGCCGCGTTTCGTGGACCAATCAGATCACCACCGGAACCACCACCTTAAGGTAACCATTTTCCTTCCCTTTCTTCTTTTTCATGCATCTATATGCATTAATTCATACATTGAGGACAATGCATGAGATAGGTGTGGGGGAGGGACTAACATAACTTTTCTTTTTGTAAAAAAAAAGGAAAATAAAAATTAACATTTTTCTTTACTTTTAAAAACTTTTTGAAAAATAGAAACAATATTTTGACTTATTTTTGTATGAATTAAGTTAATTTTAAGGAATAGGAAAATCTAAATTAGGATTTCTTATACTTGGTCAAATAAGATTATTGGTTTGATTTTTAGGGTTAGGAGATAATTTGTCAAAGTAATTTTCTTGATCTTTACCTTGATGAAGTATGCACACCTTATACACTTATACACTTAGGGTTCAAAAACAAAGATTCTTATGCCTTATAAAAAATATATATATATAAAAAAGAAAAAGAAAGAAATAGCAAATCTAATTATTGATTAGCTAGGTGCTTTGGCCTAGCAAGCCTTAGTATTTACGCGAAAGATGATTAGATAAGTTTGAAAAAAAAAATCCTTTGATTAAGCTGGGTATTTGTGCCTAATAAAGCATAAGTATTCACGCCTAAAGGAGTCCATATAATAAAATCCTTAGTTTTGTGGCCTTGTTTGCTCGAGTTCTTAAGTCCTTAGGGGTTTTTCTCACCCGGTGCCCTAAGACCGTCTGGTTTAGGAGTCATCGATTAAAGGCTCGTTACATGGGCAATTAGAAAGCCTAAACTAAGGAATAATACCACAAATATTATATATATATAATATATATATATATATATATATATATATATATATATATATATATATAATTATATATATATATATATATATATATATATATATAATAAAGGCATAAGAGTTAGAGTTAATGAACCCTTAGTCAAAATTTTCATGATCACAAGGTGCATATGACTTAAGGTAAATTATAGACTAGATGAGAAGTACAATTTGACTCCTTACTTTAATTGATAACAAATTTTGAATAGAGACTAAGTTTAGGAATGAAAATTCAGTTTTCCTATAACTTATAGATTGCTTAGATCTTACAATTATATTTCAAATATTTTTCTCTTTCAAAATGCTTTTCGAAATATAACTCTTTATTTCCCTTTCTTTATGGATTTTGTGGGTGTAATTCGCTGAAAACCCTCACGAGACAAAACTCGTCCTCTAGGGAAACCTAGAGGTTTAACGGCTTGTTGCACATGCTCAGTGCAATCGCGCGACCTGCGAAAGTGGTCTAATAATCCTTAGTATAGTTTAGTTGTTTTTGCTCGAGGACGAGCAAAGATAGGTATGGGGGTGTGATTGTCGCTAATGTTGCATATTTAAGTGTCATATTTCCATACTTATTATAGAATAAAAGCCTGCATTGTCCTAATTAATTGTTTCATTTATTTGCAGGCCCATTCTTTAAGGAGATGAAGAGAAATGAGCCCAAAGCCCACCAATTCTGAATTAAATCAGAATTAATTAAACTCAATGAATCAGGCAAAATCAAGAGGTTGAAAACTGGTTGAGAAGAATCCTCTCAGAATCGATTGGTTGAAGCATTTGATTCAGATTCTGACTGGATACATTTTAGTATTCGAATCATAACTTTTGCTACAGAATCGCAATTCTGATGATTCAAGATGATCCAGAAAGCAGACTGACAGAGCTACAACTCTTATGTTGATCATTATTTCTAATTCGGTCATTTGATACGTGATATTCAGCAATCAACACGCCAACAAACTGCAGATCAGAACTGAATATCCACCTCAAATCAAGTTTGAAGATAGGGAGTAAAAAATTGCCAGATTTACTTATCTCATACTCCTCTACCCTCTCCATTTCTCCTATAATACCTACACTCAAAAGCAAGGGAGGACCATGCAGATTAGGGTTTAGCCTAGTTTTCATTCTTTGTAGTTTAGGTTTTTCTTTTCTTCTTATGTAATTTGTATGTAACTTAGGGTAGAAGAAGATTCATGTAAGTAAGAGAGAGAGGCTGATGTTGAGAGTGACACCGACGATGTACCCTCCTCCTTTCTTCCATTGTCTCTGCAATTAATAAAGGTAAAAGTTCTTTTTATGTTTGTATTTTCTTTTGTTTCGTCTTCCTCTTCTACCTTACCTTGGTTGTTGTTGTTGAGTGTACAGTGAATTCAAAGCAAGTATAACTAAGCTATGTGAGAGCCTGCAATAGTTTCATGAAGACGTTCTCCTCTTCCAAGATCCGCATCACTTCGTTCTTGCTAGGCTTGACGATATAATGTGCACGGGGACTGAGCTCGAGCTATGATCTATGCGTTGAACGCCTCCGAAGCAAAGGTAGAACATGCAACGGTTTTCCAGGTAAGTCATCACTCAACCTAGGTAAGTATTTCTTCATCTTCTTTCCTTCTTTCATTTGTGTAAATTATATCACCACCTCTTCCAACTCTTTTTCCTCCACTTCATTTGTACATATTCGCTTCATTGTTTTCTGATTTTTCCACCTTCTTCATCTTTCATTCTCTTCTAACTTTAACAACTTTCTTTTCCATTTTCTTAACTTAAAAACAGAGAAGAATCTTCGCTTTTCTTCTTACGATTTCAATAAAGAATTGTAAAGCTTCCATCGCAAACCCTCCTTGTGGACCACGACCGCATAGCCACTTGCTATAGCGAAAGAATTGAGCACTTGCACAAGTTTATTATTAGATCTGAAATTTTGTATTTTTGTGTGCAGGTTTTGCCTCAATCACCTACCATTCTGTGGATGAGAATTGGTAGGGGATTTTGGAGGAAGAGTGGAGCCAAGTCCACTTTAGGATTTTTAGCAAACCCTTAGCTGTCAACGGATTTGAGGTGCCTTTACCAACTACCGTTTGAGTTGGCTAGCCATGCTATTCCCTCAGCATGATGAGTTGTCGAAGACTTATGTTGGGTTTAAAAGCCAACATTTTCCTCTATCGTTAGCCGTCGGAGGCGTCGGATCAAATGGAACGTATCCCTTAGGATTTTTAGCAAATCCTCAGCTGTCAACGGATTTGAGGTGCCTTTACCAACTACCGTTTGAGTTGGGCTAGCCATGCTATTCCCCTCAACATGATGAGTTGTCGAAGACTTATGTTGGGCTTAAAAGCCAACATTTTCCTCTATCCTTAGCCGTCGGAGGCGTTGGATATTAATGAAGAAGCTCTTCTTGTTTTTATCAGAGGTGTACTTTTAACTTGATCAACGGAAGAATACCACCTAAGGATAGTATTTCTTCAGGAACCTGCCATTGGTCGGCATCATGAGTGTATCGCCATTTGAGTTATGAGGCGATACGATCCATTTGAGTAGACTGACTCTACTACAAACGGTCCTTCCCATTTGGGTTGAAATTTGCCTTTTGTCTTGTGCGTCATCACTATGGGTCTTCTGACGGCTAAGACAAGATCGCCTTTCTTAAAAGTTCGCATTTTAACTTTCTTGTTGAAGGCTTTGGTAATTCGAGCCTGGTAGAGCTCGATTTGCTGTTGGCCTGCAGACGCTTATCGTCTAAGGTTTCCAGTTCTTGGAGTCGCTGTCGATACTTCTCCTCGGTTGTCATCTCCGCTGTCAGGCGACGCGTAGAGATGGAATTTGGATCTCCAGTGGGAGTACGGCTTCGCATCCGTATACCAAAGAAAATGGCGTAGCTTTAGTTGGGGTTCGCACAGTTGTGCGGTAAGCCCATAAGCATTCACCCAACTTGTCGTCCCAGTCTCGTTGACTTTTCGAGACGAACTTTTGAGAAGCTTGCAATAGTCTTGTTGAAAGCTTCTGCAAGGCCATTAGCGGCAGGATAGTATGCTGTTGAGGACACACTCTGGATTCTGAATTTGGCACAGAATCTTTAAAAAGCCTGGCTAATGAACTGGGGTCATTGTCATGGACAATTTGTCGAGGTACACCGAAACGGTAAATAACGTGATGTTTCATGACTTGATCACGTTCGACGACTTGACCTCCTTCAAAGGGATGGCTTCAGCCCACTTAGAGAAATAATCAGTTATCGCCAGAATGAACCGATGTCCTTTTGATGATGGCGGGCTGATAGGACCAACCACGTCCATGCCCACATTTCGAATGGCCAGGTAGAGGCCGTAGAGTGGAGGTAGCCTGGTGCTTGATGGATGAAATCGCCATGCACTTGGCAGGCGTGACATCTCTTGGCATAAGTGACGGCGTCGGCAATCATCTTGGGCCAATAGTAACCCAATCTTTGGAGTCGATGTGCCAGTTTTGGGCCAGGTTGATGGGCTCCACACATACCGTCGTGGGCTTCTCTCAATACCTCTTGTGCCTCTTTTGGTGAGAGGCAACGGAGTAAGACCCCGTCATGCGATTGACGATACAATGTTCGTGTAATCGCATTGTAGTAAAATTTAGGGGCTTTCCTTCGAATGGCAGCCGCTTCCTTGGTGTCTTCAGGCAGGATGTCGTATAAGACGTAGTCGATATAAGGGAATCGCCAGTCTTTAAGCTCTGGACCGGTTAATGCTTCAAGTGCTTCTTCGCGGTGACGACCTCCCGTTGACTCCTGATAATCCTCGAGAGCATTTCTCGGGCAATACAGGTCGTGGCTGTAGATGAATATCTTCTCCATTGCTCTAGCTGGAAGAGCTAAGGAGGCAGCCAGGGATGCGAGTGCATCTGCGTGCGCATTTCGCCTGCGCGGCACATGGTCGATGTAGAAGCTTGTAAACCCCTCGGCCATGCGGATAGTTGCGTTGTGTTAAGGCACTAAGTCTTCATGTCTGACTTCATACTCCCCGCGAACTTGGCGACGATAAGCTTGGAGTCGCCATATGCCTCGAGATTTTTAACGCCAATCTCATCGGCGAATTGCATCCCAATCAAAAGAGCGTTGTACTCCGCCACGTTGTTGGAACAAGGCTTGGTCAGTGAGACAGCTCGGGGAATCACATAATTTGTGGGGAGACGAGTACTACTCCTACTCCTGCCACTATGTGTCCCTTCGGGCTTGTTCTTGATGCACCGTCGAAGAAAAGTTGCCATATTTGACTTTCGAACGATGTCTGAGTCAGGCAGACTTCAGCAACTTCATCTGGGAGATCCTCGTAGACTTTGGCTGCTCTCGAATCTGGGTGTTCAGCTAAGAAGTCCGCCACCGCTTGTCCTTTAATAGCCTTTTGTGGCAGAAAATTCATCTCATATTGTGATAGCAATATGGCCCATTTTGCCAATCGGCCATTTAGCGATGAAGGTTTAGTCATAAGTAACCTCAGGGGTTGACTTTTGATATGACGTTTATAGTTTGGCCTACCAGATAGTGTCGCATTTTCTGGATAGAGAACACTAGTGCCAAACATTCCTTCTCGATCGGGTTATACAGATGTTCGGCTCCGATCATTGTTCTACTCAGATAGTAGATTGCTTGCTCACGTCCCTGATCGTCATTCTGAGCTAGTAGAGCTCCCAAAGAATGATCCATTGCTCGGACGTACACGAGAAACGGCTTTCCGGATACTGGAGCTGCAAGGACTGGTGGTTGGGTGAGGTATTGCTTGATTTCCTCGAACGCTTGTTGGAAAGCGTCATCCCAAATGAATGAGACACCCTTTTTCATCAGCTTAGCGAAGGGTTGGCATCTTCCGGAAAGGTTTGAGATGAACCTGCGGATGTACGCCAATCGTCCTTGTAATCCCCTGAGCTCCTTGAGGCTTCTCGGGGGTTGCATCTCCTGGATAGCGGGATCTTTTCCGGGTCCAAGTGAATTCCGGTGGATGTTACAACAAATCCTAAGAATTTGCCACTGGCCACCCCCAGGAAGGACTTTGTGGGATTCATCTTCAATTGATGAGTCCGCATGATGTCGAAGACCACCTTCAGGTCCGCTATGTGATCACCTTTAGTGCGGCTTTTTACCGCGATGTCGTCAACATAACATTCCACCGTTTTGCGTATTTGCTGATGGAAAATGGCATTCATGGCCCTTTGATATGTTGCCCCTGCATTCTTCAGTCCGAAGGGCATGACGGTGTAGCAATACACTCCTAGGGGTGTCCTGAAGGAGGTGTGCTTTTCGTCGTCAGGATACATCTTGATTTGATTGTATCCTGAGAATCCGTCCATGAAGGACATTCGTTCGAATCCACAAGTATTGTCAATCATGACATCTGTGATTGGCAATGGGAATTCGTCCTTGGGGCAGGCCTCGTTTAGGTCGCGGAAGTCGATGCAGATCCGGATCTTTTCGTTCTTCTTAGAGACGGGGACGATGTTGGCTACCCAGTCGGGATGTTGTTCTTCCCTGATGAAGCCAAAATCAATAAGTTTTCTGACTTCCAATTGAATTGCCTCCATTATCTCTGGGCGAAACCGTCGCTGCTGTTGTTTGACAGGCTTTACGTCTGGATTGATGTTGAGGCGGTGCATGGCCACTTGAGGATCAAGTCCTGGCATGTCCTCATAATTCCAGGCGAAGACGTCTATATACTCTTGTATAAGAGATATTAGATCCTTCTTCTCCGAAGGTGACAGGCTGTCACTTATGAAGATGGGCTTAGGGTTAGCCTCATCTCCTAGGTTGATCTGAACAACTTTGTCTTCTGTGGGTGGCTCGCGCTGTTCAAAACGGGTATCCCAAAGAGCATTTAAATGTTTGATCCAAGGATCTGTATCAGATTGGATCATTTCTTCATCTCCGTCTTCCAGGTGGCTTGTTGAAACCATGTTCACTAAAAGTTCTCTGAAGATGTTGCCGACACTGACATCTGACTCCCAAGATGATGTGTCTGAAGAGTAATCGTTGCTTGACGATTCTTGAGGATCGGAGGCTGATGGGACCAGAGTTGATACATAGCCTAACCCCCTGCGCGTCTGATGATAATAATCGGGTGCTTTTCCTTTCGGTACAAAGGATCGAAGTAGCGTTCTCCTTCCTTTGCCGAAGTTCAACCCTGGTCTGTTGGTTAGATCGTACCCCATGCACTTCATTATTTTGAGCGCTTTTGGTTCATAATGACTGAGCTGAGGGGATTCCTCCTCACTTTCGAGTCTTCGCGGGGCATTGGCTCAGACGAGATTCTCCCAAAAAGAATTGGTTTTTGGCCTTTTCGTCTGGCTGGAACCATGAATATAGATTCTTGCGCATTACCATTGTCTTGGTATGTCTCGAAAGACGACTTCACTGGTACATGCAACGATGTCAAAGCATCTACTGCCGACCAGGGATCGTCATCTATATCAGTGCTAGTATCTGACGGTATTGAATCAGAAGCATACACAGAAAAATACGCAAAATCTAAATCTTCATTAATATACCAACCGCCTACATCATCGGTGGTATTATCGACATCGGGCTTATTAGTGCCTGTTACAAGTGGTTGTAACTCCCACAGGCACTCTTCTTTCTCAGGCTTAGTGTCAGCCTCATTACCAGAGTCGGGCTCCTCTGGTTGTGGGGCTTTATCCGTCTCCACCGGATCTTGGTACAGTAAAGAGTCGGTGAAATAATTCTCGACCCCTTTGAACGGATACCTTTCGGCGATCAACGTCTGCACATTTCCACTCCCGTCAATGTATTTCATGACTTGGTGGAGAGTGGAAGGAACGATGGAGTTGTGGTGAATCCACGGTCGTCCCAGCAATAGATTGTAGGAAGTGTCGGCGTTGATGATGTAGCATGTCACTTCCGACTTGAGGCTTCCAATCTGACATCTGAGCTTGATCTTCCCCATCGGACGGGTCTGGTTGGCATTGAACCCATAGATAGTCGTCTGGGTAGGGCTCAAACGATGGGTAGGAATGCCGAGATGTTGCATGACCCGGCGAGGCATGATGCTCAACGCGGACCCTGGATCTACCTGGATGCGGTTCACCTCAGATGATCCAATATACCCTGTGAAGTACAGGGGTCGATCATGCTTCCCTATAACCTGCATATCATCTGCCGTGAAGGTGATGCAGGGGGCATTCTGGGAGGTGTGGAGGCAATCCTCTACATCTTCCTCCTTCAGCACCTGGGTCATAAAGACCTCAGCATTTGCCAGAGCTTCTTGCAGAGCTTCCCTGGTAGACTTTGATAGTCTAAGAAGTTCATACAAGGTGATGCGTGCCGGAATGTTGGCCAACTGAGCCAGGACATCAAAGCGGTAAGGTGCCGTAGATCCTTCCGCGATGCCCTTTTGAAGGGCTCGAGAGAATCGAGTCTCCTTCTGCTTCTCCACAAGTGGCTTTGTGGAGGGCCTGACTGGCTCCGCAGTTGGTTGTGGAGGGGCTACTGCCGTCTCGCCGTACTGTTTCAAGTACGCCTGTCCTGAACGGGTTCCCGCCATTGGTTGGTTGGGCTCTGCGGCCAAGACTATCGTTTCCTCCTCTGAGTCGGTCAGTGAAGGGATATCAGTCTCCGCTTCTCGGGAAGAGGCGCATACCACGTTGCAAGATGAGGCTTTTGCCTTGCCTTTGGATTTCCTGTTGGTCACAGTAGTCCATTGCCGTGTATCGACAAGGTCAGGGTGGACCCACAAGATTTCCCCTTGAGGTGTAGGGACGGGTACCAAGCCTTTCTCTTGCTGCTGGTGAGGGTCTGTGTTGACTATTCTCAGTTCTCCTCTTGGAATAGGGACCACCCCGCAGGCATTGGGGCTGTCTTCCGAACTAGAGAGCTGACGTCACATTAGCCGTCACCTTCTTCTGCTCTGGTCGGAGCTTTAACATTTCCGCGTCAATCAGAGCTTGAAGGACATCCTTGAAGACGTAGCAGCTTTTGGTAGGGTGTCCCAACATTCTGTGGTATAGACAGTAGTTGGGATTGTCGGTCTTGCCAACTTCTTCGGGGCGCCTAGCTTCAGGGAGCTTCAGTCGATTGCTCTTGTTAAGTAGTTTGAAGAGTGAATCGACATGTTCCTCCTTGAAGGAATATTGTTTGTTGGCGCGAGGCTGACTTGAAGAGCCACTCGCCCTGCCTGATTGAGGTTTGGCGGGAGATTTGGTCTCCGTTGCCAAATTATCCTTCCGCTTTGTTTGGAGGGATGTGTCTGGCGCACGCCTGGTCGACCTTTCCGGCCTAGGCTTACCTTCCTCCGCTCTGACGCGGGCAACGATCTCCTCAGCCTGCTCACCTTGTTGGACTAATTGTTTCCAGGTGCGGCTTTCAGCAACTCCTATTTGAGCAAGGAGTGAGGTTTAGAGATTGTGGCGGCATGTTTCCACCAGGGTGGCCTGGGTCATACTGCTTGGACACCGGAGTGCCACGTTCCGAAATCTTTCCACGAAAGTTTTGACGGACTCCACTTTCCGCTGTTTGGTAGCCAAAAGGGTGGGCATCGTGACTTCGGAGTCATCTTCGAAGAAGCGTGTTAAGAACAGCTTCTCCAGATCGCCCCAGTTCTTGATAGAACCTTCTGAGAGTTTCATGAACTATTCAAAGGCCAACCCTTTCAGGGTGCCGATGAACAGACGTGCCAGGATAGCATCGTTGTCTACTACATTCCCGGTTTGGGATTTGAAGTAGTAGATGTGCTGGTTGGGTGACCCCTTCCCGTCGAATGCTTGGAGGGTTGGAGCCTTGAACTTAGGAGGGTATGGAACTAAGTCCCACTCAGCCGGATAGGGCCGGACCACTCCTACTTCTTGGAGGTCTTTGCGATTGGCAAGGGCCTCGAGGCGTCGCTCCAGTTGACTCATTCTCTTAGCATGAGCCTTTCCCTGGTCTTGGTCGCCCTTCACTTGCGACGAGGATTTGGGCGAGTCCGTAGTAGATTACCGCGCCTCCTCAGCAGGTTCGGAAGATGAGCTTTCTCCCTCTCTCCTATTGCCCTTTGACTTTTTAGGAGGAGATTTCCTCCTGTCTTCGAGCAGCTGTGCAATTGCCTGCTTGAGGGAGTTGATAGATTCTTGCTGAGAAAGAATCATATCCATTTGCGCCTTCTGAATCTGCTCTAAACGTCTAGCCGTCTCGTCAGGAGTGCTTGTCATATAAGCGGAGGTCTCCTTCTCGACGGAAGAGTTCGAAGCCCTAGATCACGCTACGGCGGAGTGAGAATCGTTCACTTCAACGCCGTGGGCTAAGGCATTATAGTCAATTGGGGGAATGGCCCCCGTCCGGGTGCGAGTGTGTCGGTACACCCCTTCCGGTTCAGAGTCAGACTCGGACTCATCTGAGCTGACTGCAAGTTGTTTTCCCTTGCTCCTGCTTGTCATATTCGCAGTGAGCTCCGGGTACTCTACGTCAGAGAAGGTTCTCCTTCTGTGGGAGCGCCTCCTTTTAGCTGACGGGGGAATCAGGGTCAGCTGTCTGATCAAAGACTGCTGGTTCACGCCTGACTCGCAATGGCATCCAGAGAGTATGGAGATAAGCCGTTGGCAGCAGCACGACGAAGTGACCTGATTGGCACTTCTTTTCTTTGTCAAGTAATCCCTCAAATCCATGGGAGGGGGATTGAAAAGACTAGCCTCGCAACGTCGGAGACGGGAGGCATCCATGTGCTGCACAGCCTGGACGCAGGCTTCAGGGACGCGGTTCTCGCTACGCGGCTGTGTAACGCGCGTCTGGCGTCTCTGCTGAGATGAAACGCGAATCTCGCGTTGCTGCCTGGTGCGTCTGGGCAGAGACACTTGAGGGAGAATGGGCTGCTGGGCCCCACGCCTGTGGGCGCGTGCTTCTTGCGTTTGACGAGACGCAGAAGCTTCGCCTTGGCGTTTGGTAAGTTGGTCTTCAGAGGACTCAACTTGAGGAGTTACGCATTTGGGACGCCAAACGCGGATTTCACGTACTGGACGTGGCGCGGGCAAGGCGCGAGATTGTACGTCGCGTCCAGCCTCAGTTGGACAACCAACGGTTCCAACTTGCAGCTGACGCGCACGTCTCCTCTGTCGACGCTCAGCGTTTCGATTGCGTCGAGGAGGTGGAGAGAAACCAACAACATCCTGATGTTGAACATCAGGGATTTTAACCACGCGGGTCTCCTGAGAGACGTTAACGCGGGTCTTCTGTGCGCCGGAGTTGGTCGCAACAGCAACTGTGCTTGGGATCACGCGGGCCTTCTGAGAGGCGTTGACGCGTGAACTTTGCTGGGCACAGTGGGCAGCAGCAGCGGCGCCCAAGAGAGCTTCAGGTCGGGCTTCGGGGCCATTCCCCGCCGAGACTCTGCGACAGACGCGGGTCTTTGGGCTCTTGGAGCCAGAAGAGAGAAACTCTTCATATTTCGCCTGGTCGAACTCGACGACAGCGATTCGACCATCTTCCCCTTACGGAGGACGTCATCCTGCGCCACGATCTGTTCGTCAGTGACGAAAGTAGTCCCCAGCGGAGTCGCCATCTCTTGTATGACCCGGGAAAGGAGAGGACAAGAATTTGCGGTAAAAGTTTTCCTTGAATCAAATGAAAAAGATTACAACAAAAACTGTTCCTTCCGGTTACAAGGGAGGGAGAATATTGAATCTTGAATTCTCCCTTTGTTTAATGCTGGGTTCTTCGTGTGGCGGTGGAGAGTGAATCTTGTTCTCCGTTGACCAGATGACCGTCCTTCTGGGATCTCCTCTTCGGCCGGTAGAAAGAGTGACGCAGCTCTGTCTACCAAAACTCTAAAAGAGAAGGTAGGCGAAAGCTAGCTCGTACGCAGCGAACTTGCTGAAGAGTTGATCTGCTCCCTTTCTCTCTGTGTCGCCCTCTCCGTCTGGTCAATGCCTATTGCCTATTGCCTCTTGATCTGATTGCCTGTTAATGCCCATTGCCCATAGCAAACGAGGCTATTTATAGAGGTCCTAGGGGTGAACGTGCCCCCTGGAAACGCTCCACAATGAGGGCCAACATCCCCGCTACATGGGCGGTAACTAACCCACGTGCCTGCTAAAGGTACGCCACGATGGGGGCTGATTTCCCTTACGTGTGGGCAGTGATTGGTCCCTTAACCAAGGCGGTTATAATTGAGACGCAGGTTTTAGACCTTTGCGTCTTGAGGCTGAGACGCGGGTGTCAGGCTGACGCGCCTTGATGCTGAGACGCAGGTGTCGAGCCAACGCGCCTTGATGCTGAGACGCGGGTGTCGAGCCAACGCGCCTTGATGCTGAGACGCGGGTGTCGAGCCAACGCGCCTTGATGCTGAGACGCGGGTGTTGAGCCAACGCGCCTTGATGCTGAGACGCGGGTGTTGAGCCAACACGCCTTGATGCTGAGACGCGGATGGTAGTCCCTCGCGTCTAGAGCTTGAAACTTTGCTTTTCAATGGCTTGTCCTCCAGTAACTTTTGGACAGCCTACAATGCTGAGACGCCGGTTTGGATCCTTGCGCCTTGGTGCCGCAGTACTGCTGAGATACGGATTCGGACCCTCGCGCCTTGATGCTGAGACGCGGGTTTTGGACCCTCGCGCCTTGGTGTTGAGACGCGGGTGTCTAGCCTCGCGCCTTGGTGTTGAGACGCGGGTTTTGGACCCTCGCGCCTTGGTGTTGAGACGCGGGTGTCTAGCCTCGCGCCTTGGTATTGAGACGCGGGTTTTGGACCCTCGCGCCTTGGTGTTGAGACGCGGCCCATATTAACCTTGCGTCTAGAACTTGAAACTCTGCTTTTTAATGGCTTGTCTTTTAGTGATTTTTTTAGACAGCCTACATCATGTTGGCGGTCAACTTCTTCTGTTATGGACGAAGCTTTAATACCTCTGCATCGATCGAGCCAGAAATACATCTTTAAAGATGTAGCAGTCCTGGGTAGGTGCCCCAACATCTTGTGATATAAACAGTAGTTGGGATCATCTGTCTATCCCACCTCTTCAGGGTGTCTGACCCCAGAAGTTTGAGTCTGTTACACTTTTGGAGTAACTTGAACAAAGGTACCATGTGCTCATTCTTGAAGGAATACGATTTATTAGCACGTGGTTGGCTGGAAGCCATACCTTCTCTGACTGACTGGATCTTTGAAGATGATTTGTCTTTCATTGTCAGAGTATCTCTTCTTCTCGATTGAGAAGATGCCTCTGGTAACGTCACATTGACTTGACGGGTCTCGATTTTGTCTTTTAGCTCTGACCCTGGCGATGATCTCTTCCGCTTGTTCGCCTTGTAGCACTAACTGCGTCCTAGTGTGACATTCCAGTACTCCTATTTGAACGAGTAGCGAAGTTTGGAGATTATGTCTGCACATCTCAACCAATGTGAACTGGGTCATGCCGCTAGGACAACGGGGTGCTATGCTCTGAAATCTCTCGATGAAGATTTTGATAGACTCTCTTTTCTTCATCTTGGCTGCAAGGAGAGTTGGCACCGAAATCTCTTAATCGTCTTCAAAGAAATGAGCCAGAAACAACTTCTTAAGGTCAGCTCATGTTTTAATTGAGCCGGCAGGAAGTTTCATGAACCATTCAAAGGCGACTCCTTTAAGAGTGCCAATAAATAAACGAGCCAGAATGGCATCATTCGATACTACATTCCTATTTTAGGATTTAAAGTTAGTATATATGTTGGTTCGGTGACCTTTTACCATCGAAAGTATGAAGATCAGTGCCTTTAATTTGGGAGGGTAGGGAGACGTATTTCACTCTGCTGGGTAAGGTCAGACTATCCCTATATCTTGGAGTCCATCTCGGTTGGCGAGGGCCTCATGGCGTTGCTCCAATTCACTTATCCTTTTGGAATGAGTGCTCTCGTTCTCTGAGTTATCCTCTCTTCAGATGAAGATTTGGGTGGCTCAGAGTTGGAATATTCTTCATTCTCAGTATTTACAGAAGATGAGCTCTTCCTTCCCTTCTGTGTGCCTTTGGACTTCTTAGAAGGAGTTTTAGCCTTCGGCTTCTTTTTGTCCTTAAGCAGTTGTGATAGTATCTGCTTAAGGGTGTTGATAGATTTGAAAAACACCTAGAGGGGAGGTGAATAGGTGTTAATGCTAATCTAATGATCTTTTTAAACAAGTATGAATGTATGATGCAACCGGTCACTCAAACAAGAAATTAAAGCCGAATTCCCCGTGAAGGGCTCTAGAACTTCTCCTCTTTGATTCCTCTAGATTATGAGTTGAGGCGCGTAATTGCTTTCTTGTTGAGATGAGTAAAGACCGAAAATGCAAGTAAATGAAATGGGTGCAATAATGAAGTGCAAGCAAGAGGTATCAGAAGATAGAAATGTAAAGCAATGAAAAAGCAATAAGGAAACCAATCGCAAACACAAGGAATTTGTTTTGAGGTTCGAGCCACTGTTCTACGTCCCCGCCTCCACAACCGTAAAGGATTTCCACTAAATCCGCAAAGGGAATTTCCACACCGGAACCTTTACACCGAAGGGGATTACACTTGGTCTACACAAGACCAGAGTACCCAACTCCCACCAATCCAACCTCTACACAAGAGGGATCTCAACACAAGAAAATACAAGTAGCTAGGTGATCAAAAGACCACAAACTTCTCTCTTACAACTTCTTATATAGTGGGGATGATTTTTGACTCAAGAAGTGAAGTGAGAAAATTCAGTTGTAAAGAAGTAAAAAAGAGCTTGAAAACAACTGAAAAACTTTAACCAAGAAGCACTTTTAGAAAGTGAGAGCTTGAAAACTTTTTCTTTTCTTTGGAAACTTGAAAACAATAGGGATTTTCTTGAATTCAACAAGGGACCAATGACCACTATTTATAGGGATTAGATGAGAGCAATTCATCATTAAAACTAGGTCAATAGGTCAGGTAATAGGCTCAAGAAAATCAGAAATAGCTGAAAACCCCATCACACTCAAAACCAGAAAACAAATTTCAAGAAATTAGCCGTTGGGGGCTGCTGGAGGCTGTCGGTCGACCGGCAGTCTATCTGGCAAAAGAGCCGTTGGACTCGGTCGACCGGTCGGTCGACCGAAGGCTAAACAAAAAACAGATGTTTGTTCTGTCGGTCGACCGGCCCGGTCGACCGACGAAACCCGAGAGCAAGGGTCAGTCAGTCGGTCGACCGGACCGGTCGACTGGCAGACGTGTACAAACGTGCACGCCAAAGCCACAAGGCCCGGTCGACCGTCCGGTCGACCGATCTGGCCTGAAACAGATCCGGTCGACCGCCCGGTCGACCGTTAGGCCTGAAAAAGTATTATTTTGGAAATCTTTTTGATCTTTGAAGAATTTTTAAAATAATTTTAAATGGTTTGATGATTAAGTAGAATGCTATAAAGGATGAGATACATGATCTAAACTAGATGTAAAAATATGAAATATTTTGAGACATGTATATCAATCAAGACATACACCTAATTCAACTAACCAAAACAAAAACCGTATTTTGAAAAGTGAAAGTGTGTGTGTGTGTTCTTGAGCCAACTTATCACAACCTCACTCTTTAACAAACTAATTCTTACAATGGTTCTTAGGTGACTACAAGATCTTCAAATTAGGGCTTCTCCATATGCAATGTTGAAAAGCTTGAATCCTTGATCCCGAATTGAGTCAACTTGAGTCAAAAATACCTTCCTTTAGGGAAGAAAACATCTTGAATTCTTAGAACCCTGAAACACACTTAAACAATAAAATATGATTAGTACAAATAACTATATATGTTTTGTAATCATCAAAACTCAAAACTGGGTGATTGTAACCTTGGGCCAACAATCTCGCCCTTTTTGATGATGACAAAACATATGAGCTATTTTAAAAAATTGGAATAATGGGAAAGGAGCTTGGAGGCTCCCCCTCAAATCATGCTATGGCTATATACATGAATGAGAAGTGAAAACAAGAACTTGGCATAAGAGAGCATAAGAATTCAAAACATATAGCTCAAAACATAAAACACATAACTCAAAACTCAAAACTCAAAATACATAATTCAAAATTCAAAATAATAAACTAACTTTTTCTCCCCCTTTTTGTCATACATCAAAAATGGTAAACATTTGTAAAAAAATTTTCTTGACTCCAAAACACAAACATTCAATTCACCACAAATAAAAGAAAATCTAGTATAGTCTAGTGGTTTTGTAAATATATCGGCAAGTTGAAAATCAGTAGAAACATAATCAATGTCAATATCACCTTTCTCATAATGATCTCTAAGAAAGTGATACCGATTGTCAATGTGCTTAGTCTTACTATGTTGATTTGCATTTTTAGTCATATGAATAGTACTAGTATTATCACAAAATATTTTAATATGGTCATAATGCAAATCATAGTCAAGGAGAGTATGTTTCATCCAAAGGACTTGTGCACAACAAGTCCCCGCCGCAACATACTCCGCCTCGGCGGTTGAGAGGGCTACCTAATTTTGTTTCTTGAAAGACCATGAAATAAGACAATTACCAAGAAATTGACATGTTCCACTAGTACTCTTCCTATCCACTCTACAACCTGCATAGTCGGCATCCGAAAAACTCGTCATGGAAAATTGTCCGGTCTTCGGATACCACAAACCATTTCAATTGTGCCCTTAAGGTATCTAATAATGCATTTTGCCGCAATTAAATGGGACTCTTTAGGACACGGTTGAAATCGAGCACAAGGACATACACAAAACATAATGTCCGGCCTACTAGCCGTTAAATACAACAAGCTACCAATCATGCTATGGTAGAGTTTAATGTCTACATTTGTACCTTGTTCATCCTTGTCAAGCTTTGTGGTGGTAGCCATGGGAGTTTTGCTTGTCTTAGCCCCTTCAAGCCCAAATTTTTTGATAAGTTCCTTTGTGTACTTGGCTTGATTGATGAAAATCCCATCCTTCCTTTGCTTGATTTGGAGACCAAGGAAGTAGTTAAGCTCGCCCATCATAGACATCTCAAATTCCTCCTTCATGCATGATTCAAAAGCTTTGCAAAGATTTTCATTAGTAGAACCAAATATGATATCATCAACATATATTTGAACTATAAGTATATCATTTTCAACATGTTTGGTAAACAAAGTAGTATCTATTTTTCTTTTATTAAAACCATTAGAAATAACAAATGAAGAAAGTCTTTCATACCAAGCCCTAGGGGCTTGTTTTAAACCATAAAGAGCTTTGTCTAGTTTGAAAACAAAATCCGGATGTGTAGGATCAACAAACCCGTGGGGTTGTTCCACATACACCTCCTCTTCAATAATTCCATTTAAGAAAGCACTTTTTACACCCATTTGAAAAAGTTTAAAATCTTTATATGAAGCAAATGCAAGTGTCATCCGTATGGCTTCAAGCCGTGCTACGGGTGCAAAAGTTTCCTCAAAATCGATTCTTCGACTTGAGTGTAACCTTGGGCCACTAACCTAGCTTTATTCCTAACAACATTACCCGACTCATCCAACTTCTTCTTAAAGATCCACTTAGTACCAATTGTTGGTCTATCGTGGGGCCTAGGAACAAGATGCCAAACTTGGTTGCGCTCGAATTGATTGAGCTCCTCTTGCATGGCAAGCAACCAATATGAGTCACCCTCGGCTTCGAGGATGTTCTTTGGTTCAAAATGAGAAATAAATGCATAGTGCCCACAAAGATCATGAAGTTTAGAACGAGTAGTTACCCCTTTTGATACTTCACCTATAATAAGATCCTTGGGATGATGTGGAGTGAATCTCCAATCTTTTGGAAGTGGTTGAGTTGCCTCCACTTCAACTTCTTGAACTTCATTTTCTTCATCACCCTTTGGCATGTCTTCAAGAGTTGGTGAGTCCTTCAAAGTAATTTTCTCCATGTCTTCATTTAGGGAATATATTTCTACAACATTCTCAACAAACACATTAGATTCCTTAAACTTTACATGTATAGATTCTTCAATAGTCAAGGATGACTTATTGAAAATTCTATAAGCTTTATTAGTGTTAGAGTAACCAACAAAAATTGCTTCATATGACTTTGCATCAAATTTACCCAAATTATCTTTAGTATTCAAAACAAAACATTTACAACTAAAAACTTTAAAGTATGAAACATTTGGTTTTCTAGAAAATAAATCTCAAAAGATGTTTTAGAAGTGTTTTTGCATAAGAAAACCCTATTTGATATGTAGCAAGATGTGTTAATGGCCTCGGCCCATAGATAATGAGGGAGACCGTACTCATTTATCATTGTCCTAGCCATCTCTTGTAATGTACGATTTTTCCTCTCAACTACTCCATTTTGTTGTGGAGTTCTAGGACAAGATAGTTCATGCTTAATTCCATGTTCTTTGCAAAAAGTGGTAAAGGGTTGGTTATTGAATTCACCACCTCTATCACATCTTATTCTTAAAATAGAAGAATCTTTTTCCTTTTCAACTCTTTTCTTAAAGGCTTGAAAATATGAAAAGGCTTGATTTTTGTGTTCTAAAAAGAAAACCCAAGTAAAACGAGAGAAATCATCAACTAAAACGAAAGCAAAACGATTCCCACTTAGACTTTTGGTTTGTGTAGGACCAAACAAATCCATATGGATCAACTCCAAGGTCGTGATGTCATGATATCCTTGATTGATTTGAAAGAGGACTTGGTTTGTTTCCCAAGTTGGCACGAATCGCAAATGCGGTCCTTTTCAAATTTCAAGTAAGGAATACCTTTCACCATTTCTATGTTGTTTAATCTAGATAGATGGTCAAAAAAAATGTAGCCTAATCTCCTATGCCACAACCAAGAGTCATCATCGAGGGCATTCAAACAAGTAGCATTGCATAGCATTTTAGACATATCAATCATGTATACATTGTTTTCACGAAATCCAGAAAATATACATGTATTGGATTGTCTATCAATAACACTACATGCTAGGTCATCAAAAACAGCATTAAACCTTTATCACAAAGTTGACTAACACTCAAGAGATTATGCTTGAGGCCATCAACCAAAATAACATTTTCTATTAAAAGAGATGCACCAAGTTTAACATTACCAATAACAATAATTTTTCCTTTGGCGTCATCTCCGAAGGTGACGGTGCCACCTTCATGGTATCTTGATAGGGTTGCGAAGTTGTTGATATCCCAAGTCATGTGCCTTGAGCAACCACTATCAAGATACCACCACTCCTTACGTCGTTAGGCTTTGGAATGTACCTACATCATTTAACAAATTTGTTGACTTTGGTACCCAAATTTTCTTGGGTCCTTGAATGTTAGTATTCCGAACCCAAACATGAATATGCGATGCATTAATCCTATCATAGAAAAATTTAACCAAATGACCTTTACGGCTACAATATGTGCATGAAAAAACTTTACCATACATGAATGCATGAGGAGTGTGTGGAGGTGGGCATGTTTAGGGTGCTTAGCATGATGTAAAGGTGTGATTTATGAACATGAGTATGAATAGCATGAGAATGTTTCTTAGGGACATGTTTTTTAGGAAACATAGCCTCTAGTATAGTTTTATCAAATTCACATTTCTTCAAAACTACTCCTAATGAATCAATTTTCTTCTTTAGCAAGGAAATCTCGTTTTCATCAATTTGTGAACATTTACTTTTGCAAGAAATCTTATAGTAATCAAAATCCTTTTGAGTAGAAGAGAGAGTTAAAAACAATTCATCTTTTTCTTTTGTGAGAATGAAAACTTTGTGGTTGAGTGATTCATTTCCTTTTTCATTTTCAAATATTTCTTTTTGAGAAAATCAGAGTTATGAGATAGTTCTTCAAAAGCTTCTCCTAGTTCATCTATAGATAGTTCACAATCAATGGATGTATCAGGAGTTACCTTGCTTGTGTTTTCATTTGCCATGAAGCACATGTTGGAGGTGTCGACTTCCTCATCGGATTCACTCTCCGAATCTCAAGTAGCCTTAAAAGCTTTCTTTTTGTATGGCTTCTTGGAGGTGGAGGGTTTACCTTTGTTTTTCGGACATTCCGCAACAATGTGACCCGGCTTCCGGCAATTGAAGCAAATGATTTTCTTCTCTTCTTTACCTTGCCATCTCCTTCTATTTTAGAACTTTACCTTGTTGTACATTCTCCGAACGTTCTTGATTGAGGCCAAACCTTCACAAAAAATACGGATTTTCAGATCTTATAATAAAAACGTGCAAGTGCTCAATACTTCCGCTATAGCAAGTGGCTAATGCGGGTCGTGATCCACAAGGAGGGTTTGCGATGGAAGCGTTTACAGTTTTATTGAAATCTTTATAAACCAAACGAGAGTTCTTCTCTATTTTTAAAGTTAAGAAAATGAAAAAGAAAGTTAAAGGTTAAAGTTAAGAAGAAAGCGAGGGATGACGAAGGTGGGAAAATCAGAAAGCAAAAGAAAGCGACAATGTATAATGAAGTGAGAAGAATGAAAACGATTTGGAAGAAGTGTTGGTGATCTATACTAAAGAAAGAAAAGAAAGGAAAGGAAAGAAAAGGAAGGGATACTTACCTAGGTTGATGATGACTTACTTGGAAACCTTTTTGTAAGTTCTACCTTTTTGCTTCGGAGGCGTTCAACGCATAGATCGTAAACTCGAGCTCGGTCCCCGTGCACATTATATCGTCAAGCATAAGAAGAACGAAGTGATGCGAGCTTGGAAGAGGAGAACGCCTTTCATGAACTATCGCTGGCTCTCACGTAGCATCGGTGTACTTGCTTTGGAGTTCACTTGTAGACTCAACACATACAACCAAGGTGAAGTAGAAGAGGAAAACGAAAAGCAAAGCGAAAGAAAAGGAAAGTAAAGAAACAAACATAAATGAAAGTTTACCTTTATTGCTTACTGAGACAATGAAAGAAAGGAGGAGGAGTACATCGGTGTCACTCTCAACATCAGCCTCTCTCTCTTACTTACATGAATCATCATCTAACCTAAGCCTACATACAAGTTACATAAAAAAGAAAAACCTAAACCTAGAAATGAAAAGCTTGGCTAAGTCCTATCTCTGCATTGGCGTCCATTTTCAGTGCAGCAAATGCCTTTTTATAGGCAAAAAACCTAACAACCAAGATCCCGGGGAGGTCGGGGGAGCGAACGCTCCCCCTAACTCCCCAAGATTGCCGCAGAATTGCGACTTTTGCCGCAATTCTGCGGCCAGGGTGTGGCCAGATGGCCACACCCTGTTGGTGGGTCATCTCGGGAGTTTCTTCTGACTTTATCCTTTGTTGGTTTCTTCGTTTGAGCTCAGGATTCTGACGAAATGGCCTTGGATTCTTGGCTTTAACCGATCGATTCTGAGAGGATTCTTCTCAACCGGTTTCAACCTCTTGATTTTTCCCTGATTTTATGTGTGCGAATTAATTCTGATTTAATTCAGAATTCTGGTGGGCTTTTGGGCTCATTTCTCTTCATCTCCTTAAGGATTGGGCCTGCAAATAAATCAAACAAATAATTAGGACAATGCAGGCTTTTATTCTAAATCAGTATGAAAATGTGACATTAAATATGCAACATTAGTGACCAATCACACCCCCATACCTATCTTTTGCTCGTCCTTGAGCAAAACAACTAAACTATACTAAGGATTATTAGACCACTTTCGCAGGTCGCGCGATTGCACTGAGCATGTGCAACAAGCCGTTAAACCTCTAGGTTTCCCCTAGAGGACGAGTTTTGTCTCGTGAGGGTTTTCAGCGGATTGCACCCACAAAATCCATAAAGAAAGGGAAATAAAGAGTTAGTATTTTCGAAAAGCATTTTGAAAGAGAAAAATATTTGAAATATGATTGTAAGATCTAAGCAATCTATAAGTTATAGGAAAGCTGAATTTTTCATTCCTAAACTTAGTCTCTATTCAAAAATTTGTTATCAATTAAAGTAAGGAGTCAAATTGTACTTCTCATCTAGTCTATTACTTTACCCTAAGTCATATGCACTTGTGACTGTGAAAATTTTGACTAAGGGTTCATTAACTCTAACTCTTATGCCTTATTTATTTGTATATATATATTTTTTTGGTGGTATTATTCCTTAGTTCTATTAGGCTTTCTAATCTGCCCATGTAACGAGCCTCTAATCGATGACTCCCAAACCAAACGGTCTTAGGGCACCAGGTGAGAAGACACCCCTAGGACTTAAGGACTCGAGCAGACAAGGCCACAAAACTAAGGATTTTATTATATGAACCTCTTTTAGGCGTGAATACTCATGCTTTATTAGGCACAGACACCCAGCTTAATCAGAGGATCTAATCATCTTTCGCATAAATACTAAGGCTTGCTTAGGCCAAAGCACCTAGCTAATCAATAATTAGACTTATTCATTTTTTTTTTCAAACTTATCTAATTATCTTTCGCATAAATACTAAGGCTTGCTTAGGCCAAAGCACCTAGCTAATCAATAATTAGACTTATTCATTTTTTTTTTATATATATATATTTTTTATAAGGCATAAGAATCTTTGTTTTTGAACCCTAAGTGTGTAAGTGTATGAAGTATGCATATTTCATCAAGGTAAAGATCAAGACTAAATTACTTTGACAAATTATCTTCCTAACCCTAAAAATCAAACAAATTATCTTATTTTGACCAAGTATAAGAAATCCTAATTTGGATTTTCCTATTCCTTAAAATTAACTTAATTTCTTACAAAAATAAGTCAAAATATTGTTTCTATTTTTCAAAAAGTTTTTTAAAAGTAAAGAAAAATGTCAATTTTTTTTATTTTTTATTTTTAAAGAAAAAGAAAAGTTATGTCAGACCCTCCCCCACACCTATCTCATGCATTGTCCTCAATGTATGAATTAATGCATAGATGCATGAAAAAGAAGAAAGGGAAGGAAAAGGTTACCTTAAGGTGGTGGTTCCGGTGGTGGTCTGATTGGTCCACGAAACGCGGCCCAATCAACTTTTCTTGGGTCTCGAAGGAACCCACCAGCACTATCTTTAATATGACCCACTAAAAAGATAAATCCATTAAGGATTTTTATTAAATATTTGACCCCATCTAATTTCCATATTCCATAACTAATTTCAGAGTCAAATTTGTCAACCACCTCGTCCTAGAATGGTGTATGAAATGATAGAACGGTTGACTTGGACTCGGGAAGGACAGGAACTAATACCGACTCAGGAAGGTGACTTAAGTCAAGTAAAGGTTCAGGAGTCAAAATAGGTTCAGAAATTGGGTCCAAGTCAAGAAATTGAAACTCCAGTCCACATGTATTTTCCAACAATGGAATGTGACCTAATGTGGGTGATTCCAGTTCAGAAATGATAGGTGGAGGAATCAAAACTGACTCTAGAATATTCTTCAAGTTTGGTAATAAAACAGGAGTCAATATTGATTCAGAAAGTTGAACTGGATCACATATGTGAGAATCTAGGTCACATATCTCATTGAGTTCAATATCAAAAAATGGAGAACTTGCCAATTTATCCATGGGATTTTCAAAATTGTAAAGTTGGTCAAGTTCAACATGATCCTCAAAGATGGGTGATTCAATTTCTTTATGAATTGGTACAGGATCCAATATTGACTCCGGGAAAAGATTGAAGTCAGGTGAAGGTACCGGAGTCATAATCGAATCAGGAAATGGAATTGAATCACTAAGTTGGGGTTCAGGATCATAATCATTTTCAAGTTCTATTTCAGGGAAAGAAAAACTAGCCAAACTATCAATATCATGTGGAGTTTGGGTAAGTTCACATGGTTATTCTGAAATAGAATCTTGATTTCCAAAACAACATGACTCTTTGGCTCTAACAGAGTGGTAAGTGACATCAGGACGGAGGGAACGTAGAGATTCGACCATCATATCTATGTCACGATTTCTAGCATTTTGAGCATGAGTCATGGCTTCTAGCATCTTTTCATAATTGATGGGTTCATTGTTTTGATGAAAAGATGAAGAATTGTCTTGGAAGTGGTAGTGAAATTGTGAGTCCATCAGATTTTGGGATTTGTGTTTGGACTCACGCATACTCATTTCCATAATTGATGGTTTCCTATTTTGGACGGGTGGAACTGAGTATGAATCTTGAACATAATGTGGACTGGGTGGAGAAGGAGGGCAAGGTGGTTGGAAATTATGCTCGGGGGAGGTGAATCCCCACTGACTCGGTGAAGAGTTGAAATCATTATGGAAATTATAGTTATTAGATGGGGGGTATGGGTCATATTGATTCGGATAAGACCAATCCGGCACACTAGGTTGGTCAAAGTTATGATATGCCGGGTTGGTAATATCCGAAAATGAAGCCGGTGTGTAATATGAATTATTATTGTAGTTGAAAAAATTATTATTATAGTCCATATCACACAATAGAATACAAACAAAGAAAAACAAACAAATAAACAAACAAAAAAGAAAAAATTCTAGCCTAAGTTAGGGTAGACTTAGGACCTAGACGACTCCTAACTGGTTAGACTGTCCACGGGAGGTCTAATGTAGACTTTAACCACAAGCTAATCAGTCAGGTCAGGGCAAGGTTGGTGGGAGGTTTTCCGTCAAAGACGTTCCTTAATTAAATAACCACCAACCTTCGGGCTTTCGGCCCTCAATCCCTTTCCTAGACACTGATTTTGCAGGAGTTAGATTCCAACATTTTTCCCCCTTAGGATAATCTCCTAAATGAGTCCGAGATGTCCCTAGGGCCAACGTCTACTTTTTATTAAATTAGGCTTGGGTTAGTGAGTGCTTGGGAAAATGATTTGCGGGCTAAGGAAAGGGTGATAAAATCCCCACCTTATCTTATTTACGGGTATGCCCTTAAAATTGAATTGTGCAAGTGTACAAGAAATATAACTAGGATACACTCAAAGCATGAAAATCAAGCAAGAGTTGATTCCTAGTCTACATGCAATGCAAAACGTACCTTGCCCCCAGCACTCTTCAACAGTAAAAGTAAATGAATTGAAAAGACACGTGCCTAGAAATGCAAATGTCTAATCAACTTTTAACGATTACAACCAATTTTTTTTACTGTTGACTTTTTTAAGCAGGTATAGGGTGAATATTACAGGGAATTAAGTAATGCAGTAGAAGTATTTTGCAGAATCAGAGACCCTGCAGAAAAATGATCAGTAGTGCACTCCTTATTGCCGCAAATTTGCGGCAAAAGCCAGGATTTTGCGGCAATTTGGAGGGATCCTGGTCTCTGCTTTCGAGAGCAGAGGCCCAGGTCCACTTATATGTCACTGCAATGCAAAGTTCCTGTTTTCTTCAACCTATAACCTGCAACAGAGAAGAAAATTCGTTTAGTTCTCAAAAATTTGCAATAAAAATTCAGATTTCAATAAAAACCGTTTTACCCTCCCCGGCAACGGCGCCAAAATTTGATTGAGGCCAAACCTGCACAAAAAATATGGATTTTCAGATCTTATAATAAAAACGTGCAAGTGCTCAATACTTCCGCTATAGCAAGTGGCTAATGCGGGTCGTGATCCACAAGGAGGGTTTGCGATGGAAGCGTTTACAGTTTTATTGAAATCTTTATAAACCAAACGAGAGTTCTTCTCTATTTTTAAAGTTAAGAAAATGAAAAAGAAAGTTAAAGGTTAAAGTTAAGAAGAAAGCAAGGGATGAAGAAGGTGGGAAAATCAGAAAGCAAAGAAAGCGACAATGTATAATGAAGTGAGAAGAATGAAAACGATTTGGAAGAAGTGTTGGTGATCTATACTAAAGAAAGAAAAGAAAGGAAAGGAAAGAAAAGGAAGGGATACTTACCTAGGTTGATGATGACTTACTTGGAAACCTTTTTGCAAGTTCTACCTTTTGCTTCGGAGGCGTTCAACGCATAGATCGTAAACTCGAGCTCGGTCCCCGTGCACATTATATCGTCAAGCATAAGAAGAACGAAGTAATGCGAGCTTGGAAGAGGAGAACGCCTTTCATGAACTATCGCTGGCTCTCACGTAGCATCGGTGTACTTGCTTTGGAGTTCACTTGTAGACTCAACACATACAACCAAGGTGAAGTAGAAGAGGAAAACGAAAAGCAAAGCGAAAGAAAAGGAAAGTAAAGAAACAAACATAAATGAAAGTTTACCTTTATTGCTTACTGAGACAATGAAAGAAAGGAGGAGGAGTACATCGGTGTCACTCTCAACATCAGCCTCTCTCTTACTTACATGAATCATCATCTAACCTAAGCCTACATACAAGTTACATAAAAAAGAAAAACCTAAACCTAGAAATGAAAAGCTTGGCTAAGTCCTATCTCTGCATTGGCGTCCATTTTCAGTGCAGCAAATGCCTTTTTATAGGCAAAAAACCTAACAACCAAGATCCCGGGGAGGTCGGGGGAGCGAACGCTCCCCCTAACTCCCCAAGATTGCCGCAGAATTGCGGCTTTTGCCGCAATTCTGCGGCCAGGGTGTGGCCAGATTGCCACACCCTGTTGGTGGGTCATCCCGGGAGTTTCTTCTGACTTTATCCTTTGTTGGTTTCTTCGTTTGAGCTAAGGATTCTGACGAAATGGCCTTGGATTCTTGGCTTTAACCGATCGATTCTGAGAGGATTCTTCTCAACCGGTTTCAACCTCTTGATTTTTCCCTGATTTTATGTGTGCGAATTAATTCTGATTTAATTCAGAATTCTGGTGGGCTTTTGGGCTCATTTCTCTTCATCTCCTTAAGGATTGGGCCTGCAAATAAATCAAACAAATAATTAGGACAATGCAGGCTTTTATTCTAAAATCAGTATGAAAATGTGACATTAAATATGCAACATTAGTGACCAATCAGTTCTTTACAAGAAGAGAAAGATCTCCATCATCCTCTTCTTCATCATCCTCGTTGGAGTAAGTGGAAGAGCTCTTGAAGGCAATACCTTTCTTCTTGGGAGGAGCCATCTCTTCTCTTGCTTTTCTTTCCATCTCATGGGTCTTGAGATTCCCAATGAGACCGATAAGCTCCATTTCTTCCTTGTCATTGAGCTCCTTCAAAGTTGTGGCTTTGACTTCCCAAGATGGAGGGAGTACACGGATGATCTTCCTCACTTTTTGGTCGTTGTCAATGCCGTCACCTAAAGAAGAAAGTCCATTAGTAATCTTTGTAAACTTAGTAACCATATCATCTATGGTTTCATTCTCTTGCATAGAAAAGTTTTCATATTGGGAACGAAGAAGGTCGATTTTTGCCCTCTTTACTTGTGAAGTTCCCTCATGAGTGACAAGTAGGTGAGTCCAAATCTCATAAGCGGATTTGCAATGAATGACTCTTGAAATATCATCGTCATTAAGAGCTTGAAGTAAGGCATAGTGTGCCCTAGCATTAGCGTCAAACTCTATCGTGGCAATATCGGACCAAGTGTCCTCATCACCAAGGGGTACACTAAAAGGTTTGGTCACCGCCTTTGCAACTCGGCTCCCTAAGGATTGCAAAAACACGGTCATCTTAACCTTCCTTTTGGGAAAGTTAAGGCCATCAAACTTGGGTGGGGTCTTAATTCCTTCGGCCATTTTTACTAAGTGTATGAGGATGAAAAATGAATAGAGTGATTAGAAATAAAGGATCTCTCTAAGGTTGTTAAGCCAAGAGCCTAGAGACCAAAGCTCTGATACCAATTGAAAAACACCTAGAGGGGGGTGAATAGGTGTTAATGCTAATCTAATGATCTTTTTAAACAAGTATGAATGTATGATGCAACCGGTCACTCAAAATAAGAAATTGAAGCCGAATTCCCCGTGAAGGGCTCTAGAACTTCTCCTCTTTGATTACTCTAGATTATGAGTTGAGGTGCGTAATTGCTTTCTTGTTGAGATGAGTAAAGACCGAAAAATGCAAGTAAATGAAATGGGTGCAATAATGAAGTGCAAACAAGAGGTATCACAAGATAGAAATGTAAAGCAAAGAAAAAGCAATAAGGAAACCAATCGCAAACACAAGGAATTTGTTTCGAGGATCGAGCCACTGCTCTACGTCCCCGCCTCCACCACCGTGAAGGATTTCCACTAAATCCGCAAAGGGAATTTCAACACCGAAACCTTTACACCCAAGGAGATTACACTTGGTCTACACAAGACCGGAGTACCCAACTCCCACCAATCCAACCTCTACACAAGAGGGATCTCAACACAAGGAAATACAAGTAGCTAGGTGATCAAAAGACCACAAACTTCTCTCTTACAACTTCTTATAGAGTGGGGATGATTTTTGGCTCAAGAAGTGAAGTGAGAAAATTCAGTTGTAAAGAAGCAAGAAAGAGCTTGAAAACAACTGAAAAACTTTAACCAAGAAAGCACTTTTAGAAAGTGAGAGCTTGAAAACTTTTTCTTTTCTTTGGAAACTTGAAACAATAGGGATTTTCTTGAATTCAACAAGGGACCAATGACCACTATTTATAGGGATTAGATGAGAGCAATTCATCAGTAAAACTAGGTCCATAGGTCAGGTAATAGGCTCAAGAAAATTAGAAATAGCTGAAAAACCCATCACACTCAAAACCAGAAAATAAATTTTAAGAAACTAGCCGTTGGGGGCTGCTGGCGGCTGTCGGTCGACCGGCCCGGTCGACCGGCAGTCTATCTGGCAAAAGAGCCGTTGGACTTAGTCGACCAGTCGGTCGACCAAAGGCTAAACAAAAAATAGATGTTTGTTAAAAAGCATTGAATGTTTTGAATGGTGGATAGATTGAATGTTTTGAATGGTGGGCCTTATTTCATCTACGGATTGTTAAAAAATTTTATCGGAGGAGGATAGATTGAATGTTTTGAATGGTGGGCCTTATTTCATCTACGGAAGAAACTTAATGTTAAAAAGCATGCCTAGGTGCTTTAGATTTGGGGGAGAAGATATTGCTACGGTTCCGGTGTGGATTCAGTTGCCGGACCTCCCTCTGGACTATTGGAATGCGAGAGCTCTGAGTAAGATAGTATCCAGAGTTGGGAAACCTATCACCACTGATAAGCTGACCTTGACTAAAGAGAGACTCTCTTTTGCGCGAGTGATGGTGGAGGTGGATGCATCTAAGGATCTTGTTACATCAGTGGAAATGAAGTTACCGACTGGTGTAATTTATGAACAATCGGTGGTATTTGAGTATACACCGAAGTACTACAAGAAGTGCAAGTCATTTGGTCATGACGAGGGTGATTGCAACAAAGAATTAGCGGGGAGAAAGTACTCTGTATACGTGCCTAAGAGAGTGGCTCAGCCTAGAGGAGAGGGTATAAACACAAATGAGGAGATTGGGGGAATAAGAGGGGTGCCAAGGCACCATCTGGGAAGTCAAAACTAGGCGTGGATTCAGCTGTGAATTCTGCTGGACTGACGGCTGAGAGTGGACAGACTGTCCTGTCTGCACCGAGGGTATTTGAGAAGGAGACTCGGCCTGACCGAGGGGTGGTTCATGACGACAACCTGGGTATTGTCGCTCCTGCTATAGGTGAGGTACTGAGGGGTAGCAATGCTGGGTGTTCAGGTGATGTCCCGACAGGATGCAGCAGGCCGGGACAGGGGGATACAGCGGCTGTTCTGCTGCCAGGAAAATCTGCTCTGGCAGCAGAACAAGTTGATTTTGCGCATGGGATGGTGTCTCCTGTGCCAGTTCTAAATTTCCCAGCTGAGGGTCTTTCGACTAGGGATGTGGAGGGGCCGAGAATTGGTAACAAAGGGAGACACAAGATGGTTTCTGGACAACGAGCTCATGCTACTGTTCAGCAACATTCTGAGAATGAGGGGCCTGTTCAGATATGTTCTGTGGTGCAGGGTTTACAGGCGGTCGTTAAGGACAATAGATCTCTTAGTTGGGCGGAGGAGGGAGAGGCAGGTGAGGAGAAATCCAAGACTCTAGATCAGCATGACTTCTCTGCTACTATGTCTAAGGGAAAAGCGAAGGGGAAATCCCTTCAATCTTCCAAATGAAGGTGGCTTTTTGGAATATCAGGGGGTTTCACCTACCCCTGAAGCAAAAGGGGTTGAAGCCCTTGCTAGAAAGCGGGAAATTGGTTTGTTGGCGATATTGGAGACAAAACTATCTGTAAGTAGACTGGATGAGTTTATGCGTAGGAGGTTTAGTGGATGGAAACAAGTGAACAATTTTGCGACTCATGCAGGGGGTAGAATCTTGATTCTGTTTGATCCGTTGAAGATTCAGCTGGAGACTCTGGAGGTCTTCCCTCAGGTTATTCACTGCAGGGTGGTATGTAAGGTATCATCCATATCTTTTCTCGGGGTTTTGTTTATGGTTACCATTCGATAGTGGCTAGGAGAGGCCTATGGGAGAATTTGATGCGATGGGGGGTTCTCTATCGGAGCCTTGGCTGGTGATGGGGAATTTCAACAGTATTTTGAGGCAGGAGGAGAGAGTTTGTGGTGCGGAGGTGTCACACTACCAGATTAGTGACTTTACAGATTGTTGTGATGGATTGGGTCTTTCAGACTTACAGTACACAGGATGTCACATGACTTGGACGAATGGCACTGTTTGGTCTAAGCTGGATAGAGTAATGGGCAACTTTCTTTGGCACCAGAGGGCCTTCTTCTACCATGTAGACTTTTTGCCTTCGGGTTGTCTCTCGGATCATTCCCCATGTGTGGTTTCATTGCTTGATCGGCCGCGGACGGTGAATAGGCCTTTTAGGTTCTGGAACTTTTTGGCGGGACATGAGGATTTCAGGGATACTGTTCGGAGTGTATGGGATCAGGAGGTGGAGGGTTCTTTTCAATTCGGATTTTGCCGAAAGCTTAAGCTATTGAAGGCACCTTTGAAACTACTTAATGAAAGGAATTTTGGGCATATTACGTCTAGAGCTGAAAGGGCTAGATTGGTTCTTAAGCAAGCCCAGGTTCAACTTCAATCTCATTATGATGATCCTGATTTGCATGTGAGGGTTTTGGAGTTGCGCAAGAATGCATTGGCCTTGTCTAAGGCGGAAATGGATTATTTTTACCAGCTAGCTAAGTGCAACTATGTTACTAAGTCTGATAGGTGCACGAAGTTCTTTCACAGCATTGTGAAAAGAAACAAAAGCAGGAGATATGTAGCGGCTATCTCCAAGGTGGATGGAACAGCGACTATGTCGACAGAGGAGGTCGCATTAGAATTTATTCGGTACTTTGAGGGTCTTCTGGGTACTCATTCTCGTGTTGAACATGTCGATCGGGAGGTGCTACAGTGTGGAGAGGTGATATCCAGTCAACAAGCTGCTACTCTATTGAAGGAGGTGACTTCGGAAGAGATTAAGGAGGCATTATTCAGTATTGGGAATGACAAAGCCCCTGGTCCGGATGGGTATAGTGCACTCTTCTTTAAGAGGGCGTGGGATATTATTGGTGTTCAGATGTGTGATGCTGTCAAGGAGTTCTTCTTCTGGGGATCCCTTTTGAAGCAAATGAATCACACGCTGATTGCCTTGGTGCCCAAATCTTCCCATGCCAATTCTGTGGGAGATTTTCGTCCCATTGCTTGTTGCAATGTGATCTACAAAGTGATTTCCAAGATTCTGGTCGCGAGGCTGAGACCTGTACTTGGTGGAATTATTGATCTTTCGCAATATGCCTTTGTGGAGGGTCGGAGCATGATTGAGAACATTCATTTGGTCCAAGAATTATTGAGAAAGTACAACAGGAAGAGAGTATCGCCGAGGTGCTTGATTAAGGTTGATCTCCGGAAAGCATATGACTCTGTCTCTTGGGACTTCATTGCAGAGGTGATGGTGGGACTTAAGTTTTCGGACCGGTTCATCGAATGGGTTATGCAGTGTGTGTCTACTCCATCTTATTCTATTGCCCTGAATGGGGGTATCTGGGGGATGTTCAAAGGTAGGAAGGGATTACGACAAGGTGATCCTTTGTCTCCATTTATTTTTATCATGTGCATTGAGTATTTGTCGAGGAGACTTAGGGTGAATACTAATAGTATGGAGTTCAATTTTCACCCGCGGTGTGGACAACTTAGGTTGTCGCACCTGGCGTTTGCTGATGACCTGATGCTTATGGCTAGAGGGGACTTTACTTCAGTTCGTATCATTATGGATAGCCTTAGAGATTTTGGGTCGAAGTCAGGCTTGTGTGCTAACTTGCTCAAATCGAGCCTCTTCACGGCAGGTGTTTATGGGGAGGAGCTTACTCAAATGCGGCAGTTGACTGGTATCCCTTATGGTTTGATGCCGTTCTGTTATCTCGGTGTTCCGTTGGCGGCTCAAAGGCTTCATGTGGCTCATTTTGCTCCTTTCACAGATAAGATTACGATGTACATCAACTCTTGGACGGCTTCTTGCCTTTCTTTTGCTGGTAGAGCTGAGCTTATTAGATCGGTTTTACAAGGAGTTGATTGCTTTTGGCTATCTATCTTTCTGATCCCCAGTGCTATTATTGAACGTGTGACACGGTTGTGCAGAAATTTCTTATGGCACAAGCGCCATCATCCGGTTTCTTGGAGGAGCATGTGCTTGCCAAAATCAGAAGGTGGATTGGGGTTCAGAGATTTGAAGACATGGAATGATTCATTACTAGCAAAATGCTTTTGGAACATCCATAAGAAGAAAGATACGTTGTGGGTGCGTTGGGTGCATCATATATATCTTAATGGGGATGTTTCACCTTGGGAGTGGAAGTGTATAAGAGATGACTCGCCCTTGCTCAAGAGGCTAATTGCCATTCGTGATAGAATATGCCATTTAGAAGGGTCCATTGATGCGGCGAAGAGGAGAATTTCTTCTTGGGCGGAAGGTGAGCGGATGTGTATCTCGCTTGGGTATGAGTACTTTCGTAGTAAGGGCTCCAAGCTACCTTGGCCGAGTTCAATATGGAATTCTTATGTAACGCCGAAGCATGCTTTCACCTTATGGCTTGCAGCGAGAAAGAGATTGCCTACAAAGGATAGATTGTTGTTTCTTCATATGGATGATTCATGTGTTCTTTGTGTGGGAAATAGGGAATCGGAAGCACATTTGTTCTTTCGATGTACCTTTTCTTCTATGGTATGGAGACACATTAGGGACTGGTTGGATATCTCTAGGGCGATGTCGACAATTACTAGTGCTCTTAAGTGGATCAGGAAGGAGGCGAGAGGATCGAGTTGCAGAGCCAAAGCTAGAAGAGTGGGCCTTGCTTGTACGGTATATCATATTTGGAATGCCCGCAACCGGAGGATTTTTGAAGGTCATGCACAGGAGGTGGACGCGACAGTCTTTAAGATCAAATTGCATGTGTATAGGGCTCTATTTTCTTTGTTCCCACATGATTGTGTGGAATTATAACCCCTGTTTTGGTCTGCTTGTTTTGACCGTGTAGATAATTTTGGTGTGCTCACTGTATAGTATAGGGACCATTTACACTGACATACCTGCACAGCCAGAATTCGAATCTGGATTCTGTTCTGACACATATGCACAGCCAGAATTGGTGTTCTGGCTGCTGTATTTACAGCCAAAACAGCGCTGTTCTGGCATAACTGTGCTGCCAGTTTTTGGCGCACAGTTCTTGCCAGAACAGCAGCTCTGGCTGCTGTTCTGTTTGCCAGAACTGTGCAGTTCTGGCAGAACTGTGCTGCCTGTTTGGGAGCACAGTTCTGCCAGTTTTGGCAGCAGAACTGCTGCTAGTTTGGGTGATGAGGGGATACATTGGACTGGTGTAGAATCCATGTTTTGGCAGCATAGGGGTGGCTGCTAATCTGTAGTACTTGATCAGCTGTTTTGGCATGCTGTCTGTATATACATTTTGGATAAATATAATTTACATTCTCCAAAAAAAAAAAAAAAAAGATGTTTGTTCTGTCGGTCGACCGGCCCGGTCGACCGACAAAACTCGAGAGCAAGGGTCAGTCAGTCGGTCGACCGGTCCGGTCGACCGGCAGACGTGCACAAACGTGCACGCTAAAGCCACAAGGCCCGGTCGACCGGTCCGGTCGACCGATCTGGCCTGAAACATATCCGGTCGACCGCCCGGTCGACCGTTAGGCCTGAAACAGTATTATTTTTGAAATCTTTTTGATCTTTGAAGAATTTTTAAAATAATTTTAAATGGTTTGATGATTAAGTAGCATGCTATAAGGGATGAGATATATGATCTAAACTAGATGTAAAAATATGAAATATTTTGAGACATGTATATCAATCAAGACATGCACCTAATTCAACTAACCAAAACAAAAACCGTATTTTGAAAAGTGAAAGTGTGTGTGTGTGTTCTTGAGCCAACTTATCACAACCTCACTCTTTAACAAACTAATTCTTACAATAGTTCTTAGGTGACTACAAGATCTTCAAATTAGGGCTTCTCCATATGCAATGTTGAAAAGCTTGAATCCTTGATCTCGAATTGAGTCAACTTGAGTCAAAAATACCTTCCTTTAGGGAAGAAGACATCTTGAATCCTTAGAACCCTGAAACACACTTAAACACTAAAATATGATTAGTACAAATAACTATATATGTTTTGTAATCATCAAAACTCAAAAACCGGGTGATTGTAACCTTGGGCCAACAAGATTCTTGCTGGGCTCGAATCATATCGAATTGCTCCTGCTGGACTCTGGCTTGCTCTTCGAATCGCTCGGCCATCTCCTCGAAAGTTCCCACCATGAAAGAAATGGCAACTGTCTCCGAACTGGAATTCAAAGACTGGGATTCGATGATGGCGAAATGATCATCATTCATCTCAATCCCCCTGGCTAATAGATTGTAGTCGATTGGAGTGATTGCTCCCATGCGGGTTTGAGTGTGGCGGGAGACCTCTTCAGGTTCGATAAGAATATCCTTCAAATCTAAAGACCGATCAGCATCCGATTCCTCTGAGCTAACAGCCGGTTGCTTTTCCTTAGACTTACTTGGTGTGGAACTTGGCCCTACCATGTTTGCGGTCACTTCTAGATACTCAAGGTCAGAGAATGATTTCTTCTTCTGGGATCGTCGCCTTTTGGCTGACTCTGAAATTGTTGATAATCAGCTAAAAACTGAAGGTATAGTTATCTGAAAGCCGTAATGGCAATCAGAGAGCACTGTTGAGATGAGCTGCTCGCACTGATATTGAGGAAAAATTTGATGGACGCTCCTCTTCCTTGTCAGGTAGTCCCTCAGGTCCATTAAGGGAGTGTCTAAGGAACTAGCCTCAAACCCATGACGGTGAGGGCTTTTTAGCATTTTATTTCTTGAAGACATGGAATGCTGAACGTGGGTCTGGACCTCGTGTTGAGTTAAATCGTGGGCATCACGTTTTGTTGAAACGTGGTCATTGCATTTAGAGTCAGAAACGCGGGCTTCGCATTGTTGGGGAATGCGGGCCTCATGTTTTGGAGCCGAAAAAATGCAGGTCTCGCGTTTGGCGCGGACCTCGCATTGTTGAAGAACACGGGACTCGCATATTGGGACAGAAATGCGGTGCTCGCATTGCTTAAGAGAAACACGCGCATCAATCTCGCATTCTGAATCTGCAGAATAGATTGTCTCTGCATAATCTTCAATCGATTGTCGACGTGCGCGGCGCCTTCATCGATGTTCAACATTCCGGTTAAGTCCCATGGGTTGTTGGAAACCCTCGACAACCTAGAATTGTAGAGTTTGGAGAGGAGGGAAACATCGAAATTGATCTTTCCTGTCTCTTTGGTCGTACGCCACCGCTTTTCCCCTGCGGGTCTCCTAAGAGACTTTGACGTGGGCAGCATGGGTTGCATGAGAGATTTTTAGAACCTCTTCAGAAGAGACACCCTTTGTGTTGTGAGCAGTGGTGTGGCTGTAAGTTCACCTTGAGGGGGGTGAATAGGTGATGGCTAATCAAATGGTCACTCAATGCCAAATAATGCGGAAGCTAAAAACAATTATGACCTAATTAAACTTTTACACTAAACACCACGTATAACCAAAGAGTGTTGCCGAATTCCCCGTGAAGGGCTCTGGACAAACTCCTCTAGATTCCCCTTGAATGGGTTGAGGTGCCGCGTTGGCTCTCTTGGTTGAATACAAGTGTTAGCGACAATCCCACGCAAGTATATATATCAATATGAGCACAAGGAATATATCATGCATATAAAGGTAAAGACAAGATAAGTAATGCAAGATATAAACAAGGAGATAGAGAGAGAGAGAGAGAGAAATGGCAATCGCAAACACAAGGGTATGTTTCGAGGTTCGAGCACACTTGCTCCACATCCCCGCCTTCGACACACGAAGGATTTCCACTATGCAAGATCCCAATGGATCTCTCCTCGGTGTCGCAACACCTACAAGCCCTCGGACTCCCTAGTCCCGTACACACGCAAGCTCACTAGCTCGCCGAGGCCGCACCTCAAACCACCGAGTTCACACAAGAACTCTAAACCACCGCGAGCACACTTGCCCGTCTCCTCAAAGTACAAGAAATGATCTCTTGGTGATCTAAACACTTTGATCACCAATGAAAGCTCTCACTACAACACTCCTATAGAATGAGTATGTCTATGAATTGCTCAAGTGTTTGTGTGAGAAAACAAGGAAAGAATCTTTGGTGAAAACTCAAGAAAATCTCTTTTACACTCTTGATAAACTCTCCTTTTAATTGGAAGTATTGGCTCTAATTTTGTGGAGAAAAACCTCTGGAATGAATGGGAAAAACTGGTTCTAAGAGTCTCCAAAATCGTGGCCCAAAACAATGACCAAACCCCCAAATTTATAGGCCAGAAAAATATAGCCGTTGGGGTCTGTCAGAGCTGCCGGTCGACCCGGGCGGTCGACCGCCAACGGTCAGAAGTCAGACCGTTGGAGCCACGGTCGACCGCCTGGGTCGACCGACCCACTGGAGCTGAGAGTCTAACTCTCTGTCGGTCGACCCGTACGGTCGGCCGAACTTTCCAGAGAGCAGAGCTCTCTGGAGCGGTCGACCCGCACGGTCGGCCGTCCTCCAGTGCACAAAGGCGTGCACGTCTGTGCACGTCGGTCGACCGGGCCGGTCGACCGACTTCAGGATTAGTCGACTATAACGGTGGTAAGTCGACTTATCCGAAGCCTGAAACAGTTTTCTGGGATTAAAAAGTTTGTCTTTTTGGCTCAAATAAAATCCCATAAAATACATAAAAATCTACAAAAATAGTTTAACCAATATACTTTGATATACAAACATGCTTGCACAAAATCAAGGCATGTTATAAAAGATTGGACTATTTTTGTAAGTTGGAAATATTTGGCTCATGATAAAAACTGTATTTTCCAAAACATGTTTTCTAAACTTTGTTTTTCCAAAACATCTTCAAATACAAAAACAAGATATTATAATTCATTTTAAGGCATAGTGTGTATGGATATGATCCACTACACAATCAAGATGAAATATCTATGTTTTTGGCATTAAGCTCTAAATATGGTTTTGGTTAAAAGATAAGTATATGAGAAACACCAAAAACCAAACTTGTATTTTTCCAAAATGAAAAATCTTTTGTAAAAACAAAACTACCAAGAGTGTGTGTGTGATAAATATACTTGAGCAATCCACCAACAATCTATCCTTTACATTTTACTCTAAAACAAAAATAAAATCTTATACCTAGACACAAGTCTTCATCTTCTTGAAGTCTTCACTTGAAGGCTTCTCATCTTCTTGACTTGGTCCAAGCTTGATCCAAAAGCTCCTTGGATCACACCGTGCTAGCTCCAAATCTTAACATTTTATCCTTTGTTGAGCTATGCACCTACTAAGATCTTGATAATGAATCTGTCACTAATTAAACACACGATCATTAGTAAACATAACTTCATGAGTTGATCATCATCAAAACTAGGGTGATAGGCCTTTGGGCCAACAATCTCCCCCTTTTTGATGATGACAAAACTCATGAAGTTATATATGCATGGATTAAAGTAAAGCTTCAAAAAAGCTCCCCTTAACTCATGCATAACACAAAATAATAAATATGACAATGAGGCACAGGAATATGTATGCAAGTATGGAGATAAAACATGCAACAAGCATAAAGCAAAATCTTTTTCTCCTATTTGCAATACAAAAATATATATGCATAAACATAAATCTTATTCAACCATGCATATAAACTCAAAATCTTCTCCCCCTTTTTGTCAATCATCAACAAAGGGGTTGGAAGTAAAATCAAATCAAACAAATTTTTCTCCCCCTTTTTGTCAAAAACAAAGAGATCAAGAAGGGGTAATACAAATCAATCAATAAGGGTTATATGCGATATACATTCATGAAGAGGAAGACGCTAAGTTAGCTTCCCTACACATATGCATTACATGAAGAAGGGATGACAAGCCCTAACTCACATAACACATATTATGTAATGCATAAGAGGAGATGTGAAGCTCCCCCTACACACGTATATCATATAAAGAAGAGTTGTCAAGTTCCTCAATTTATAATATACTCAACATGAATCTATATGTAAGAGAGATGTTAAGCTCTCCTTGCATATAGGAAATACAAATCAAAAATTTTGAATTTTTCTTTTAATAAAACACATTTTGAGATATCAAGTAAACACTTTTTTTTTATTTTGATATCAATTTTGAAAACATATTGCATAAGCTTTAAGAATTACCAAGTTGAATTAAGCTTAGCATATACATAGTGTTTTAAGAACAATTGATTCACTCTCTTAAAACACAAATAGATCACATATATGTATGAAAAGATAATACCAATAGAAATTGATATAATTTGAGTTTGAAAGCATACATACATATAATCAAAACATGAGTATATACAAAAAGAATAATCATATTGATACCAATTGAAATGATCCAATGAAACCAATTGACATAAGGTAAGTTCAAGTGTATATCTCATTGAATAATCTACCACAAATTTTTTTTTTTTTAAAAATATTTCAAGGTATATGTATGTTTTGACAACACAAGAAGTATACACACATATCCCAAAACACAATTGAGTCCATATATATAGATTTGCATGAAAGGCAAATGACTTAAGAGGTATATATGTATATCTTAAAGTTTGGCAAAATACACATATACATGAAATGAAAACACATGATCATAAATCAAATCCAAAAAGTGGGAATACAAGTTTAAAAATGTATGTATCATCAAAACCAAGCAATACAAGCACATTTCATGGGTTCAAATAAGCATTCAAGCACAAATATAAATAGATTTATTTGTGGCCCACGATATGTACAAGTATAAATCCTAGTGTTGACAAAAACTAACATATAAACTAATATTCAAATCATGAAGCATCAAATCTTTTAGATCACAAAAGAATTTATCCATATAATTGAAATAAAGTAGGATCATGTGGATAATCTCAAAAACTATTTGAAGAATAAATAACTAGTATAATTTGTTTTTGAAAAACTAGTTAAAGATCCTTCAAATATATCAAATCTTATGTTTTTCATAAACATAACTAGACACACAAACATTTAAGCACTCAAGGTCTATAAGGCTCAAAAATGATTTTAACAAAAATGTGAGTGTTAAACGATCATGTAACTAGCATTTTTATGAAAATAGTCATTGAAGCTCACATCAAACATGAATAACATTTTATCAAAAAAATCTTGAAAATACAATTTTTCATTAAAACACTAATCTTCATGGTATATGTATGATTAATCCAATCCTAACAATACACATACATATCCAAATTTAAAAGAGTCTATTAATGATGTTTGCATGAAGGCAAGAGACTCACGGGTATACATGTATATTTATTAATTTGAATCAAAAAATACATATACATGAAGTAAAGTATAAAAATAAGGCAAAACATGTATAAAAGAGAATCATCAAAACTAGTCTATACATATGCATATAGTGGATACAAATGAGCATGAAGTTCAAATATATATGAGTCAATTGTAGTTCACTATTCATATATGTATAAATGCAAGTTTGATACATTCTACATCTAAGCATGTAAATACTACATGAAGCACATTAAATCATAAAACATGAACATGCTATGAATATTATGAATGAACAAGCATGATAAAAAAAATAGGAGTTTTAGAGATTGTTACCAACTCCAAAGCTCCAAGCTTGGTGGCCTTTCCACCAAAACTCCTTGATAACGATGCATCCAAATGTATGTCCATCAAGTCCATTGCATCCACTACCAAGGCACCAAATCTCTCACGTCTTGAGAGATCCCTCACCTACATCAAAAACAAGGGGTGGGGGTTTTGGTACCCATATTTTCTTGGGTCCTTTGGGGTTAGTCTTGTAAGGAACCCAAAATCTTTTATTTTTAGCAAAATTAAAATGATCTAACCTATCATAACAAAACTTTGCTAAATGGCCTTTGCGGCCATAATGTGTACATGTGTACACCTTAGTATGCTTATGTGTAGGAGTGTGATCATGTTGTGCAACATAAGCAAATGCATGGTTATGATGTGCATAGATGTGTGGAGTTTGTTTCTTTGAAAACATTGACTCCAACCTAGAATGATTAAAAGAACAAGAGTTCAAAGTTGAACTCAAACCATCCATTTTATTTTTCAAATCTTTAATCTCATTAGTGGTGGCATGTAAAGCATGATGAGATAAAGAATCATTTTTCTTTTTCTTTTGTGAAACAAAATCTTTTTCATTTTCACAAATTTTTCTTTTTAAAGACTTATTTTCTTGAAAAACAACTTCTCTTTGTTTTTCCACCAAATCAATCTTATTTTTCAAAGACATATTCCCTTCACATAAATCATTCAATTTTGACATGAGGGAAACATTTTCATTTTTCAAAACTCCTTTTTCTTTTTCTAAGGATGCCATTTTATTTTCTAATGAATCTTTTTCATTAAGCATGGCATCAAAATTCTTTTCCAAATTTTTGTTATCTTTTTTTAAACATGCAATATTAGATTTAAATGAATCTTGTTCTATATGCATGCAAGCAATGTTCTTTTTCAAATTTTTATTTTCTTTCTTAAGCATGTCATATTTTTCAAGAATAGTTTGACAAAATGAAGTGAGCTCATCATATGACATGTCTTCATCATCGGATTCGGAGTTTACCTCAAGGGGGTTATCCCCTTGGACCATGTAGCACACGTTGGAGATGTCGCTTCCAACGTCCGAATCGCTCCCGGCATAGTATAGATCCTTTTCGCCAAGGGAGGTGATGATGTTCCAAGCTACAAAAGCCGAGTCAATGTTAGCAACCATAAATAAGTAATCATCATTTAGGGTACTCTTCAAAGCATTTAGGGCTTTTGTTTTAGCCTCAATATACTTGCTATCAATAACATAAGAATCATTAGTGGTAGCAAGATAAACATGAATGCCTAGGGCCTTGAGGTACAATGACATCTTAACCTTCCAAATTTGGATGTTAAGAATGTCAAAGGTGGGTGGTGACATGAAGTCCATGGTGTGTGTACAAATATTGTGATTAGCCTAAAATGAGGATCTTTAACTCTAGGTTGTTAGACCCAAATCAGAGTACCAAGCTCTGATACCAATTGTAAGTTCACCTAGAAGGGGGGGTGAATAGGTGATGGCTAATCAAATGGTCACTCAATGCCAAATAATGCGGAAGCTAAAAACAATTATGACCTAATTAAACTTTTACACTAAACACCACGTATAACCAAAGAGTGTTGCCGAATTCCCCGTGAAGGGCTCTGGACAAACTCCTCTAGATTCCCCTTGAATGGGTTGAGGTGCCGCGTTGGCTCTCTTGGTTGAATACAAGTGTTAGCGACAATCCCACGCAAGTATATATATCAATATGAGCACAAGGAATATATCATGCATATAAAGGTAAAGACAAGATAAGTAATGCAAGATATAAACAAGGAGATAGAGAGAGAGAGAGAGAGAAATGGCAATCGCAAACACAAGGGTATGTTTCGAGGTTCGAGCACACTTGCTCTACATCCCCGCCTTCGACACACGAAGGATTTCCACTATGCAAGATCCCAATGGATCTCTCCTCGGTGCCGCAACACCTACAAGCCCTCGGACTCCCTAGTCCCGTACACACGCAAGCTCACTAGCTCGCCGAGGCCGCACCTCAAACCATCGAGTTCACACAAGAACTCTAAACCACCGCGAGCACACTTGCCCGTCACCTCAAAGTATAAGAAATGATCTCTTGGTGATCTAGACACTTTGATCACCAATGAAAGCTCTCACTACAACACTCCTATAGAATGAGTATGTCTATGAATTGCTCAAGTGTTTGTGTGAGAAAACAAGGAAAGAATCTTTGGTGAAAACTCAAGAAAATCTCTTTTACACTCTTGATAAACTCTCCTTTTAATTGGAATATTGGCTCTAATTTTGTGGAGAAAAACCTCTGGAATGAATGGGAAAAACTGGTTCTAAGAGTCTCCAAAATCTTGGCCCAAAACAATGACCAAACCCCCAAATTTATAGGCCAGAAAAATATAGCCGTTGGGGTCTGTCAGAGCTGCCGGTCGACCCGGGCGGTCGACCGCCAACGGTCAGAAATCAGACCGTTGGAGCCACGGTCGACCGCCTGGGTCGACCGACCCACTGGAGCTGAGAGTCTAACTCTCTGTCGGTCGACCCGTACGGTCGGCCGAACTTTCCAGAGAGCAGAGCTCTCTGGAGCGGTCGACCCGCACGGTCGGCCGTCCTCCAGTGCACAAAGGCGTGCACGTCTGTGCACGTCGGTCGACCGGGCCCGGTCGACCGACTTCAGGATTAGTCGACTATAAAGGTGGTAAGTCGACTTATCTGAAGCCTGAAACAGTTTTCTGGGATTAAAAAGTTTGTCTTTTTGGCTCAAATAAAATCCCATAAAATACATAAAAATCTACAAAAATAGTTTAACCAATATACTTTGATATACAAACATGCTTGCACAAAATCAAGGCATGTTATAATTGGACTATTTTTGTAAGTTGGAAATATTTGGCTCATGATAAAAACTGTATTTTCCAAAACATGTTTTCTAAACTTTGTTTTTCCAAAACATCTTCAAATACAAAAACAAGATATTATAATTCATTTTAAGGCATAGTGTGTATGGATATGATCCACTACACAATCAAGATGAAATATCTATGTTTTTGGCATTAAGCTCTAAATATGATTTTGGTTAAAAGATAAGTATATGAGAAACACCAAAAACAAAACTTGTATTTTTCCAAAATGAAAAATCTTTTGTAAAAACAAAACTACCAAGTGTGTGTGTGTGATAAATATACTTGAGCAATCCACCAACTATCTATCCTTTACATTTTACTCTAAAACAAAAACAAAATCTTATACCTAGACACAAGTCTTCATCTTCTTGAAGTCTTCACTTGAAGGCTTCTCATCTTCTTGACTTGGTCCAAGCTTGATCCAAAAGCTCCTTGGATCACACCGTGCTAGCTCCAAATCTTGACATTTTATCCTTTGTTGAGCTATGCACCTACTAAGATCTTGATAATGAATCTGTCACTAATTAAACACAAGATCATTAGTAAACATAACTTCATGAGTTGATCATCATCAAAACTAGGGTGATAGGCCTTTGGGCCAACAGTGTCCACTTCAGGAGTAATCTCCGAAAAGATTAGAGTGCGAGTCTCAGAAGAGACTTTGTTACTGCATTACCTTGGGGCTGGGGGAGCCTGAGGAAAGAAATTCCTCAAACTTTCCTTGGTCGATTTCAACGACAAGGGATTCTACCGTCTTACCGAGGAACTGGACATCGGCTTGCTAATCGGGGTAAAACCAACACTTGAAAATGTGTATTTTGAAATCAGTGTAAAAATGTGTGTGCTTTAGCTTCTTCGATACTTCTGTTATAGCATATAGGCTATACGGGTTGAATTCACTGGGATGGGAGGCGATAGAAGCATTAACAGTCTATTCACATTGTATGTTAATAAGTTCTTCTTTGTTAAAGAAAGAGAAAAGAAAAAGAAAAGAAAACTAGAAGTGATAGTTGAGAAGGCGATGAAAATGGCGATGTGAAAAATATAAAGAAGTGGTTGTAAAATTGGTAAAACAAAACAAGAAAATAGAGGTGAAGTGATTTGGAAAGTGGGTTTAAAAATAAAATAGAAAAGAAGATGAAACTTGTTGTGAAGAAGATGAAAACAAAGGTGAACTAAGAAAGTGATAAAACATCGATAGAAAAATGATAAAAAGAATTTGAGAATAGTTTTTAAAACAAAGTAAAAAAGAAAGAGGAAAATGAAAGAAAGCTCATGCTTACTAACTACTAATTGTTCCACTAACATACTAACCTCTTAGTGATAGTTGTCTCACATGGATCCTTGGCCATCACTAGTCCTTGGCTTCAAGAGCATTACAAAGTATGGCACATAAAATTGTCTTTCACATTCAAACACATCCATTCTACACAACAAGGTGCAAGCTACTATTAGATTAACAAAACCAAATTGGGGTGAGCATGAAATAAAGAAGACATTGCAAGTTAGCTTGTCAGCGGTTAGATGTTAGAATGTTAGAATCCATCATCATGAACCATCAATGGCTCTTGCAAGAGCAAAGCTTAGTAGAGGTTACTAGATTCATGTGGATTATCAAGTAAAAATTTTGCTAGTTAGTGGATAGTAGTTAGATGTCATGAGAAGAAAAGTAATCTAAGCACCATGTAGAAGATGGAGAAGATTATAATAGAAAAAAAGGAGACACCTTTACATAGATTGTCACTCTCTAGTACAATATCCTTTTTTCTCTCCTCTGAATCTATCTCGGCCCTAATACATGAATCTAAAATAAAACGAAAATACAAAGAAAAGAGAAGAAAAACTACACTATACTAGAATGAGAAAAAACCCTATCCTACAGCTCTCTATACTCATCTCAGGTCTGAAAATGCAGTATTTATAGACAGAAGAAGGATCTAGAAGGTGAGACGAGGCCACGTGTCAAAAATTGACGCATGGGCCCACCAGATTGCCACGAAAATGTGACTTTTGCCACGTTTCCATGGCAATACCAGGGACCAAGGTCCCTAGTTTCGATCCGTGGCTTCATCCAACTACGAGGACCTCCTAGATGGTTCTGGATTTGAGTAGATTGGATCTAGTTTCCTTTAGATTCGCGCCTAACTTCTGAATCCAGTGTATTTTTTTAGAAACTCTCTAACTTAGCCTTCATGTAGTGTGATTTACTTACCTGAAATTGGTTGTAATTAGGCTCTTATTCTGACTTTGCCCTTGAACTCTTGATTATCTACAAAATAGACCAAAACATGGTTCAGAGGCGGTGTTTATTCATAAACTGGTAGGGAAATGCGATATGAATTTGCAGAATCGTAGACTAATCACTTGCGCCATAACATTTTCGTCAGTAGGGAAAGAAGTCCCCAGCGAAGTCGCCATCTTTTGTTTGGGTCGAAAAGCCTTGGTTGATGTAAGATTTCTTTGAGTGGCTGAAAGGTTACAACGGAACGATCCTGATTACAAAAGAGAGAAGAAGACGCAATCTCGTCTTTGTTTTACAATCCGTTTGTCTAGTTATTACTCTTTTGTCTAGGTATTACTAGTTTTCTTTACAATCCATTTTTCTTTTACATGTATTGTCATATTGCCACAGATTTTTTTTTATTGCACACAACAATTGATATCAGAGCATATCAATCATGCAACATTAACTGCCCAATGCAAAAGCTACCTAACACCTACTTATCTTACCACTTACTACCAAAAAGCTCAGCAAACCACTATGGAATTCATTGATTGATAGGATTTAGAAGAGATTGGCTGGTTGAAAAGTAAAATGCTATCCCTGGGAGGGAGGATCACCATGATCTACACAGTCTTGTCGGTCATGCCTTATTATTTCCTATCTTTCTCCGCTATTTTGCAATGGACGGAAATGGAGATTGATGCCCTGAGAAGAAAGTTCCTTTGGGTAGGGCTCAAAAAGATGGTTAGGCTTGCCTAGTGAATTGGAAATGAGTGTGCAAGCACAAGGAATTTGGAGGGTAAGGGATTATAAACCTTCTTAGATTTCAATACTGCGGTACTTCTCAAATGGTGGTGAAAATTATTTGATGACCCAACTCGTAGATGGGTGACGATGGTGTCGAACATCTATAAGTCAAAATCAGGATGATGGTCGGATCAGTGCATTAATGAGGCATCATCCTCTCCACTATGGAAGGGATTGGCCGCAATGAATGACACTTTTTTCATTGGGATAGTAAAGGAGGTCAAGGATGGGAGAGGAACGAGGTTTTGGAACGACAAGTGGTGCTCTAGTGTCCCTCTATGGACACTTTCCCAAAGGTATTCTCTCTTTCCTAGTACCCTACGGGGCCTTATTGGTCGGAAATGGGTTGGAACATTCTTTTGACATGTTCTATTCTGATAGAACAACGGGAACAATAGGAAGAACTATTTAAACTTCTCCCGTACCATCTGGCTCAGATCAAAGGTTCTCGACACCGACCTTTGTGGGAATGGAATCCGAGAAGAACTTTCTCTGTGAAAAATGCCTAATTCAGGTTGAATGAAAGGGGGTTTACGCTGTTCGTCTGCAAAAGTTATCAGGCACATTATAGTGCCACTCAAGATCAGGGCATTCATCGGGTTAGTCATCAATGGCGCCCTTTCGACATGGGATAACCACATGAAAAGAAATTGACAGGGACCTAATGTGTGTGCACTTTGTCTGGATATGAGGAATCTATTGACCACTTCTTTACAACTTGTGCTTAAACAATTCAGGTCTGGGGACAATGGGCACACTTTTGTGTATTCGAATCCCACAACTGCCTGATAAATCAATCAACCTATGGTCGTCCTAGAGGCTAAATTCCTTTAACAAATATGAGAGAGTAATTTGGGACTTAACAGCGGAAGCTGTTCTTTGAAAGATATGGAAGGAGCAGAATAACAAAATATTTAATAACCAAACCAGATCACCAGACTAGACCTTCCACGTATACATGATGTTTTTATCTTACTGGTCGAATCTTCTCTTAGGTACTTCCAAGACATTGGCAGAGCAAGCTGAAATACACCTAGAGGGGGGGTGAATAGGTGTAATTGCTAATCTAATGCTCTTTTTAAATTTTACTTAAGTGAGTGATGCAACGATCTCTCAAAAACACGACTAAGAGCTGAATACCCCTTGCGAGGTTCTGAACTCCTTCCTCCCAATTCCCCTTAAATGGGTTAGAGGTGCGCAATGCAACCGTGTTGTATTGAGGTGTGATCGAACAATTCCAAGTATGAAATGCGATGATGAAATGTACACAAGTAATATAGCAAGAAAAGTAAACAAGTAAGGATTGCACAAATAAAATGTTAGTTCTCAAGCAATAAATTGAAAGCAAGTAAAGCAAGAGAGAATTAGACAAGATGACACAAAAGCAATCGCAAACAAAGTGATTTGTTTCGAGGTTCGAGCCCGTAGCTCTAGTCCCCGCCTTCACCTCCGTGAAGGGTTTCCACTATCCCCTTAGGATCCCGTACAAGTTAGGCCTCCAAAGACCTCAAGCCCGTAGCTTCACCTTACAAAGAAACTCCACCGAGGAGCTTGTCTCCACAAGAACAAGAATTACAAATAGTGATCTTTAACTAGACCACAACACTCTTTTACAAACACTCTCACTCTTTTACAACTTCACCTATAGAAAGAATATGAAATTTTTGGCTCTATGAAGTGTGGTGAGAAAAGCTTCAGTTGTAGAGTGATATTAGAGATCAAACAACAACTGAAAAACCAATTTGAAAGAATGGAAATGAAAGCTTTAAACTATTTTTCTCTTTCTCTTGAAAAACAATGAAAACTTGTATTTTTCTTGGTAAATAACTAAGGCCTATTTCCCACTATTTATAGGGAGAGAATAGGTTAAAAAACTCTGATTTTTTCAGCTAATATCACCTGCAAAAGCACCCCAACAACCCTCTAAAAAGTCTGTTAAAACAGAAAATAAAACAGTTTTTCAGAACAGCCCAAAGAGGAAAGAGCCGTTGGAGGTGTTGCAGGCCTACCGGTCGACTGCCGGTCGACCGGGACCCTGCTGGCAAAAGAGCCGTTATGGCTCCGGTCGACTGCCAGTCGACCGATCTCAAGAAAGGAAACACAGTTTCCTTCTACCGGTCGACCGACCCAGTCGACCGGAAAGATACAGAGAGCAAACATCTTTTTACCGGTCGACCGATATGTAGGTCGGTCGACCGACAGACATGCACAGCCTGTGCATGTCTGGACACAGCAGCCGGTCGACTGGGCCGGTCGACCGGTCTGCCTGGAAAACTGTTTTTCTGGGCAGATTTTAAGATAGAAAATTTTGTATAAAATCTTTAAAAATCTGAAGCTAAGTTTTATGCTGAAAATAGTTTATATACATGTATTTAAACAAGTTTTTGAAGATGTAAAGCTTTGGGTACATGTATGTATAAACTAAGGCATAAACCTAGAAATAAATATTTTGAAAACATAGAAACATATAAAACAAATGTGTGTGCAAATCCTAGAGCCAAATTTCACATATTCTATCTTTACAAAACTAAACTTACAAACTACAATGGTCTTCAAGACTTCAACTTGAGCTATCTTCTCTTGATCTTCAATATTGCAATTTGAGCCCAATTTGACTTGTCTTGAGTCCAATACACCTTCCTTTAGGGAAGAATTCATCTCTTTAATATATAAACCTGAAACACACTTAAACAACAATTTATATTAGTACCAATAACTAATATGTTTTGTAATCATCAAAATACACTAAACATGGGTTGATTGTAACCTTGGGCCAACAATCTCCCCCTTTTTGATGATGACAAAACATATGAGTTATTAAACAAATAAAAGAAGAAAGAGCTTGGAAAGCTCCCCCTTAAACAATGCTATGTATTTAACATGAATATGAACATTATGTAAACATACATAAAGCATTGAAAAATATCATCACCAAAAAAAATAAACTACCATAAGGAATAACAAAATTTAAAACAAACAACATATTTTTCTCCATATATTTTCTCCATATATTTTCTCCCCCTTTTTGTCATCATCAAAAAGGGTTTAAAAAAAAAATTTTAGGACAAAACAAAACAAACATATTAGAAACCAAAACAAAACAAACTAAGATATTTTAAGTATCAATCTTACATACATTCAATTCACCACAAATAAATGAAAATCTTGCATAATCTAAAGGTTTTGTGAAAATATCTGCAAGTTGAAAATCTGTGGAAACAAAATCAATATCTATGTCACCTTTTTCAAAGTGATCTCTAAGAAAATGATATCTAATGTCTATATGTTTGGTTTTACTATGTTGATTAGCATTTTTGGTCATGTGAATAGCACTAGTATTATCACAAAAAATCTTAACATGATCAAAATGTAAATCAAAATCGAGAAGAGTATGTTTCATCCAAAGTACTTGTGCACAACAAGCTCCGGCTGCTACATACTCCGCCTCGGCGGTTGAAAGGGCTACACTATTTTGCTTTTTGGAAGACCAAGACACAAGACAATTGCCCAAGAATTGGCAAGTGCCACTTGTGCTCTTCCTATCTACCCTACAACCGGCATAGTCGGCATCCGAATAACTAGTCATAGTAAATTGGTTAGTTTTCGGATACCACAAACCTAAATCAATTGTGCCCTTAAGATACCTAATTATGCGTTTTACCGCTATTAAGTGTGATTCCTTAGGACATGATTGAAAACGTGCACATAAACATACGGAAAACATTATATCCGGCCTACTAGCCGTAAGATAGAGTAAACTACCAATCATGCTACGAAATAATTTGATGTCTACTTCCTTACCTTGTTCGTCCTTGTCAAGTTTCGTAGTGGTTGCCATGGGAGTCTTTGCTACTTTGGATCCTTCAAGCCCGAACCTCTTGATGAGTTCTTTGGTGTACTTGGCTTGGTTGATGAATGTCCCATCACTACGTTGCTTGATTTGAAGTCCAAGGAAGAAGTTGAGCTCTCCCATCATAGACATCTCGAATTCCTTTTTCATGCATGACTCAAAATTCTTGCAAAGTGAAACATTAGTAGATCCAAAAATAATGTCATCAACATAAATTTGAACTATGAGGATATCTAGATCTATATGTTTGGTAAATAATGTTTTATCAACTTTTCCTTTCTTAAAATCATTTGAAAGCAAAAATGAAGACAATCTTTCATACCAAGCCCTAGGGGCTTGTTTTAAACCATATAGTGCTTTATCTAATTTATAAACATAATTAGGGTGTGTAGGATCAACAAACCCGGGGGTTGTTCAACATACACCTCCTCATCAATATAACCATTAAGAAAAGCACTCTTTACATCCATTTGAAATAACTTAAAATCTTTAAATGAGGCATATGCTAAGGTCATCCGTATGGCTTCGAGCCGTGCTACGGGTGCAAAGGTTTCTTCAAAATCGATTCCCTCGATTGAGTGTAACCTTGGGCAACTAACCTAGCCTTGTTTCTAACTACATTACCCGATTCATCCAACTTGTTCTTAAAGATCCATTTAGTGCCAATAGTTGGTCTATCTTGGGGCCTAGGAACAAGGTGCCAAACTTGGTTGCGCTCAAATTGATTGAGCTCCTCTTGCATAGCTAGCAACCAATATGAATCGGCCTCGGCCTCGAGGACATTTTTAGGTTCTATGTGTGAAATAAAAGCAAAATTACCACAAAAATCTTGAATCTTAGAGCGAGTGGTTACCCCTTTTGATACTTCACCTATGACGAGGTCCTTGGGATGATGAGGATTGAATCTCCAATCCTTTGGTAGTGGTTGAGAGGGCTCCTCTTCATTTGCTCGATGTTCATTTCCTTGAGCCTCTTCCACTTTGGCTTCACTTCCATCACCATCCTTTGGCTTGTCTCCCATGGTAGAAGCATCCTCCAAGGTCACTTTCTCCAAGCCTTCATCTAAAGCATCAATTTCTACACAATTCTTAACAAACTTGTTAGATTCCTCAAATTTAACATGAATAGATTCCTCAATAGTCAAAGTTGACCTATTGAAGACTCTATAAGCCTTACTAGTATTTGAGTAACCTACAAAAATAGCCTCATATGCTTTTGCATCAAATTTTCCCAAATTAATATTTGTATTTAAAACAAAACATTTGCAACCAAACACTTTGAAATAAGAAACATTGGGTTTTCTAGAAAAATACATCTCATAAGAAGTCTTAGTAGTATTTTTACATAGGAAAACACGATTTGCAATGTAACATGAAGTATGAACGGCCTCGGCCCACAAATAATGTGGTAGACCATATTCATTTAACATTGTCCTAGCCATCTCTTGTAAAGTACGATTTTTCCGCTCAACTACTCCATTTTGTTGTGGAGTTCTAGGACAAGAAAGTTCATATTTTATTCCATGTTCCTCACAAAAAGTGGTAAAGGGAAGGTTAATGAACTCACCTCCTCTATCACTTCTTATTTTAATTATTGAGGAGTCATTTTCCTTTTCAACTCTTTTCTTAAAGGCTTGAAAATGTGAAAAGGTTTGACTTTTATGTTCAAGAAAATAAACCCAAGTAAAACGCGAAAAATCATCTACTAAAACATAAGCAAATCTACTCCCACTTAAACTTTTGGTTTGAGTTGGGCCAAATAAATCCATGTGGATTAGCTCCAATGGACGTGATGACATGATATCCTTAATTGATTTGAATGAGGACTTAGTTTGTTTCCCAAATTGACATGCGTCACAAACTCGGTCCTTTTCAAAGTTCAATGAAGGAATACCCTTCACCATTTCCTTAGAGTTAAGCCTAGAAATATGGTCAAATGAAACGTGGCCTAATCTCCTATGCCATAACCAAGAGTCGTCATCGAGGGCTTTTAAACATGTTATATTACAAGACATATTTAGCATATCAATCATATAAACATTGCTTTCACGAAAACCGGAAAATACACAAACATTGGAAGTTCTATCATTACTTTACAAGCAACATTGTCAAAAACTACATCAAAACCTTTATCACAAAGTTGACTAACACTCAAGAGATTATGCTTGAGGCCATCAACTAAAACTACATTTTCAATTAAAGGAGAGGTGCCAAGTTTTACATTACCAATACCGATGATTTTACCCTTGGCGTCATCTCCGAAGGTGACGGTGCCACCTTCATGATATCTTGATAGGGTTGCAAAGTTGTTGATGTCCCAAGTCATGTGTCTTGAGCAACCGCTATCAAGATACCATAAACCTCTACGTCTTTGAGCTTTGGAAAGTACCTACATCATTTAAAACAATAGTTGACTTTGGTACCCAAACTTTCTTGGGTCCTTGAAAGTTAGTGTTACGAACCCAAACATTATGATGTGATGCACTTAGTCTATCATAACAAAAATTAGCTAAGTGTCCTTTCCGTCCACAATGTGAACATGAGTACACTTTTCTATACATGAATGCATGGTGTGTGTGTGAAGTGTGAGCATGCTTTGGGGGTTTACCATGATGAATATTTTTCTTAGGAGCTTGTTTCTTAGGAAACATATTCTCCATCTTCTTCTTATCAAATTCACTACACTTTTTCAAAACAACATCTAATGAGTCTAATCTTTCCTTAAGCATGGCAATCTCATTAGAGTCTACAAATGGGGTCTTTCCTTTACAAGCAATCTTATATTTTTCAAAATCATTTTTAGTGGAAACTAAAGAAGAATGCAAGTCATTATTTTCTTTAGAAAGATTTAACACTTGAATATTCAAAGATTCATTATCCTTTTTCATTTTCAAGTACTTTTTCTTCATGAAGTCATAATTTTGAGAAAGTTCTACAAATGCTTCTCCTAGCTCATCCATGGATAAATCATCATCAAGAAGAGTTGAGGGGGTTACCTTGCTTGTGCTCTCATTTGCCATGAAGCACATATTGGCGGTGTCGATCTCCTCCTCGGATTCACTTTCGTCATCCCATGTTGCTTTCATAGCCTTCTTCTTGTATGGCTTCTTGGATGAAGATGGCTTCACTTGGTCCGGACACTCCGCTACTATGTGTCCCGGCTTTTGGCAATTAAAGCAAATGATCTTCCTTTCTTCCTTGCCTCCTTGCCATCTCCTCCGTCCTTGGAACTTTGCCTTGTTGTACATCCTCCGGACGTTTTTGACTAGAAGTGAGAGCTCCTCGTCATCTTCTTCTTCATCATCTTCGTCGGAGTAAGTAGCATGACTTTTGAAGGCAATGGTCTTCTTTTTGGTAGGTGCCATGTCCTCCCTTGCCTTTCTCTCCATTTCATGGGTCTTCAAGTTCCCAATGAGTCCAATGAGCTCAATCTCATCTTTATCATTGAGTTCCTTCAATGTTGTAGCTTTCACTTCCCATGATGGAGGAAGAGCCCGGATGATCTTTCTCACCCTTTGATCATTGTTGATTTCTTCACCTAGAGAAGCAAGACCATTAGTAATCTTTGTAAACTTAGTAACCATATCATCTATGGTTTCATTCTCTTGCATGCAAAAATTTCATATTGGGACCGAAGAAGGTCTATCTTGGCCCTCTTCACTTGTGATGTCCCCTCATGTGTTACTAGCAAATGGGTCCAAATCTCATAGGCGGATTTGCAATGGATGACTCTAGCTATGTCATCATCATTGAGGGCTTGTAGGAGTGCATAATGAGCCCTAGCATTGGCATCAAACTCCTTGGTCTCAATTTCGGACCAAGTAGATTCATCACCATCGGGGGCACTAAATTGTTTAGTCACGGCCTTTGCAACTCGGCTACCTAGAGATTGCAAGAAAACAGTCATCTTAACCTTCCATATGGGAAAGTTAAGTCCATCAAACTTAGGGGTGTCTTAATACCATCGGCCATGTTTACTATGTGGAAATGAATGAAATGATTAGCAATATGAGGATCTCTCTAAGGTTGTTAAGCCAAATCCTAGAGTCCAAGCTCTGATACCAATTGAAATACACCTAGAGTGGGGGGTGAATAGGTGTAATTGCTAATCTAATGCTCTTTTTAAATTTTACTTAAGTGAGTGATGCAACGATCTCTCAAAAACACGACTAAGAGCCGAATACCCTTGCGAGGTTCTGAACTCCTTCCTCCCAATTCCCCTTAAATGGGTTAGAGGTGCGCAATGCAACCGTGTTGTATTGAGGTGTGATCGAACAATTCCAAGTATGAAATGCGATGATGAAATGTACACAAGTAATATAGCAAGAAAAGTAAACAAGTAAGGATTGCACAAATAAAATGTTAGTTCTCAAGCAATAAATTGAAAGCAAGTAAAGCAAGAGAGAATTAGACAAGATGACACAAAAGCAATCGCAAACAAAGTGATTTGTTTCGAGGTTCGAGCCCGTAGCTCTAGTCCCCGCCTTCACCTCCGTGAAGGGTTTCCACTATCCCCTTAGGATCCCGTACAAGTTAGGCCTCCAAAGACCTCAAGCCCGTAGCTTCACCTTACAAAGAAACTCCACCGAGGAGCTTGTCTCCACAAGAACAAGAATTACAAATAGTGATCTTTAACTAGACCACAACACTCTTTTACAAACACTCTCACTCTTTTACAACTTCACCTATAGAAAGAATATGAAATTTTTGGCTCTATGAAGTGTGGTGAGAAAAGCTTCAGTTGTAGAGTGATATTAGAGATCAAACAACAACTGAAAAACCAATTTGAAAGAATGGAAATGAAAGCTTTAAACTATTTTTCTCTTTCTCTTGAAAAACAATGAAAACTTGTATTTTTCTTGGTAAATAACTAAGGCCTATTTCCCACTATTTATAGGGAGAGAATAGGTTAAAAAACTCTGATTTTTTCAGCTAATATCACCTGCAAAAGCACCCCAACAACCCTCTAAAAAGTCTGTTAAAACAGAAAATAAAACAGTTTTTCAGAACAGCCCAAAGAGGAAAGAGCCGTTGGAGGTGTTGCAGGCCTACCGGTCGACTGCCGGTCGACCGGGACCCTGCTGGCAAAAGAGCCGTTATGGCTCCGGTCGACTGCCAGTCGACCGATCTCAAGAAAGGAAACACAGTTTCCTTCTACCGGTCGACCGACCCAGTCGACCGGAAAGATACAGAGAGCAAACATCTTTTTACCGGTCGACCGATATGTAGGTCGGTCGACCGACAGACATGCACAGCCTGTGCATGTCTGGACACAGCAGCCGGTCGACTGGGCCGGTCGACCGGTCTGCCTGGAAAACTGTTTTTCTGGGCAGATTTTAAGATAGAAAATTTTGTATAAAATCTTTAAAAATCTGAAGCTAAGTTTATGCTGAAAATAGTTTATATACATGTATTTAAACAAGTTTTTGAAGATGTAAAGCTTTGGGTACATGTATGTATAAACTAAGGCATAAACCTAGAAATAAATATTTTGAAAACATAGAAACATATAAAACAAATGTGTGTGCAAATCCTAGAGCCAAATTTCACATATTCTATCTTTACAAAACTAAACTTACAAACTACAATGGTCTTCAAGACTTCAACTTGAGCTATCTTCTCTTGATCTTCAATATTGCAATTTGAGCCCAATTTGACTTGTCTTGAGTCCAATACACCTTCCTTTAGGGAAGAATTCATCTCTTTAATATATAAACCTGAAACACACTTAAACAACAATTTATATTAGTACCAATAACTAATATGTTTTGTAATCATCAAAATACACTAAACATGGGTTGATTGTAACCTTGGGCCAACACAAGCTGTGGAGCAGCTAGGGGAGGAGTGATCCTGACAACCTTTCAGAGGATTCAAAGGGTGGGGGACAGGACATCGACTAGGATTTCATGTGATCGTGATACATTCTCCTCTGATTTTTGTCCTTTCAGAGGATTCAAAGGGTGGGGGACAGGACAGCGACTAGGATTTCATGTGATCGTGATACATTCTCCTCTGATTTTTGTCCTTTCAGATGTTCAACCTAACTAGGTTACAAGTTTTACCTTTTTGTCTCAGAATGGAGCCGACGGTCTTTCTCTTGTTTACCTTATTGCCATTTTTAAGTCTTTTTAGTGCCCACTTGTGTGAGCAACTAGCTAGGCTAGCAGTGGAGGACTTCTCGTATTTTCTTGAGATGTTACAGGTTATTAATGAAATGCGGGGACCATTAGGTTCACCATTTTTTTCTTAAAAAAAAAAAAGAAAGAATTGTCTACATCATTGGAAATTTTGTGATCTCATTTGCGTTGAGATTATTATACATGAAATTGCTGAATAAAAACTACAAATATTGCATCTTTTCTGAAATTTCACATTACTGACTTTACTTCAATGCGACCTCTTTTTTTGTTTGATTCACATTTCAAATCATCTTTAATATCATTTGCAATCCTCAATGCATCCTCTGCAATCCCATAAATCCCTCTCCTCCCAAGTCCTGCGCAGTACAACCCATTCTTTCCTTTCCAATGGTTTGGATATTTTTGCTTGCACATCCCAGCATCATCAATGAAGTTATCATCACCCTGCAAAATAAAAATTTATTGTTAAGACACAATCTAATTTCCATTAAAAAAAAGACACAAAGCCTAATTAATTTTGGTAGCATTACTCCAATTTCACCTCAAAAAACAGAAATTATGATAACATGAATGCAATATTACCTTTAGCCAATTCTTTACCATGCTTCTATAGCCCGTCGCATGGATAATTGCGTCGAAGGGATGTGATTTTCCACTAGAGAATGTCACAAAATTTCCTTTTATGCTCGTAATTGAAGGTAATATCTGGTGAAATATTAAGAAAAAATGCTAAATTTTATATCTGAATTGTTAACTGCACAATGACCCTCAAACTGTTATATTTTCCTGACAGTGATTAGATGATGCCAATATAAACTTGATTCTGAGATATTTTAGTTTAGAAAATTTACCTGAATTTCTCCAGTTTTAATCTTTGGAAACGCTCCGGCATCGATGACGGGATAAATTGGTGTGTTCTGCTTGAGATAGAAAGGTCCTTTAGTTGGTCTATGAATGCCATATTTTGATGTATCTCCAAACCTGAGATGGCAGAGGAAAAGAGCCACAGCATCCACAACTCCCACAGGCAAATACTTGAGCAGAAGCATACCAAGCATCAATATCTCCCTGCTTATTAAATGAAAATACTGTATACACACACATCAATTACTACCTATATTTTAAAACAAATATTAAATTAACTTTTAATTTAATGTTTAGTAGTTACTCACTGGGTTCCTGACAGCAAGTGAAGTGTTGGCTTGAGATGTGCAGAGGTCATGAGCAATCTCCATCCCTGAGTTGCCACTCCCCACCACCAACACACTCTTCCCTTTGAACTCGGAGCCGGAGCGGAACCGGCTTGAGTGCATGACCTCCCCTGGGAATGTGTCCATCCCAGGGATTTCGGGCACCCAGGGCATATCATTCTCGCCGCTTGCAATGACTAGGTACTTGGCTACGTATTCTTCTGCTATCTGTTCATGTTGTTCATTTTTCTCTGCTGAGACCTGTTGACACTTAAAAAAGACAAGATTCTTGTTGGTCCGAACAATGTCTAAACTTGTTGACATTTACAAAAGACAAGTGACAGACAAGCTGAAGACCAGTTTTCACCCATCTCCGAGGGACAAGGAAGCAACTTGGACTCCACTGATCCAGCAAGCAGACGGTGAACCCAGATTGTTTCTAAACAGACCTCAGCAGGTCTAAGATGCTAGCACTTAGCATCGCATGAGCCCAAAGGGATAGCCTCGCTTGAGAGGCTAATATCACCAGACTTCGCCTTGAAGCCATTCAAAGCCTCGCCAAGAAGCTGACTCGCAAACTTCGCCACAGAAGACTTCCAGCTCCGCCAAAGGGTTTCTTTCAGACTTCGCCAAAAGCTGCCTCTAGCCCCGCTACGAGCTCAATGCGGACAGCGCCGCTATGAATCTGCCATGGTCAACCTTTGACCAATCAAATCTCCGGATAAGATCGGATCCAATCAGATCAAATCTAATTAAGATCAAATCAGAGATCAAATTTGGCAGTTGATTGCCACAATCTCTTGACTCTTCTAAAACGAGTAAGAAGATCAGGGGAAATCCTCCAACGATATGGAAAGGATCAAAACAGATCAAGAGGATCAACTGACCTGCCAATTCTAGCTCCGCAGAAGCTATCTTAGCCTCGCAGCAAAGGCTACTTTCCAGATTCAAACAGATTCGATTCAATCTGTTTCCATATTTTCAGGGGACGATTATACCCTTGCTCTCCATATAAATAGCCCGTCAGGGGTACAAGGAGAGAGAGAGGCATACGGGAGGACTCCACAAGCAGAGGCTTCTTCATAACGCACCGCGCGCTCTCGAATTCAGAGATCTTTTAGAGAATTGCTTTCTCTAACTAGGGTGTTGATACCCTAACATCGTCCTTCTTCTCAAGGAATCTCCGGAACCAGGCGAGAAGGAATTCCTTATCGAAGGCGATTTTGAGAAGCAGCAAGAGGGTTCTACCAACCCTCTGTTCTCTGATTCCCCGAACCAGGCGAGAAGGGAATCTCATCGCTCGCATCGTCAAAGGGACAAAGTGGTCGCGCGCTGACCAGACTCCTATCGGCACACTTCTCTAGAATCTCTGAGGAGATCTACTTGTAATCTTTTTAAGAATACTTGTAATTTAGCTCCTCAAACTTTTTTTTGTAAGTTTTCCCCTTTGCAAACATAATGGAAAACAAGATGGCGACTCCGCTGGGGACGAAATTCTCCACTGCCGAGAATCAAGTGTCGCAATGCGACGAACAGACCTTCGGGTCTAACTCTGAATTCAGAAAAGCCGGTGCAGCCAGAGCTTCTCTGGCTATATCTTCAAGGAAAGTCTCTGCGGAGACTGAAAAGGTTCTCTGTGAACCTACTGCGGTTATTTGGCGCAACAAGGGAGCACGTCTGCAGTCTGATTCCTTTACTTGTGAGAACTTGGTGGTTCAGTTCGATCAAGGAAGATTTGAAGAAGTCCTCTCTGGGGGTGGCCCAATGCTTCGAGCACGGAAGCATAGGAGGGTTTCCACGACCAAGGTTTCAAATCAGAAAACGGAAGCAGAATTCTGCCAACACCCCTCAGCCTCGTGTGTGGCTAATCAGGTTCCTTGCGAACCTAAATCTCCTCTGTCAAGGCGGGTATGGAAGCCTAAACAGAAGTCTCCGACCGAAGCGTCAGGCGTAGCTACGCCTAAACCGCGCCTCTCTCGCGAAGAAAAAGGCAAGATGCCTGTCTGCTCCAATCATAAAGTTACGACGGCAATCATACCATCGTCCAATTCAAGGGCAGCGATGCCTCGCGTCGGCCTCGTTCTCATGAGCGAAGTCACTGTACCACAGCGTACGCACAGGGTCCATGGCCGCGAAGCTAAAGCCAAAGTACTATCTAAGGCTAATTGCCTTCGCACCAGCATAGCGGGTAAAGCACCGCAGCGTGCTCCGCTTTCCAGTGCGTCAAGCACTAAATTCGCGTCTAATGGCGAAGCTAGAACCAAAGCACTATTCAGTGCTAATCCCATCTACAGGGATAAAAGAAGCAGGACATCGCCCTATGTGCGATCCAAAAGAGCCTTTGCGCTCGACTACAGGGACCCAACCGGGTCCGATTTGAGGAAATTGTTGACGGATAGACAAATCTCTTCCCCCTGTTGTCGACAAGTAGGATGTCAGCTGGTGACACTCCACTCGGTCCATTGCCGGCTGGGACCAACTTCCACCACGCCTCCAAGACGACGGTCAGCTTTCGATCGACTATCGGTACAAGTCCCGGTGAAACATCGCAAAAGGAGCATCTCGCGAGATCTACCCTCTGCATCCGTCAACATGACCGGAAGAGGACAAGAGTCCCAGATCCAGACTACATGTAGGCTGTCTAAAAATCACAAAGACAAGCCACCAAAACGTAGAGATCCAAGATCCAGGCGCAAGGCTAAATGTGACAATCAAGACGCGAAAGTCCAAACCCGCGTCTCAGCATCAAGGCGCGTTGGCTCAACGCCCGCGTCTCCGCATCAAGGCGCATTGGCTCAACGCCCGCGTCTCCGCGTCAAGGCGCGTTGGCTCAACGCCCGCGTCTCAGCATCAAGGCGCGTTGGCTCAACGCCCGCGTCTCAGCAACAAGGTGCATCCACCTTGGTTGTAACCACCTCGAATATGGCGCCATCCACCGCCCATGTAGCGGGGAAGTTGGCCCTCATCGTGGAGCACTTTTAGGGGGCACGATCACCCCCTAAAAACCCTATAAATAGTCCCGTCACTATGGAATAGGGGGATTTTCGAGAAAGAAAAAAGGAGAGATCATCGACAGAGAGAGAGAGCTCGACTCTTCAAGCCAGCTTGCTGCGTACAAGTTGCTCTTCGCCTACCTTCTCTTTTAGAGTTTTGGTGGACGGGGCTGAGTTACTCCTTCTACCTACCAAGGAGAAGATCCCTCGACGGTACTGACGGTCATCTGGTCAACGGAGAACAAGATTCACTCTCCACCGCCACACGAAGAACCCATCACTAAACAAAGGGGGAATTCAAGATTCAATATTCTCCCTCCCTTGTAACCGGAAGATTATCCTGTTGTAATTTTTCATCTGATTCAAGGAAAAGTTGCTCCAGTCCGCTCTTCGCCAGTTTTCCGCGTCCAACAAGAGATGGCGACTCCGCTGGGGACTACGTTTGTCACTGACGAACAAGCCGTGGCGCAGGATGATCTCCTCCGTAGGGGGAAAATGGTCGAGACACTTGTTGTGGAGTTCGACCAAGCGAAGTATGAAGAGTTTCTCTCTTCTGGCTCCAAGAGCCCAAAGACCCGCGTCTGTCGCAGGGTCTCGGCGGGGAATGGCCCCGAAGCCCGACCTGAAGCTCTCTTGGGCGCCGCTGCTGTTGCCCACTGTGCCCAGCAAAGTTCACGCGTCAACGCCTCTCAGAAGGCCCGCGCGATCCCAAGCACAGTTGCTGTTGCGACCAACTCCGGCGCACAGAAAACCCGTGTCAACGTCTCTCAGGAGACCCGCGTGGTTAAACTCCCTGATGTTTAACATCAGGATGTTGTTGGTTTCTCTCCACCTCCTCGACGCAACCGGAATGCTGAGCGTCGACAGAGGAGACGTGCGCGTCAACTGCAAGTTGGAACCGTTGGTTGTCCAACTGAAGCTGGACGCGACGTACAGTCTCGCGCCTTGCCCGCGTCACGTCCAGTACGTGAAATCCGCGTTTGGCGGCCCAAGCGCGCAACTCCTCAAGTTGAGTTCTCTGAAGACCAGCTTACCAAACGCCAAAGCGAAGCTTTTGCGTCTCGTCAAACGCAGGAAGCACGCACCCAGAGACGAGGCGCCCTGCAGCCCACTCTCTCTCACGCGGCTCAGCCCGGACGCACCAGGCAGCAACGCGATACTCGCGTCTCATCTCAACAGAGACGCCAGACGCGCGTTCCACAGTCACGACGCGGAAACCGCGTCCCTGAAGTCTGCGTCCATTCTGCACAGCACATGGATGCCTCCCGTCTTCGACGTTGTGAGGCTAGTCTCTTTGATCCCTCTTCCATGGATTTGAGGGATTATCTGACAAAGAAAAGAAGTGCCCACCAGGTCACTTCATCTTGCTGCTGCCAACGGCTTATCTCCATGCTTGCGGAGTGCCGTTGCGGGTCGAGTGTGCACCAGCAGTCCTTAGCTGGACAACTGACCTCGATTCCCCCGTCAGCCAAAAGAAGGCGCTCCCATAGAAGGAGAGTCTTCTCTGACATTGAATACCCGGAGCTTACTGCGAACATGACAAGCAGGAGCAAGGGGAAACAACTTGCAGTCAGCTCAGACGAGTCCGAGTCTGACTCTGAACCGGAAGGGGTGTATCGACACACTCGCACCCGGACGGGGGCCATTCCCCCAATTGACTATAATGCCTTAGCCCACGGCATTAGAGCGAATGATTCCCACTCCGCCGTAGTGGAATCAGGGGCTTCGAACTCTTCCGTCGAGAAGGAGACCTCTGCCTACATGACAGGCACTCCTGAGGAGACGGCAAGACGTATAGAGCAGGTCCAGAAAGCACAAATGGACATGATTATTTCTCAGCAGGCGTCGATTGACTCCCTCAAGCAGGCGATTGCACAACTGCTGGAAGACAGGAGGAAATCTCCTCCTAGGAGGTCAAAGGGCAAAGGGAGAAAGGGAGAAAGCTCATCTTCCGAACCTTCTGAGGAGGCGCGACGATCTACTTCAAATTCGTCCAAATCTTCGTCGCACGACCCAGAAAAGGCTCATACTAAAAGAATGAGTCAACTGGAGCAACGCCTCAATGCCCTTGCCAGTCGCAAAGACCTCCAAGAAGTTGGAGTGGTCCGGCCCTATCCAGCTGAGTGGGATCTAGTCCCGTACCCTCCTAAGTTCAAGGCTCCAACCCTCCAAGCCTTCGATGGGAAGGGGTCCCCTAATCAGCACATCTACTACTTCAAATCCCAAACCGGGAATGTAGTAGATAATGACGCCATCCTGGCGCGACTATTCATCGGCACCCTGAAAGGGTTGGCCTTTGAGTGGTTCATGAAACTCCCGGAAGGTTCTATTAAGAACTGGGGCGACTTGGAGAAGCTGTTCTTAACACGCTTCTTCGAAGATGACTCCGAGGTCACAATGCCCACCCTGTTGGCTACGAGACAGCGAAAGGGAGAGTCCGTCAAATCTTTCGTGGAAAGATTTCGGAACGTGGCACTCCGGTGTCCAAGCGGTATGACCCAGGCCACCCTGGTGGAAACATGCCGCCACAACCTCCAAACCTCACTCCTTGCTCAAATAGGAGTTGCTGAAAGCCGCACCTGGAAACAATTAGTCCAACAAGGTGAACAGGCTGAGGAGATTGTTGCCCGCGTCAGGGCAGAAGAAGGCAAGCCTAGGCCGGAAAGGTCGACTAGGCGAGCGCCAGACACCTCCCTCCAGACGAAGCGGAAGGATAATTTGGCAACAGAGACCAAATCTCCCGCCAAACCTCAAACAGGCAAGGCGAGTGGCTCTTCAAGCCAACCCCGCGCCAACAAGCAGTATTCCTTCAAGGAGGAACATGTCGATTCGCTCTTCAAGCTACTCAACAAGAGCAATCGACTGAAGCTCCCTGAAATTAGGCGCCCGGAGGAAGTCGGCAAGACCGACAATCCCAACTACTGCATGTACCACAGGATGTTGGGACACCCTACCAAAAGCTGCTACGTCTTCAAGGACATCCTTCAGGCTTTGATTGACGCGGAGGTGCTAAAGCTCCGACCAGAGCAGAAGAAGGTCACGGCTAATGTGACGTCGGTTCTCCAGTTCGGGAGACAACCTCCAACGCCTGCGGGGGTAACTCCTATTCCAAGGGGAGAATTAAGAGTGGTCAACACAGACCCTCACCAGCAGCAGGAGAAGGGCTTGGTACCCGTCCCTACGCCTCAAGGGGAAATTATGTGGGTCCACCCCGACCTAGTGGACAACCAGCAGTGGACTACTGTAACCAACAGGAAGTCCAAAGGCAAGGCAAAAGCTTCGTCCTGCCATGTGGTATGTGCTTCCTCCCGAGAAGCAGAGGATGATGTTCCCTCACTGACTGATTCAGAAGAGGAAACCATAGTCTTGGCCGCAGAGCCCAACCAACCAATGACGGGGACTCGTTCAGGACAGCCCTACTTGAAGCAGTACGGCGAAGTGGCGGCAAACCCTCCACAACCGGCTGCAGAGCCAACTAGGCCCTCCACGAAGCCACCTGTGGAGAAGCAGAAGGAGACTCGATTCTCTCGAGCCCTTCAAAGAGGCATCGCGGAAGGGTCTTCGGCACCTTACCGCTTTGATGTCCTGGCTCAGCTGGCCAATATACCGGCACGCATTACCTTGTATGAACTTCTTAGACTATCAAAGTCGACCAGGGAAGCTCTGCAAGAAGCTCTGGCAAATGCTGAGGTCTTCATGACCCAGGTGCCGAAGGAAGAAGATGTAGAGGATTGCCTCCACACCTCCCAGAATACCCCCTGCATCACCTTCACGGCAGATGATATGCAGGTCAAAGGGAAGCATGATCGACCCCTGTACTTCACAGGTTATATCGGATCATCTGAGGTGAACCGCATTCAGGTAGATCCAGGGTCCGCATTGAGCATCATGCCTCGCCGAGTCATGCAACACCTCGGCATCCCTACTCACCGTCTGAGCCCTACACAGACGACCATCTACGGGTTCAATGCCAATGGCACCCGTCCGATGGGGAAAATCAAGCTCAAGTGCCAGATTGGGAGCCTCAAGTCGGAGGTGACGTGCTACGTCATCGATGCCGACACTTCCTACAATCTGCTGCTGGGACGACCATGGATTCACCGCAACTCCATCGTTCCCTCCACTCTTCACCAAGTCATGAAATACATTGACGCGAGTGGGAAGGTGCAAACGTTGGTTGCCGAAAGGTATCCGTTTAAGGGGGTCGAAAATTATTTCACGGACTCCCTCCTATATCAGGATCCGGTGGATGAAACCCCGCAACTGGAGGTGCCAGACTCTGGTAATGAGGCTGACACTGAGACCGAGCAAGAAGAGTGCTTGTGGAAGTTGGAACCACTTGTAAAGAGCACTAATAAGCTCGATGTTGATAATACCACCGACGATGCAGGCGGCTGGTATATTAATGAGAATTTAGACTTTGAGTACTTTTCTGCGTGTGCATCCGATTCAATACCATCGGATACTAGTACCGACGTAGACGATGACATCTGGTCGGCAATGGATGCTTTGACATCATTGCATGTACCAGTAAAATCATCTTTCGGGACATACCAGGATAATGGTGATGCGCAGGAATCTATATTCATGGTTCCGACAAGACGAAAAGGCCAAAAACCAATCCTGTTTGGGCGAATGACGACTGAACCAACGCCCCGCGAAGAATCAGAAAGTGAGGAGGAATCCCCTCAGCTCAGTCATTATGAACCAAAAACGCTCAAAATGATGAAGTGCATGGGGTATGACCTAACCAACAGACCCGGGTTGAACTTCGGCAAAGGAAGAAGAACGCTACTTCGCTCCTTTGTGCCGAAAGGGAAGGCCCCCGATTATTATCATCGGACGCGCAGGGGGTTGGGCTATGTATCAACTCCGGTCCCATCAGCCTCCGATTCTCAAGAATCGTCGAGCAACGATTACTCTTCAGACACATCATCTTGGGAGTCAGATGTCAGTGTCGGCAACATCTTCAAGGAACTTTCAGTGAACATGGTTTCGACAAGCCACCTGGAAGATGGAAATGAAGAAATGATCCAATCTGATACAGATCCTTGGATCAAACATTTAAATGCTCTTTGGGATACCCGCTTTGAACAGCGTGAGCCACCCACAGAAGACAAGGTTGTTCAGATCAACCTAGGAGATGAGGCTAACCCTAAGCCCATCTTCATAAGTGACGGCCTGTCACCTTCAGAGAAGAAGGATCTAATATCTCTTGTACAAGAGTATATAGACGTCTTCGCCTGGAATTATGAGGACATGCCAGGACTTGATCCTCAAGTGGCCATGCACCGCCTCAATATCAATCCGGACGTAAAACCTGTCAAACAACAGCAGCGACGGTTTCGCCCAGAAATAATGGAGGCAATTCAATCAGAAGTCAGAAAACTCATTGATTCTGGCTTCATCAGAGAAGAACAGCATCCCGACTGGGTGGCCAACATCGTCCCCGTTTCCAAGAAGAACGGGAAGATCAGGATCTGCATCGACTTCCGTGATCTAAACGAGGCCTGCCCCAAGGACGAATTCCCATTGCCAATCACAGATGTCATGATTGACAATACTTGTGGATTCGAACGAATGTCCTTCATGGACGGATTCTCAGGATACAATCAAATCAAAATGTATCCTGATGACGAAAAGCATACCTCCTTCAGGACACCCCTAGGAGTGTATTGCTACACCGTCATGCCCTTCGGACTGAAGAATGCAGGGGCAACATATCAAAGGGCCATGAATGCCATTTTCCATCAGCAAATACGCAAAACGGTGGAATGTTATGTTGATGACATCGCGGTAAAAAGCCGCGCTAAAGGCGATCACGTAGCAGACCTGAAGGTGGTCTTTGACATCATGCGGGCTCATCAATTGAAGATGAATCCCACAAAGTCCTTCCTGGGGGTAGCCAGTGGCAAATTCCTAGGATTTGTTGTGACTTCCACAGGAATCCATTTGGACCCGGAAAAGATCCGCGCTATCCAGGAGATGCAACCCCCGAAAAGCCTCAAGGAGCTCAGGGGATTACAAGGACGATTGGCGTACATCCGCAGGTTCATCTCAAACCTTTCCGGAAGATGCCAACCCTTCGCTAAGCTGATGAAGAAGGGTGTCTCATTCATTTGGGATGACGCTTGCCAACAAGCGTTCGAGGAAATCAAGCAATACCTCACCCAACCACCAGTCCTTGCAGCTCCAGTATCCGGAAAGCCGTTTCTGGTGTACGTCCGAGCGATGGATCATTCTTTGGGAGCTCTACTAGCTCAGAATGACGATCAGGGACATGAGCAAGCAATCTACTATCTAAGTAGAACAATGATCGGAGCCGAACATCGGTATAACCCGATCGAGAAGGAATGTTTGGCACTGGTGTTCGCTATCCAGAAAATGCGACACTATCTGGTAGGCCAAACTATAAACGTCATATCAAAAGTCAACCCTCTGAGGTTACTTATGACTAAACCTTCATCGCTAAATGGCCGACTGGCAAAATGGGCCATATTGCTATCACAATATGAAATGCATTTTCTGCCACAAAAGGCTATTAAGGGACAAGCGGTGGCGGACTTCTTAGCTGAACACCCAGATCCGAGGGCAGTCAAACTCTACGAGGATCTCCCAGACGAAGTGGCCGAAGTCTACCTGACTCAGACATCGTTCGAAAGTCAAGTGTGGCAACTTTTCTTCGACGGTGCATCAAGGACAAACCCCAAGGGACACGTAGTGGCGGGGTAGGAGTAGTACTTGTCTCCCCACAAAATTATGTGATCCCCCGAGCTGTCTCACTGACCGAGCCTTGTTCCAATAATGTGGCGGAATACAACGCTCTTTTGATTGGGATGCAATTCGCCGATGAGATTGGCGTTAAAAATCTCGAGGCATACGGTGACTCTAAACTCATCGTCAGCCAAGTTCGCGGGGAGTACGAAGTCAGACATGAAGACTTGGTACCCTATTACAATGCAACTGTCCGCATGGCCGAGGGATTTACAAGCTTCTACATCGACCATGTACCACGCAGGCAAAATGCGCACGCCGATGCACTCGCATCCCTGGCTGCCTCCCTAGCTCTTCCAGCTGGAGCAATGGAGAAGATATTCGTCTACAGCCACGACCTGTATTGCCCGAGAAATGCTCTCGAGGATTATCAGGAGTCAATGGGAGGTCGTCACCGTGAAGAAGCACTTGAAGCGTCAACCGGTCCAGAGCCTAGAGACTGGCGGTTCCCCTACATTGATTTCGTCTTGTATGGCATCCTGCCTGAGGACGCCAAAGAAGCGGCTGCCATTCGAAGGAAAGCCCCCAAATTCTATTATAATGCGATTACGCGAACATTGTATCGTCGATCGCATGACGGGATCTTACTCCGGTGCCTCTCACCAAACGAAGCACAAGAAGTATTGAAAGAGGCCCACGACGGTATGTGTGGAGCCCATCAACCTGGCCCAAAACTGGCACATCGACTCCAAAGATTGGGTTACTATTGGCCTAAGATGATTGCCGATGCCGTCACTTATGCCAAGAAATGTCACGCCTGCCAAGTGCATGGCGACTTTATCCATCAAGCGCCAGGCTATCTCCACTCTACGGCCTCTACCTGGCCATTCGAAATGTGGGGCATGGACGTGGTTGGTCCTATCAGCCCGCCATCATCAAAAGGACATCGGTTCATTCTGGCGATAACCGATTACTTCTCCAAATGGGCTGAAGCCATCCCTTTGAAGGAGGTCAAGTCGTCGAACGTGATCAAGTTCGTGAAACATCACGTTATTTACCGTTTCGGCGTACCTCGGCGAATTGTCCATGACAATGGACCCCAGTTCATCAGCCAGGCTTTCCAGAGATTCTGCGCTAAGTTCAGAATCCAGAGTGTGTCCTCAACGGCATACTATCCTGCCGCCAATGGCCTCGCAGAAGCTTTCAACAAGACTATTGGCAAGCTTCTCAAAAAGTTCGTCTCGAAAAGTCAACGAGACTGGGACGACAAGTTGGGTGAATGCTTATGGGCTTACCGCACAACTGTGCGAACCCCGACTAAGGCCACGCCGTTTTCCTTGATATACGGATGTGAAGCCGTGCTTCCCCTAGAGATCCAAATTCCATCTCTACGCGTCGCCTTGACAGCGGAGATGACGACAGAGGAGAAGCATCGACAGCGACTCCAGGAACTGGAGGCCTTAGACGACAAGCGTCTGCAAGCCCAACAGCAAATCGAGCTCTACCAGGCTCGAATCACCAGAGCCTTCAACAAGAAAGTTAAAGTGCGAACTTTCAAGAAAGGCGACCTAGTCTTAGCCGTCAGAAGACCCATGGTAATGACGCACAAGACAAAAGGAAAATTCCAACCCAAATGGGAAGGACCATTTGTAGTAGAGTCAGTCTACTCAAATGGATCATATCGCCTCATAAACTCGAATGGCGATACACTCATGATGCCTATTAACGGCAGGTTCCTGAAGAAGTACTATCCCTAGATGGTATCCTTCCGCCGATCAAGTTAAAAGTACACCTCTGATCAAAACATCCGACGCCTCCGACGGCTAAGGATAGAGGAAAATGTTGGCTTTTAAGCCCAACATCAGTCTTCGACAACTCATCATGCTGAGGGGAATAGCATGGCAAGCCCAACTCAAACGGTAGTTGGTAAAGGCATATCAAACCCGTTGACAGCTAAGGATTTGCTAAAAATCCTATGAGACATGTTCCCATTTGATCCGACGCCTCCAACGGCTAAGGATAGAGGAAAATGTTGGCTTTTAAGCCCAACATCAGTCTTCGACAACTCATCATGCTGAGGGGAATAGCATGGCTAGCCCAACTCAAACGGTAGTTGGTAAAGGCACCTCAAATCCGTTGATAGCTGAGGGTTTGCTAAAAATCCTAAGTGGACTTGGCTCCACTCTTTCCTCCAAAATCCCCTACCAATTCTCATCCACAGAATGGTAGGTCTACAAAAATACAACCATTACTAAGTTAACACTATACCTCTGGTAATGGAAACTTTTTAATATTCCTTGTCGAGTACAAATTTTGCTTGTCAACTCTACACGGAGTACCAAATGTTCAATTTTGCCAAGTTAACACTACACCTCTGGCACTTCAAATTTTCACTTGTCAATTCTCACCAATAGAATGACAGGTCCTCAAAATTGCTCTTATCATGAGTCAATCTTTGTCAAGTTAACATCACACCTCTGACAAATTGCTGTTAAAGTTCAACACCACACCTCTAAACAGTAATCAAGTTTCTGCCAGGTTTAATATTACACCTCTGACAGTCACTCTTCTTCAGACTTCCATATCGAAGCTGAAATGGATGATGCTAAGTTAACACCACACCTCTAGCATCCAAGTCATTGCTAAGTTCAACAATACACCTATAGCCATGACTTTCCCTCGGACTTCCTTATCCAAGCCGAGATGACCAATGCTAAGTTCAACATTACACCTCTAGCATTCCCTCATTGTCAAGTTAAACATTACACCTATGACAGTGACACTTCTGAGTTAAGTTAATATCACACCTCTGACTCACATCCTTGTCAAGCTAACATTACACTTCTGACAAGACCACTTCCAACCCGTTAAGTTAATATCACACCCCTGACGGTAACAAACTTTCCTAGATTCCCCACGAGTCTAGTCCCACTTGTTATTCTCTTCAGCAGAATAACAAGTCTACCTAAAAACATTGTTAGGTTAATACTACACCATCAACAGTGTTCCCCTCAAATCCCCAGTTGAGCTCAATCAAGTTAATCCCAAACACTTGATAAAAGTTCACCCTCCCTGGGGGTACCAATTCTACTTGTCGCTTTCTCTTATAAAGTGGCAGGTCCACCAAAAATTATTTCATCTCTGTCAAGTTAATATTACACCTCTGACAGTACTGTGAAAGTTCCTGAAATAGGATCTCTTCCTCCACAAAGTTTGACTTATTAAAGTTACCATCATAATTTTAACAAAGTCAGAGATTCTTTGCTTCTATAGGTCTAAGACAAAAAGTTCAAGACAAGGAAAGAGGCGAAAAGAAAAGTGTCGCTTTTATTTATTTCCAAACAGATGAAAGTGATACAAAACGCTCTCTTATACAATAAGATGGAGTGTTGCAGTAAAAACGCTCTCTTATACAATAAGATTGAGTGTTACAATTAAGGAGTACAAAGAAGTCCCTCTCTCTCTCTTAGAGGTTGCACTCGCTCCTCATAAGCCGCGTCTGATTCCAAGTGCGCGATGTTTTGTGGCTACAATAGAAGCTGGTTACACCACGATGCATGATGTAAACATCGAAAGCGCCCTAGCTGACTAAGCTAAGAGCAATGGTGTTCTTGAGGTCTGGTGGCAACAGAAAGTCCTGCAACCCTTCGTTCAGGAGCGTCCCTTTCCCTAGCAGGCCATCCAACGGACATAGACTGTCCTTGATGTCACTTCTGGGGTGGGAGAGGAAGAGGATCTTGTCCGCCACCGCAACCGCCGGAACCCTCATCGCCGTCATGCATAGCCTGACCATCTCTTGCCAGCAGGCATGAATGGCGAAGCAGATCAGAAGAGACCTTGGCGAGGGTTGGGTCCTCGTCAGAGATGTAATATACTCTCTTATAGGTGACGAGGACCATAATATACTCTCTTATAGGTGAACATCGAACAAGTTCGCCGGCCAAAGCATCCTTCCAGGGGCCCAGCAAACCAGCAAGTCTACCTGCAAGGAATGAAACAAAAGGAATCAGAACAATCTGCAACTTAGCATGCTTCAACAGAGAAAAACTAAGTCACAAATGCAGACTGCAGACGCGGGAATGATCCACGCAGTCAGCCAAGCAGACGCGGGAATGATCCACGCAGTCAGCCAAGCAGACGCGGGAATGACCCGCGCGGTGAGCCAAACTGCTGCGTCAGCAGAGACAAACGCGAATCAAAACGCGGTCTCATTCCACGCCCAAGTCGAAAGCACAGACGCCTAAAAGGCACAGACGCCGAAAGTTGCCATCTCCTTGTTGAGTGAACAAGAGTTGCAAGACTCGGGTCTGAAACCTTTTTGGGAATTCGTCCAAGGCAGTGGCTATAAAACGCGCTAAGGCAATAGCCATAAAACGCGCCAAGACAGTGGCTTTGAAACGCAAGCTTTGTGAACAAAGCCAGCGCCAAGTGCCAAAGACCCCTGCACTCGCGTCCAGAGAAGTTTAAATCTGTGGCGCAAATTCCAGAAGGAATGCACCAACACAGACTTCGTGAGGGGGTCCAGATAATGGTGATGCCAAGGTGCAGGCCGTGGTAGATTAAAATATCATGGCTAATTGGGACGGCGTACCAACAGAGGCCTCTACCAAGAGTCGGGCTCTCTGCATCCAAACGCGGACGTGCAAGATGATCAGAGAGACACTCTGCCCCGAAGAGACCAAACAGGAGCATACAAGCCCTAGGTCATCTTCATCCACAGAGCCATCCTCATCCATGGAGACAATACTCTGAAGAAGATGAAGGTTCTCAGAGCGCTCGCTCTCAAAAAGAAAACAGTCCAAAGATTGGATTGAAGGAAGAGGGTTAGCCCTATTTATAGGCAGACCCTAATAACTGCTATTAATGGTGCATCAAACAGAACCGTCGCGCACGACTGTCAAAGCCCAATGGAGGACTGACGCGTGGAGCGTCGCTTTGGGAATCGTCGCAGACACCGGTTTCCAACCGCCAGCGCCGGTTTTGCATTAAAGAGCGTTAAAACGCCCAAGTCAAATAAAAAATTGACGCGTGGACAACCGCCTTGGAAAACAACGGATGACCCGGTTTCCCAAACGTCGGTGAAGACTTGACGTCCAATCGTCAGTGAAGACTTGACGGTCAAAGATCTCACAAAATCTTTAAGTCAGGCTGCCTCAAACGCAGACAGCAAAGTCGCGTCCGGCTGCATTAAACGCAGATGGGAAAGCCGCGTCTAAGAATCCGCGTCACCGTTCTCAAATTAAAAGGCATTCACCCGCGCTTTAAAGAGCGTCCACGTGACTCAAAATCGCGTCCTTTCAGCAAACAATGCTGCGTCCCTCGCGTCTGCCCTATTTGCGTCTTACTCAGCGAGACCAATTCGAGGTTCACTCTGTGATTGACGCTGCGTCTCATCAAAAGGACTTAGTGAAATCTAAGTTCCTATGGAATGATGACCGCGTCTCACCCTGTGATTGACGCCGCGTCTCAGCAAAAGGACTTAGTTCTATCTAAGCTCCTACGGAATGATGACCGCGTTTCACTCTGTGGATCAGTGCCGCGTCTCATCAGGAAGCCGCGTCTCATTGAAAGAACTTAGTCTCGCCTAAGTTCAATCTTCACAACCAGTGATCAAGAAGTTGGATTCATCCACAGCTAAACAAAGAAGATGGAACAAAAAATGTCCTTTTTATATCAAAAGTGGATACAAACACTCTGATAAACAGAGTGTCCTTTTCTTTACAAAAAAAAAAAGAAAAGAAGGCTAAATGTCCTGGCTCGCCAAGGAACGGATTCGCTCCCTGAGATGATGCATCTTGATCTGACGCGCCTTCTCAGCCTCCATCATGGCTTGGACCCGCAGCTCCTCTTCAGATAGGAAGGGTTTTGCAGCCAGCTGCGCTCGCAGAGACTCCACCCTGGAAGAATGTAGAGACAGACTCTCTTCAGCTCGCGCCTTAGCAGTCTGTTGCTCCGCAAGCTCCTCTTTGATGGTAACAAGCTTCTTCTCATTGATCGCAAGCACAGCTTCTGCCTTGGCAATGGTGTCCCGAGCCTTGGCAATGGTGTCCCGAGCACTGATGATGACGTGCTCCGTGCTCTGCATGACAATCTCGGATTCCCTTGAATCGTCAGTTAGTTTCTGACATTCAGCCTGGGAACATTCGAGGCTGCGGATCTCTGCATCTATTTGTGCCTCTGTCTCCTGTCGCTCTCGTTCTTGAGCAGCTAAGAGCCGGGCTAGAGTGGCCTGGGCCTCACCAGAAGAGCTGGCATTTTCCAAAGACTTCAGCTCGTGCAGGTCGTCTCCCAGTTGCTCCACCACCCGCAGACACGCCTGGGCAAGTGAGGGGCCTCCGGTTAACTCGACGTTCTCGGCCAGATTTCTGAGAAGCGTCCGGGCAAAATTGAAGGAGCTGCTTCCACGTAAGATGAGATCAATACATGATCCCATCGAAGCAAAGAATTGTTGCACCATCTGGCGTGCCAGTTCCCCCATATTGTCACCACCTGGGAAGCTTCCCGACCCCTTTTCTGTCACGGTGCAAGCCGGCTCTTTTTGCGCAAGAGTCGTGCTGACCGTCGATACATCAAGAGCGAGACCGACCACTGGCGCTTTCGGGGTGTTATCTTTACAGGAACCTCCACAGCTAATGATGGCGCAACCTCTTCAGAAGCTTCAGCCGAGACCTGAGATGCGTGGCCTTCTGGAAAGGTACCGACCGTCGGACTCTCCATTTGAGCCCCCTCAGTTCTCTCTGCAAGTTATTGTGACATTAGCCACAAAGGAGAAAAGCGAAACATTTAATATATCAGAACTTCCTTACCATCTGGGAGGTCCAGAGACGCCGAATCCTTGGGCAAGTCCTGCGGAGTGGAAGTCTCCCTAGCTTCAATAGTAATCCCTTCACCCGGCAGAGTGGGTTCTTCCCCGGCCTTAGGGGTTGCCTCCTCTTCCGGCAAAGGAGAAGCCTCCCCGGCATCAGTAGTTGCCCCCGCTGGAGTTATCTCGGCAACTAAAGCCGTAACCCCTTCTGGCTGGGTCAACTCTTGTACCATCTCCTCGATCTGCGAGGAGGATGCGGCTTCGACGTTCTCAGCCAATCCTGCAACATAAAAGGGAGAATGTTAAGGTCTCTTCTTCAAAATTAAAAGGGAAAGCAGGTCAAAAGGTGAAAAGAGTACCTCCCACGGGAATAATCGTCAGCTGTGATACCGTTGACGGCTCACCCCCATATAGTTCTTCCTCTGAAATATGGGAGAACTTACTCGGATCAGGAAAAGTGGGTTCATCACCGTAATCAACATCGTCTTCAAACTCGCTTTCCCCTGAGAGTGAGGAAGACGATAGCGCCTCGCGCGAAACCCCTGCAGGTGGAGCCTTGTCTCAACTACCCCAGTGGTAGGGCTGGGGTCAGCCATCCGAGGACTGGAAATGAAGACAGAAGGAGACCCGGGCTGTTGAGCTGAGGAAGACTCGGGCTGAGCTGAGATCCCAGGGATCTTGACATTGCCTCCGCTCATTATATCAACCTCTAGCTGCTCATCCTCGTCAGTGGCGGCGGATCGATCAACGAGCTCCCCTTCCTCCGCAGACCCGTGGCCTCTGCTAAGTGACCTGGGAACACGGACTAGAGGAGTTTCTTCTTCAGCTATCTCTTCCTCCCTCAGTGCCTCAACGACAGCAGGGATCTCTTCAGATCGAGAGACTTCGGTTATCAAGTCCCTTCGAACCTTCTTCGGAGCGGGCTCAGCAGTGGGAGTAGAGCCTTGACGACGCTTGCTCACCGCCTGTCGAGACTTAGTTGCTTTCGGCTCTGCCCTAGTCGCTTGTGGCTCCGCCCTTGGTGGTTGTGGCTCCATGGCTCGTGGCTCCCTTCTCATTCTTCGCCCGACCTCCTTTTGGGCCTTCAGGTACTGTTCTACGAGTTTCGTCGGTTTACTAGAATCCGTCCTTGCCTCGAGACTTGCATTGATGCTCTCGATGCATGAAGACGCCGGGAAAAAGTCTGGTGTCTGGATGGCCTGGGAGTACCAAGTGCAGAAGCTGAAGCTCGTACGGCACTTAGGCCCTTCGAGAGGTAGACGGAAAGTTACTCCCGTCCCTCCAGCCACACTATAGTACCAGGCCCGAGCACCCTCGAACAGGTTCCCTTCGAAGGCGAGTCGAGCATTGGGGTTCCCGACATAGAGCTGATCATAGCCGAACTGTCGAGCGAAGCGATTCGGCATGTACGGCTCAATGGTGCATGACGTCCCTTGTCGGAAAAGCACATATCCGGGCCGGATATTGAGCAACCACCAGAAGGCTCCCGCGGATAACCTCGTGAAGTCATCTGGGCCAACAGAATCAACAAGTAGATCCCCGGGAGATGCACCAGGGATCTGGGGGAGGCAGCGATTGAGCTGGTAGTTCGCAGGGTCGGAAAGGCACTTCCGGACGTAATATATATAAGGATCACGCCATTTCGAACCCTCCAATCGCTGTACAAAAGGGACAGAACTCTCCCTCCAACGCACCGCCGTCATCAAGGAAGGGCAATGCATCACGTACCAAGCCATGAGGTACGTGTAAGGCAGCTCGACACGAGGGTTGGGACGCTTCACCGTCGGACTCCCCTCTGAGTCAACATACGGCTTTCCCTCGGAGTCTGCAGTTTTCGGTGGCTCGCAGAAACTCTTAGTGAGCGCCCGCAGCCCACTCTGAATACCAGCCGCCACGGCCGGGAGAAGGGCTATGGGGTTGCCATGAGCCAGGAGCACCGCCGGGTACACCACGTCAGCAACAATGACTTCATGTGGCAGCGTGGGCACCACACAGCGCTTCAGCCACAGCATCAGAAAGCCCGCCAACAGCGCCCGATCGGAGATAGGGGTCCGGGCTTGATGGTGAAAGCTCTCAAAAACCAAGTCAGGGTCGAAACCGTCCTCATTCGACTCCGTGGTGTAGAAACTGTCAGAAGCCTGGTCGATCCTGTCTTCAATCTCCCTGTCGGAGCTGGGAGCCAATCGAGTTATCCGATGGTCTTTGGTGTTGACATTGTTGAACAAGTAACTGGCCCAAGACAGTTGCTTGACTCCCTGCGACCGCCATTTGGTTATCTGGCCGCAAATGTGGAAGTGACATAGCACTTCCCAGTAGGTCTCATATATGAGGGGAAACTCCTCCTTCAAATGGTGAAGCTCCACCGTGGTCGGGACATATTCCTCATAGGGAATGTCCCCTGTCGACAGCCCCGAGACCTCATGCAGCTCGTGCAGAGCAAGGCCCATCTCCCCGACCGGAGTGAAGAACGTCCCCGTCAAAGAATTATAACGCTCTAGAATCCCGAAGAAGTTCTGAGAGCTTTGAGGGATCCCCCACTGCACGGCTCTGACCGCTGGGTACAGTCCCACACGCTTTAGCAGATCCCCGAGCTCGGTGAGGACAAAGCCGACCATCCTGCCCCACCAATAGTTCTCCGTGGAACGGACCCACCCCGGTGCACGGAACCCAACGGGATAATCACCCTCCGCTTCCATGAATGCGTTGAGGAAGGTAGTGCCAAGTTGTGGTATCTCCCCAGCCGGAACATCAGACTTGCGCGACCCAGGGAAAAGGCCGATAACTGACCTGTCATGGCTATCATGACGGTACACTTTGTGGGAGCCCAAATCACCGAGAGTAATCTCAGGGACATATCGAGAGAGGTCCCATTCCATCTTCCGAGGGACGGACATGTGCTGGAAGTAGGACAGCGGGAACATCCTCTCCATGTTCGGAAGAAAGAATCTTCCACCCCTTATTTGACGGAGCCATTTGTAAGTCCCGTCATATACGCTATGGCCGCCATCGTGGATACGATCTTCGAAGAAGAAGGCAGGCTTCTCCAGTTTGATGCCAGCATCCATTGCAAATGCTGCATCAGTCATAAGCACCCGAAGAGTCCTCATGTCAACATTTGAGAGCCTCTCCCCACGAGCCTGCGACTTGTCAGCTGTCACAGGAACAGTCCTCTGTAACACGAAGGTCAAGTCCCGGTCAGCACCCCCTACATGTCCAAAGTGGCGCTTCTTGGCGAGTGAAGTAGCAGGGCGTGGCGCTGCAAAAAGAAAAGGACACTTAGTTAGATACTCTATCAAAAGCAAGAAAAAAAATTGCTAAGTGTTCATAACCCGAACGCAGAAGAGACACTGGACGCAGGAATTATCAAATCCGCGTCCAGACCTGCGCATCCACGCAGAAGAGGCACTGGACGCAGGAATTACCAAATCCGCGTCCAGACCTGCAGGATCGGCGTCTCCACAACATTCTCCTTGATGTCACTTCTGGGTGCGAAAAGAAGGGAGTTATCCACCTTAACCCTTCCATCACCATAATCGCCAGAAGTTAAGGAGGGTAACTCCCTTCCTTTCACATCCCCAGATGTCAAAATGCTTGGACTCGGGTGCCAGATTCATCAAAATCAACAGCTGATGAAACAGAACGCAAGGATCAAATCCGCGTTCTGTAAACTAAGTCCGCGTCTGGACCCTTCACAATTAGAAAATATTCTAAGTGAAGAATCTGAAGCGCAAGACCCAATGGCGCGAGGGTCCAAACCCGCGTCATGGTTATCAACCCAAAGACTGCGTCTGGGAATCAAACACGATTAAATTCGTGTGTTAAGGGTTCTTAAAGGTTCTTGGAACTTCCTTTAATGGCGAAACTTCCGCCTAAAAGGCATTTACCTTGGAGACCTTGGAGAACAACATCCTGCGCAGAGGAGGAGCTGCCCCTCCGGGCCTCGGCGACGGTCGCCTTTGAAGAAGAAGCAATCGGCTTGGTCTTGGGAGCCATGGCCAATTCGATCCGAGGTTCAAACAGATGAACTGAAGAGGAAGTTCTCTTTCTTAATCTTATCAGCAAGTGCGTTCGGAGAAGAAGAGGAATCTTCCCAACTGTGGCCTTTTATAGGCACAAGGATTCGCGAAGATACGCGGCGTATGGCCCGATGAATTCTGCGGCGAATCTCCGTTCGACGCGTGGAACAAAATCACTTTAACGCACAGAGAAGATCATGCGCCACGACTCAGCAGTGAATCGTCGCTCGACACGTGGCACGGATCATTTAATGCGCCAGGAAATCCGCGCGCCAAAAGGCGAAATCCCTTCGGTTCCCCAGGCCAACTGGCAGAGCAATCATGACGTCATGACGTGGCACAGACTCGCACCCGACGGCCATGTCTCTTCGATGGCTATGCCCCGTCAGCATCGCCATAAATGCGCCCAGACAATCGCGTCTATATTCAAAAGATGCGTCTCTCCGAAGTTCGCGTCTTCAGCTGAACATCGCGTCTGCCTCATGAAGATCAGTCGCGTCTCCATTGCCAAAGGACGCACTTTACAGAAATCGCGCCTTTACAGCAGTACCATCTCTGCTTTTTGAAAAAAACCTGCGTTCGGCCTCCTGCTTCTGCAAAATCAGTTCAACAGTACACTGACGCAAGCAGACGACCAACCACTCCTGGCCTAAAGCGCGCCAGTGACAGACTAAAAGCAATCGGGGAGGTTTAGACTGTGCATCTAGACACTCAACATGATCAACTCTGGGGGCTTCAAAGAGTTCAACAGTACACTCACGAAGACCAACTCCAGATAAGATTAAACCCGGAGCATCAATAGTCTAGTCATGAAGGCGAACTCAGCTAGAGTCCAAAGTATTTCGAAATCCGTCCCAGTTAACTACAGAATATCGAAAACTTTGGAGGGGGTTCTGTAGGCTGTCTAAAAATCACAAAGACAAGCCACCAAAACGTAGAGATCCAAGATCCAGGCGCAAGGCTAAATGTGACAATCAAGACGCGAAAGTCCAAACCCGCGTCTCAGCATCAAGGCGCGTTGGCTCAACGCCCGCGTCTCCGCATCAAGGCGCATTGGCTCAACGCCCGCGTCTCCGCGTCAAGGCGCGTTGGCTTAACGCCCGCGTCTCAGCATCAAGGCGCGTTGGCTCAACGCCCGCGTCTCAGCATCAAGGCGCGTTGGCTCAACGCCCGCGTCTCAGCAACAAGGTGCATCCACCTTGGTTGTAACCACCCCGAATATGGCGCCATCCACCGCCCATGTAGCGGGGAAGTTGGCCCTCATCGTGGAGCACTTTTAGGGGGCACGATCACCCCCTAAAAACCCTATAAATAGTCCCGTCACTATGGAATAGGGGGGGATTTTCGAGAAAGAAAAAAAAGGAGAGATCATCGACAGAGAGAGAGAGCTCGACTCTTCAAGCCAGCTTGCTGCGTACAAGTTGCTCTTCGCCTACCTTCTCTTTTAGAGTTTTGGTGGACGGGGCTGAGTTACTCCTTCTACCTACCAAGGAGAAGACCCCTCGACGGTACTGACGGTCATCTGGTCAACGGAGAACAAGATTCACTCTCCACCGCCACACGAAGAACCCAGCACTAAACAAAGGGGAATTCAAGATTCAATATTCTCCCTCCCTTGTAACCGGAAGATTAGCCTGTTGTAATTTTTCATCTGATTCAAGGAAAAGTTGCTCCAGTCCGCTCTTCGCCAGTTTTCCGCGTCCAACACTACAACCAGGCTTAGGCGAAGTCTTGGTGCATGAGGAAGGTGTTTTCCGAAACACCAGATCCAGGGTGGCGATACCCTACACTTATGAACAGCCTTCTTCCTCGACGGCCCTAGCCTCGTCACAGCCCAGGAGATCACTCCAATCATCAGACGGAAAAGATGAAGACAGTGGGTATGCCTCCTCGGCGACTGTCAGTTCAGTGCGAACAGACAGAGCATCAGTCAATATGGCTGATAACGCCAACGACGATCTTCGTCGGCGCCTGGAAGCTCAGGAGCAAACTTCCAAGACTCAGCAAGAAGCTCTGGATAACATTCAACAGATGCTCGCTCAACTCCTCAGTAACCGGAATAACAATGATGCTGGGAGCAATCACGATGAGGAGGAACACTTCAGCAATAAGCAACCAAAGCCGGAGAAATCCAAGGAGGGTTCCTCCTTAGACTCCGAAGTCCTTAAGGGCCTCCAAGCTCAGATCGCATCCCTGGCTCAGAGGGATGAATTAAAGAAGGTAGGGGCAGTCCGTCCTTATCCGCTGGAGTGGGATTCGGTGCCGTATCCACCGAAGTTCAAACCGCCAACGCTGCATACCTATGATGGAAAGAGCTCGCCAAATCAGCACATCTACTATTTTCGGTCTCAGACTGGTAATGTTATAAGCAATGACGCCATCATGGCTAGGCTTTTCATTGGCACCTTGAAGGGGTGGCATTTGACTGGTTTCGCAGTCTTCCCCCGGGCTCTATCAACTCCTGGATCGACCTGAAAACTCGGTTCCTCTCTCGTTTCTATGAGGACGATACCGAAGTGACCATGGACAAGCTCCTCTCCACTGTGCAGAGGAAGGGCGAATCTGTCCGTGACTACATTGAACGGTTCAGAAACTTATCCTTGATGTGCCCAGCAGGGATGCCATTGCCCATGCTCTTACAGACATGCAGACACAACTTCTTAGACCAAGTGGAAGTTCGCATGGGGGCTATCAAAGCCCACACTTGGAAAGAATTGGTCGAACAAGCTGAGATAGCCGAGAAGTCGGCTAAAAGTTCGAACCATCCACCCCTAGGGGCAAATGGGGGATGAACAACAAAGGGCGTAGCGATCTACCGCAATCTTCTCAAGCTAAAGGCAAAGAGACTATGTCTGTGGAGTTATCCGGAGATGTGCAGTCGAAGGCCAAGAAGAGCGGCTTCAACAATCAGGAGCCCAAGTTCCCTCCGAAGCAGTACTCGTTCAAAGACGATCAGGTGGTCACCATATTCCATCTGCTCCACAAAGGGAACAAAATGAAGCTGCCAGATGCGCGGCGTCCAAATGAGATAGGGCGCACAAACGACCCTAAATACTGCCTCTACCACAGGATGGTTCACCATCCTACTGACAAGTGCTATGTCCTCAAGGATAGAATTCAAGCCTTGGTCGATGCCGGGGTTCTGACGTTGAAAACGGAGCAGAAGAAAGTCACTGCCAATATGGTAACTCTTGAGTTCGGCAAAGCTCCAAAGGTCACAGTTCCTGACGGGACTTATTCTGTCCCTGCGCCACGGTTGGAAGTCAAGCATCTTCCAGCTACAGCTCAAAACAATAAGGGTCTTGTTCCCTTAACATTGGAGACAGGAGAAGTCATGTGGATACATCCAGACCTCGTCCAAGACGTACAGCGGGATCCAAAGCAGCCCAACTCAAGGGCAAGTCTTGCAATGTCATCTCCATCCTGCCAGACGACGGCAATCTACATCGGCTTCCCTCAGTGATTCCGAAGGAGAAAAGCATGTTTGCGCAGCGCAAGCCGATACGCCTCAACAAACGGGCACTCGATCCGGAAGATCATACTTGAGGCAGTATGAAAAGTCTACTGACGAGACACAACAACAAACGACGTCAGTACAAGTACCAGCATCCACTCCAATCCCAGCCAAAGGGAAAGAAAGGCCTAAGGAGGTACGATTCGACCATGCGTTGAAGAAACCACCAGGCCAAGGGTTTGATACGCCCTTTCGGTTTGACATATTGGCTCAGCTGGCCAATATCCCAGCTCGTATCACTATACACGAGCTCCTTCGCCTCTCAAAAGAGACAAGAGAAGCACTCAGGGATGCGCTAGCCAATTCAGAATCCTTTCTGACATGCATGCCTGAAATCCCTAACGACGACGTCCAATCTCCTTGCCTAGAATGTTATCATGCACAATCAAAGGTGCCCGCTATTACCTTCACAGCGGAAGATATGCTTCTCAAAGACAACAAGCACGATCGACCTCTGTACTACACCGGATATATCGGTTCAACATGCATTGAGTGGGTACAAGTCGATCCGGGTTCTGCACTCAGCATCATCCCCAAAAGGCTTCTCTACTTCCTCGGCATACCATTGTATAGGTTGTCCGCAACCACTACTACAATATACGGTTTCAACGCTGGGAGCAGTCATCCACTGGGGAAAATTCGACTCCGTTGCAGAATCGGGAGTCTGAAGTCAGAAGTGACATGCTATGTCATTGATGCTGACACTTCATATAACCTGCTGCTGGGACGACCATGGATCCATGCCAACTGGATCGTCCCTTCCACCCTCCATCAATGCTTCAAATATGTTGAAGATAATGCGACAGTACGAACTGTCTTTGCTGAGAGACAACCATTCAAAGGCATGGAAAACTACTTCACTGACGCTCTCCTATATCAAGAGGCCGGTGGAGCACTTAAAGAATCGTTGCCGGACGATGATGAAAGTGGCAACGAGGCGGATTCAGAATCCGAAACAGGCATGCCAACCATTCTGATTGGTGAACCAATTATAGCGTGTCTCATAATCCCCTATGTAATACTCCTTCAGAGGATGAAGGTGAATGGGTAATTGATGATAATATTTCTTTTGATTATCCTGCGACTGTTGGGCTATTTGAATCCATTACGGATAGCTCTCTGCACATGTCTTTACACAAGCCAAGTACGTCCAGTACGCCCATGGAATCCGCAGAAGGAGCTGTCTTGGTGATCCCGCCATCCAAAGAAGGTCAGTTACCGATAATCTTCGGTAGAACCCAACCACAGGGACCCGCGGTTGCAGATTCAAGTTCAGACCCAGACACTCCACAATTCTTTCATTACGTGCGGCCAGCGCGCCATATTATGAAGAAAATGGGGTACGACTTGAAGCATGGAGCGGGCCTGAATTTCGAAAAAGGAAGGCGCGGTTTGATGCGGAACTTTGTGCCTAAAGGGAAGCCTGCAAATTACTATGATAGTACACGCAGGGGTTGGATTACGTCACACCCACATCATCAGTAACAGTTCAAGTCAAGGACAATGGATCAATTCCATCACATTCGGCTTCTTCCTCCGAGTGGGACTCCGATATCAGCATAGGAGGAATGTTCAAAGATCTCACTGCTAATATGACCTCAAGCAGTCAATTAGAGCCCGCAGAAGCCACTGATGAGGAACCATGGGCCCAGCAATTAGACCTTCAATGGGAAAAGCGATTCGAACTGCGCGAGCCACCCACTGAAGACAAGGTGATGCAGGTCAACCTGGGAAGTCAAGATCATCCCAAACCCATCTTTATAAGTAAAAGCCTATCACTTACGAAAAGGGAAGAATTGATAATACTCATAAGAGAGTATATAGATGTCTTCGCATGGAGCTACGAAGATATACCCGGACTTGATCCACAGGTCGCTATGCACCGTCTAAACATCAAGCCTGACGTCAAGCCAGTCAAGCAGCAACAACGTCGGTTTCGCCCGAACATCATGGAAGCTATCGAGGCCGAAGTTCACAAGCTCATTTCATGTGGCTTCATCCGGGAGGAACAACATCCAGATTGGGTAGCTAACATCGTCCCCGTCCTCAAGAAGAACGGGAAAATACGGATATGCATCAACTACCGTAATCTTAATACGGCTTGTCCCAAAGACGAATTCCCACTGCCCATCACCGATGTCATGATTGACAACACATGCGGGTTCGAAAGGATGTCTTTCATGGACGGCTTTTCAGGATACAACCAGATCAAGATGTATCCCGACGACGAGAAGCATACTTCGTTCCGAACACCATTGGGGGTATACTGCTACACTGTAATGCCCTTCGGACTGAAGAATGCCGGAGCAACCTACCAGCGGGCAATGAGTACGATCTTCCGCGATCATCTCCGAAAAACGGTGGAATGCTATGTCGACGACATTGCCATTAAAAGCCGCAACAAGAATGAACATCTTCGCGACCTGAGAACGATGTTCGACATAATGCGGGCTCATCAACTGAAAATGAACCCGACAAAATCCTTCTTGGGAGTGTCAAGCGGCAAATTCCTTCGGTTTATTGTCACATCAAAAGGAATTCATCTTGACCCAGACAAAGTCAAAGCCATCCAGAGCATGCATCCACCAAGGAATCTCAAAGAGCTTAGAGGCTTGCAAGGCAGGTTGGCCTATATAAGAAGATTCATCGCAAATCTCTCAGGCCGCTGTCAGCCGTTCACCCGGCTCATGAAAAAGGGTGCTTCCTTCGTATGGGATCAAGCTTGTCAGGAAGCTTATGAAGACATCAAGAGGTACCTCACAAAGCCTCCAGTCTTAGTGGCCCCTACATCAGGGAAGCCATTCTTGCTTTATGTAAAGGCTATGGACTACTCCCTCGGTGCCCTCCTCGCTCAAAAGGACGACAATGGCCACGAGCAGGCCATTTATTATCTGAGCAGAACTCTCATAGGAGAGGATCTCGCTACAACCCTATCGAGAAAGAGTGTTTAGCTCTCGTCTTCGCTGTTCAGAAGACACGACATTATTTGGTCGGCCAGACCATACATGTCATCTCCAGAGTAAACCCATTGCGTCTTCTTATGACGAAGCCAGGATCATTGAATTCAAGATTGGCTAAGTGGGCACTTTTATTGTCTCAATACGACATGATCTTCACGCCTCAGAAGGCGGTTAAAGGCCAGGCCCTTGCAGAGTTCTTGGCTGCTCATCCAGTTCCGGAGCATTCAAAACTTCACGAAGACATCCCCGATGAGGTCTTCGAGTCCTATGCAACCTCAGAAGAGGAAGTGTGGCAGATGTTCTTTGATGGAGCATCGCGAATGGGCCCTAAAGGCAAGATTATTGCCGGAGTGGGGGTTGTGTTTATCTCCCCGCAGAATCATGTCCTGCCCAGAGCATTTTCTCTGACAGAATCATGCTCCAACAATGTAGCGGAATATAATGCTCTGCTCATTGGTCTTCAGCTCGCCCATGGAATGGGGGTACGCTACCTCGAAGCTTATGGCGATTCAAAACTGATCATCAATCAGGTTAAAGGCGAATACGAAGTCCGCCATGAGGACTTGGTGCCTTATTACCATATAGCCATCGAATTGGCTAACCTATTTGAAGGTTTCTACATAGGGCATGTGTCCCGATCTCAAAATACTAAGGCGGACGCCCTTGCTGCATTAGCAACAACACTAGCCTTGCCAGCCGATACCGAGTATCACCTCACAGTCACAACTCGACATCTTGTATGCTCCAAGTACATGCTAAGAATTCGAGAAGTCTATAATGTCTCCACGGATCTTGAGCCGAGGGATTGGCGCTTTCCTCTCATTGACTATGCTTTGCACGGTCTACTTCCAGACGATCCTAAAGAAGCGGCGTCCGTCAGACGAAGGTCTCTCCGTTTCTACTACGATCCAATTCTGAAGACACTTTTACCGTCGTTCATATGACGGTGTCCTCCTCCGTTGCCTTTCTTATTCAGAGGCACAGGAAGCGCTTCAAGAAGCACACGATGGCACTTGTGGAGCTCATCAGCCAGGTCCAAAGCTTAAGGACAGGTTGCACAGACTTAGATACTATTGGCCAACTATGACAGCCGACGCCATCCAATATGCACGAAGGTGTAAAGCATGTCAGATTCATGCGGACTTCATACACCAGCCTTCGGAGTTGCTCCACCCGACTGCTGCTTCATGGCCATTTGAAGCATGGGGAATAGACGTCGTAGGGCCAATCAGCCCTTCTTCGACAAAAGGTCACCGGTTTATCTTAGCAATAACCGACTACTTTTCAAAATGGGCGGAGGCTATACCACTGGTTGAAGCAAAACCTCCAATGTGGTTCACTTTATCAAACATCATGTCATCCATCGATTTGGTGTCCCTAGGCGGATCATCCACGACAACGGTCCCCAATTCATAAGCCAAGTATTCTATCGGTTCTGCGATAAATACCGAATTCAGAATGTGGCTTCAACTGCCTATAATCCTGCTGCCAACGGCTTGGCGGAAGCATTCAACAAAACAATCATCAAGCTGCTCAAGAAATTCGTCTCCTCGAATAAGCGAGATTGGGACTAAAAGCTTGGTGAATGTCTTTGGGCCTACCGAACCACGGTGCGGACACCGACAGGCAATACGCCTTTTTCCCTGGTATATGGGTGTGAAGCAGTCCTCCCATTGGAAATCCAGATGCCGTCATTGCGTATAGCTCTGATTACTAAAACCACATCAGAGGACAATGATCGCCGACGCCTTCAAGAGCTCGAAGCTTTGGACGAGAAGCGACTACAAGCTTAGCAGCATATCGAGCTATATCAAGCTCGAATCTCAAAAGCCTTCAATAAGAAGGTCAAACAGAGGGTCTTCCAGAAAGGAGACCTGGTCTTAGCCGTCAGACGACGGATGATTATGACGCACAAGACCAAAGGCAAATTTCAGCCTAAATGGGAAGGACCATTTGTGATAGAAACTGTCTATTCAAACGGAGCATACCGCCTCACGACTGCAGAGGGCGACCTACTCATGATGCCGATCAATGGCAAGTTCTTAAAGAAGTATTATTCTTAATCAAGGATCCTTCTCTTGATCAAGTTAACACTGCACCTCTGATCAAGATCTCCGAGAGCCTTTCTCTTCCTCCCAGTGAGGTCATACAGCCATAAACCAACAAGAACCTGGCCGTGCACCAGTTATCCTAAAGGAAAGTCAGGGTTATGCAGACATTAACCCGACAATCCAACATCCTTAACGATTAAGGATAGAGGAAAATGTTGGCCTGTAAGCCCAACATAAGTCCTCGACAACTCATCATGCTGAGGGGAATAGCATGGCTAGCCCGACTCAAACGGTAGTTGGTAAAGGCATATCAAACCCGTTGACAGCTGGGGATTTGCTAAAAATCCTAAGGGACCAGTTCCCATTTGATTCCCTCTCCAAAATCACTTACCAATTCTCATCCATAGAATGGTAAGACCACAAATACATTTTGTTGTTATGTTAACATTAAACCTATGACAGCAATCCCTCGTTTCTCCCCGTGAGAATGAGACCTCCAAAATCACTTACCAATTCTCATCCATAGAATGGTAAGACCACAAATACATTTTGCTGTTATGTTAACATTAAACCTATGACAGCAATCCCCTCGTTTCTCCCTGTGAGAATGAGACCTCCAAAATCACTTACCAATTCTCATCCATAGAATGGTAAGACCACAAATACATTTTGCTGTTACGTTAACACTAAACCTATGGCAGTGATTCCCTCGTTTCTCCCCGTGAAAACGAGACTTTTCCCAAACTCCGTTGCAACTTTGAAGCTTGGTGGCGTCTCATCCGGTTATGTCATTGCGACCTCTGAACCAGCAGACAGCTAAGTCTCAATTTTGAGCTTGTTGACATTTACAAAAGACAAGTCTCAACCCCGAGCCCTGTTGACATTTACAAAAGACAGGTCTCGATACTCGTTGACATTTACAAAAGACGAGTATCACCTATTTTGAAGCTTGGTGGCGTCTCATCCGGTTATGTCATTGCGACCTCTGAACCAGCAGACAGCTAAGTCTCAATTTTGAGCTTGTTGACATTTACAAAAGACAAGTCTCAACCCCGAGCCCTGTTGACATTTACAAAAGACAGGTCTCGATACTCGTTGACATTTACAAAAGACGAGTATCACCTATTTTGAAGCTTGGTGGCGTCTCATCCGGTTATGTCATTGCGACCTCTGAACCAGCAGACAGCTAAGTCTCAATTTTGAGCTTGTTGACATTTACAAAAGACAAGTCTCAACCCCGAGCCCTGTTGACATTTACAAAAGACAGGTCTCGATACTCGTTGACATTTACAAAAGACGAGTATCACCTATTTTGAAGCATGGTGGCGTCTCATCCGTTATGTCATTGCGACCTCTGAACCAGCAGACAGCTAAGTCTCAATTTTGAGCTTGTTGACATTTACAAAAGACAAGTCTCAACCCCGAGCTCTGTTGACATTTACAAAAGACAGGTCTCGATACTCGTTGACATTTACAAAAGACGAGTATCACCTATTTTGAAGCTTGGTGGCGTCTCATCCGGTTATGTCATTGCGACCTCTGAACCAACAGACAGCTAAGTCTCAATTTTGAGCTTGTTGACATTTACAAAAGACAAGTCTCAACCCCGAGCCCTGTTGACATTTCAAAAGACAGGTCTCGATACTCGTTGACATTTACAAAAGACGAGTATCACCTATTTTGAAGCTTGGTGGCGTCTCATCCGGTTATGTCATTGCGACCTCTGAACCAGCAGACAGCTAAGTCTCAATTTTGAGCTTGTTGACATTTACAAAAGACAAGTCTCAACCCCGAGCCCTGTTGACATTTACAAAAGACAGGTCTCGATACTCGTTGACATTTACAAAAGACGAGTATCACCTATTTTGAAGCTTGGTGGCGTCCCAACCGGTTATGTCATTGCGACCTCTGAACCAGCAGACAGCTAAGTCTCAACTTTGGGCCTGTTGACACTTACAAAAGACAGGACTCACCGATGCTTGCTGACATTTACAAAAGGCAAGTATCTCCCCTTCAGCCCCGCAAAGGGCTAACCTCGAGATCGCTGACGTCTTAATCGGTTATGTCATTGCGACCTCTGAACCGACGGATAGCCACGTCTCAAAGATTACGTCCTCAAGCAAGAACAAGATTGGAGATTCGACAGAAGCCAAAATAAAAGAAAAATTTCCATTAATTCCAAAAGATAGGGGACACATCGAGGCACGTATACAACGACCTACAAGCGTACAATGTACGATCTGAGCCGCTCTCCGAGGGCATTCAGCCTCATCTTCCTGTCATCAGCAACTTGGGCGAGCGCCTGTGACCTCAGCTCAGCCTCATCAAAGTCCACCGCCTGGGCCAGACGAGCTTCAACTTCCGCCAAAGTTGCCCTCTGTGACAACTCCTGCCGCGCAAACTCCTCACTCTGAGCTCTGAGCTCTTCAAGCCGCGCAGTTTCCTCAAGACGCACCGGTATGGCCTTGGATAAGAGGAGATTTGCTTTCCTGATCATCTCCTCAGCCTTCGCAATTTTATCCTCAGCGCCAAGAAGAGCACTAGTGGAGGCGTCAATTGCACTTCCAACCTCCGCTTACCTTGTTTCCAAGGATTTCAAATCAGAAGAGACGGCCTTAGCAGCTTCTTGAGCAGCAAGCCAGGCCTCGTGCTTTCGGGCAACAAGACAAGCGAGCTGCTCGTCAGCTAAGGACGCCGGGTCTGAGCGATAGAGACGGCGCCACTCCTCTACAGCCTTCTCAAGTTCATCCACCAGGAGTTCTAAAGCAGTAGCCTGATGGTACCCCTCAAAGCCCCGAATGCTCTCAATGTCACGGGAGAGGACCACCTTCAACTTTGAGAATGGTACAGGCGAGCCCTTCAAAACTAGGACGATGGTTCGCTCCAAGCTTTTATAAAAGCTATCGACCAGGTCACCTATGTAATCATTCTCGGCCTCAGCCATTTCGGGCAGGGAGGCAACCTCAGAATAGTCCACCAGCCTGGTCGACGCCGTCGCAGAAGAAGCAACGGGAACACTGATAGCAGCAGGACTAGCCGAAGGCGATCTTGGCGGAGTCCTCATCGAAACCAGCACGCCAGCCACCGCGGAGGTAGGACTGGTAACCACCTCTTGGGCAGCAGGCTCAACCACCAGGGTTGGAGAAGTAGGGCTTGCAATCACCCTCAGTGCCGCATTCGGCAAAACAGTCCGCACCTCACTTGTTGATGTGATTGGGAGTGAGGATACCTCCGGAACTATCGTCCCTTCAACCTCTGGTCTTTCAGCTGATTTAGGCTGATAAGAAGGAAGGTCGTCATACAGCGCGTCCAACACAGCAGCATCCGCCGTGGCCGAAGTGCTCATGTCACCCCTCGATCCCTCAGGAAGATCTACCGGCTCCCTTGAAGCTAATGCATCTTGAGGCCGGACACCTGTAACAAGACTGTAGTCAGTCGGGACACTATATACAGAAGAAGCCGGGTAGTACAACTCAAGGATGGCGTAGAAGCACGCCACCTTCATCTCAATGCCGTAGCAGGTCGCCCTGACGGCCTCATAGAGGTTCAGCACCTCTAAGTCCTCCTCGAAGTGAGCGAGGATATACTTGGTCAACTCCGCCCACCATGTCTTAGGAGGATGAACCCAACTGGGAGCCCTGAAGTCAGTTGCAGGGTAGTTCCCGTCAACTGCGCAGAATTGAGTGCCAAAGGTCTGCGCCACAGCCGGGTTCTCTCCCACTGGAAGTTCCCGCGATACCTTCCCAGGGTATAGCCCCATTATGCTGAGGGGAGGGCCCGCCCTCGAATAGCCGGATTGAAAGGTCAATCTCCCAACATGGACGGATTCGATGCTTCGGCTCACGCCCCACGCCATCTTCCGAGCCTGAGTCACATTCACGAAAGAAGATAAAGGAAAGTGCCGCTTAGTCGACGGAAGGTAAAACTTCTCGCCATCTAGTTGAAAGATCCATTGTCCTTCGCCTGCCTGCAACTGGCGATCGGGATCGGACGCGACATCCCCGAACATAAAGTCGGGCTTTCTGTAAGTCCGACGGTCTACATCCTCAAGAGGGGCCGTGGTCAAGATACTCCGCGTGGTCTGCGGATGACCGCCTTGGATGAGTGTATCCCGGACGAGGGAGCTCCGCTCACTGAACAAAGAAACCTGTCCATGGAATTGCAGGCTGAGGTTACCATCTGCTCCACTGGTCAGCCCAAACAGACTGCTCAGGAGATCGGGAGTGTAATGCACTGCAAAGACAGAAATGAACTATGATTAGTTCAACAATCAAGTGGATACGAAGATATAAAAATTCACTAAGGCATAGCCTCGCTCAGCAAGCAAGGCCAGCAAGGCGATAGCTTATATGAAGCTTGATCTCGCGGATAAAACTGCATTTTTGCAGAAAGCGTCCAAAGTACCAACTTCGCTTAAGCAGGAAGTGGTATAGCCCTAAGGGCTGACGTCATCAAGAGGGCATCATGGTCAAAAGTCACCCTTCGTGGCTATGACTGAAGGAATAGACCTATATCCTGTTCCTCGACAGGATGGAGACTGCCCGAGTAATGGCTTCGTACGGAAGCCTAAGGAAGAACTGTTCGGTTCTTAATTCCCTTGTGCATGGAGAATAGGGAAATTCAGGGAAACGAGTTCCCTAATGAGGACAGATCATATTCGATCATCCTAATAGCCAAATGTCGGCTCCAAAGGAGAGAGACCACGGTCTCTAATCAGATAAGAAAATCCCTTACCGGTGACTGGTCGCTCGATGACCGAAGGAGGAGGGCCCTCCGCTGCAGAAGTCGCCACTTCTTTTCCCGCTCGTCTTTTGGGCGCCATTGAAGAGCTACAAGAGTTCTCAAGGTTCTCTGAATGAAGAAAGAAGAGGAAGAGGGAAAGTCAAGAAATCTCTCTGAAAAAGGAGATCTTTTCCTGCTCAGCCCAATCGGGCTTTTATAGGCCAATCAGCGCCTGAAACGAGGCCTCGAAAAGGCGTATGCCGCCGTTTCGAATTAATTCGAAACGCCGCCCAAAGCGCCTTCCCGAGAAGCGCTGCTTCGATTCCGCTAAGGGTTAACCTCGCCCTGGCTTAAAGGGCGGATTTCGCACAATCCTTCAAGGACTTCGCCGAGAGGCTTACCTTAGCCTTCTAAAAAGGCCCTGACATGCCAGTCTCGCGAAGATCACTCAAAGAAAGGACTATGTCCTTAACTCCACATACAGTTTAGCCCCGCTATGGCCAAACTTTCAATGAAAGCAAGCAAAGATCAGATGATTAGAAGATGAACTTTCATTGATTTAAAAGGAAGGGTACATTGATACTACATCAAAGTTGTGTTTCATACAACACACCCAGTTGCTCGACAGAGTCATTTGCGCAAAAAAGCATACAAGTGGTTTTACCCGCTTCTAAGTCAAACCGACTGGAGAAAGGAGGCCTTCCTTCTGCACAAGGCCGTAATCAGTGGTGCCGTAAGGACACGGTCATTATTCTCCACAAAAATGGCAGATCTTGCCAGGCAATTTTTGTTGAAGCCTGGCAATAAAAACCTATCGCCGCCAACACGATAGATCACGTATAATGGGAATCGACAGTGATACCAGTGATCTAACGGGTGTGAGGCCCGCCTTCCCGAAGTAGATCGCCCTTAAAGGCCACCAAAGTTGAAAGTTGGCAATGATGCCAGTGATCTCACAGGTGACGCCCACTACCCCGAAACGGATCATCTCCGACAAAGCGGCTACCAGCCTCACCTCAGAACGAATCATCTCTTATAAGAGGCTGCCAATAGCCTCTGGGACACGCACCCGCTGCCCCGAATTGTTCCTCCTGCTTAAAAGTAAAGCTTCAACCGGGAAAGCATAAGGCAATTTTATGGTTCCTTCCATCAAGTCACAAGATTGGCGAGCAAAGCCCACTGCAAGGCAAAACAGAACAGATTAGCAACTAAGCACAGGAGAGGCTACAAAAGATCTAAGCCAAATCTTTTGGATCAAAGCAATCCAATTTCAGTAAAAGCAGAGGACAAGCCTCGCCTGCACAGCACTGATGGGCTGGCTCAGCAAACGCCAAGTCCAAGCCTCGCCTATATGGCTAGCCAGGCTGACCCCGTGGGATAGTCTTAGCTCCACCTATATGGCAAGACTGGCTTAACTATTGAAGAGACCAAGTCTCAAGTTCTTCCTGGGCAGCGGACTTAACATGAAGCGATCTTTCTGGGAAGCTATGCCAAAATCCTTCTCTACAGATCAATCAATTGCAAGATGAAGAACAAGGGAAGTTAATCCCTGAAGCAGCTGTCAAAGCTGAATTAAGGGAGATGAGTTCCCTAAAATCGGTGAAGTCGTTGAATGATCAAGACATACCGGTCCTTGGCCGGATAATGACCAGAGTCGGCATTCCCACTAGTTCAGAGATCTGAGTATCTCTTTCAAACCAAGAGAAGAGAAGAGAGGCAAAGCACTTCTCTTCAGAGGACCTCAAGTGTCCTATTTATAGGCCCCATGGCCTGAGCGCTGCCGCCTCAAGCGTGGAAGCACGAGCGCATTTAAGGCATTTACGGCGCCTTGAGAATAGGGACGGTTTCCCTTGGAACCGTGCAAAGGGAGAAACGTCTCCCTCATAAAGGCACTTATTGCGCCTTGAAGAAAGGGAATATCCTCCCTTGGAAACGTGTAAATCGGAGAATATCTCCCTCGATCAGCACGAAGAAAGGAGTAATCCTCCTCGTAACCAGCCCACGGCAGTTGGCCTCGGGAAAGCGACATGCCCTCCCAAGCGAACATATCTTCAGAAGCCCAGATGCGGGGCTACTAGCCGCGAAGCTACTCAGAGTCGCGAATCTGCATAATTCTTCGGCAAATTCATCCCAAAGCAGGATTCAAAGCGAAGCTGAACTCAACCATCATGGCGACGTTCATACTCCACACACCACCAATCAAAGCAGTTCAAAGTGTTTCGGAGTCTGAGCTATTGCAGACTTTCGAAAACTTTGAAGGGGGTCTTGTTGACACTTAAAAAAGACAAGATTCTTGTTGGTCCGAACAATGTCTAAACTTGTTGACATTTAAAAAAGACAAGTGACAGACAAGCTGAAGACCAGTTTTCACCCATCTCCGAGGGACAAGGAAGCAACTTGGACTCCACTGATCCAGCAAGCAGACGGTGAACCCAGATTGTTTCTAAACAGACCTCAGCAGGTCTAAGATGCTAGCACTTAGCATCGCATGAGCCCAAAGGGATAGCCTCGCTTGAGAGGCTAATATCACCAGACTTCGCCTTGAAGTCATTCAAAGCCTCGCCAAGAAGCTGACTCGCAAACTTCGCCACAGAAGACTTCCAGCTCCGCCAAAGGGTTTCTTTCGGACTTCGCCAAAAGCTGCCTCTAGCCCCGCTACGAGCTCAATGCGGACAGCGCCGCTATGAATCTGCCATGGTCAACCTTTGACCAATCAAATCTCCGGATAAGATCGGATCCAATCAGATCAAATCTAATTAAGATCAAATCAGAGATCAAATTTGGCAGTTGATTGCCACAATCTCTTGACTCTTCTAAAAACGAGTAAGAAGATCAGGGGAAATCCTCCAACGATATGGAAAGGATCAAAACAGATCAAGAGGATCAACTGACCTGCCAATTCTAGCTCCGCAGAAGCTATCTTAGCCTCGCAGCAAAGGCTACTTTCCAGATTCAAACAGATTCGATTCAATCTGTTTCCATATTTTCAGGGGACGATTATACCCTTGCTCTCCATATAAATAGCCCGTCAGGGGTACAAGGAGAGAGAGAGGCATACGGGAGGACTCCACAAGCAGAGGCTTCTTCATAACGCACTCGAATTCAGAGATTTTTTAGAGAATTGCTTTCTCTAACCAGGGTGTTGATACCCTAACATCGTCCTTCTTCTCAAGGAATCTCCGGAACCAGGCGAGAAGGAATTCCTTATCGAAGGCGATTTTGAGAAGCAGCAAGAGGGTTCTACCAACCCTCTGTTCTCTGATTCCCCGAACCAGGCGAGAAGGTAATCTCATCGCTCGCATCGTCAAAGGGACAAAGTGGTCGCGCGCTGACCAGACTCCTATCTGCACACTTCTCCAGAATCTCTGAAGAGATCTACTTGTAATCTTTTTAAGAATACTTGTAATTTAGCTCCTCAAACTTTTTTTTGTAAGTTTTCCCCCTTTGCAAACATAATGGAAACAAGACCCTCCACTTGCCATCCTGCTCGTCAAAACTGGCTGATTTGACTTTACGGCGAAAATGTATTAGGTTTGCAAGGTTGAATTTGGCAGCGTAATCGTCGAGGTAGTTGAGGAAGTGGTTTTTTGGGATGAAGGTGGGGGTGGCTGGTCGGCGAGGGAAGTGAGGGAGCTGGCTGAATCTCTTGGCCAGGTGGAGGTGGAGGCGGTCGTAGGTGTGCTTTCTCTAGAGAGGGGCGATGCAGTCGTCCCTCTCGAGGATGAGTGAAGGGACAGAGACGGTGGTCAGGCTCGCTGCCATCGCGAGGCCAGATGGGCCGGCGCCGACGATGATTACAGGCTGAACTTTGTATCGAAGGTTAAGAAAAGCTTAAACCTTTGTTCCAGTTTTATCGTCTTCAACACTAATTTCACGGTTGAAATAGCACCAAAGACCAAACCTGCTTCCTCATCCTCGAGTGCTATCACTTCAGAGATTCAAATAGGTGGTTCCTCCACGCCGGAGGCCCCCATTTCAGGTAGTAAAACTGTCTGATCTGGCTTCCGCCATTGAAGAGGCTTAAAGAGTTCTCTTAACTCTTAAGTCTCTTTTGAATGTGAACCGCCAACGCGAGGCTCATGCCCATGTTTGATTTTCAGACGCGGCTCTTGAATTTGGTAAGTAAGACGCGGGTTTGATGACCTCCGCGCCTTCGCTTGATTAATTTGAGTTCGTCTCTTTTTGTTGAACGCGGGACTCGTTGAGCCCTACGTTTTTGGACTCAATGCTCAGAATATTTCTAAGTGTGAGAGATTTAGATGCGAACTTCATGTGATCCTCGCGTCTTTAAGGCCAGGCTCGGGTTTTACTGAGTCTCGCGTCTGAGTCTGATACTTAGAAAAATTTCTAAGTTACGGATTTTGAAATGTGGGCTTCATGTAAGCCTCGCATTTTTTGAGTCTGGACGTGAATTTTGCTGATTTCTGCGTCTGGGTTCATTCTTGCGTTTGAATTTTAAATACTTAGCCATTTTGTTTTAAATTTCTGACTAAGTGTCGTCTTCATTGCAGTGCGATACTCTTCTAGCCCCTTATCCAAGAAGTCTCACTTTGGATACGTAGGTGGCGCTGATCGTAATCTGACCTTCGCGCTCCAAAAGACTGCTCCTGAAACTACTTGTAAGTCAAAGGAGCGAAAGTAGAGGATCTCCAAGGCCAGTATGCTGACCCTTCGGGAGATTATCTCTGATGGGCTGTTCGAGTTGGATTCCCGTACTCCGCTAAGGAAGCCTGCTTTCTTCTTTGGTGACGCCATTGAAGAGGATGATAGGATTTTGTATGACAGAGATTATAAGTGGCTCCGTCAGATAGGGGAAAGGAGGTTCTTTCTTTCCAACATGGAGAGGATGTATCCCTTGTCCTATCTTCAACATATGTCCGTTCATCGTACGATGGAGTGGGATCCTTCCCGGTTTGTCTCCGACGTATCTCTCGGCAGATTAGGTGCCAAAGAATTATACCTTGTTGGCCATGGGAAAGATGTCTTTGGCTTATTTCCCGGGTTAGTCAGGCCTGAGTATCCGAAAGGAGAAACCCCTCAGCTTGCCGCCACCTTCATTAATCAATTTTTGAAAATTAGGGGTGATTTTTCTGTCGACTTTCGTCCGCTCGGGTGGGTCCATTCTGCTGACAAATTATGGTGGGGTAGAATGGTTGGATTTGTTTTTGTCAAGCTTGGGGCTCTGCTGCAACAGGTGGGGTTATACCATTTGGTTAGGGCCCTACAGTATGGCCTCCCGCAGAGTTCCCACAATTTTATGGCGTCTTGAAACATTATAATCCTCTGACAGGCACATATTTTACCCCAGTCGGAGAAATGGCTCACTCTTCATGAGCAATATGAAGTCTCAGGGCTAGTTATGGGAGATACCCCTTATGAAAAATACGTCTCGACTTCTAAGAAGCTTCACCTCTTGAGGAAAGAGGACCCTCAGGTGTATGAGACATACTAGAAAGTGTTGTGCCACTTTCACATCTGCGGGCAGATATCCTCCTGGAGGTACGGGGTGTCAAGCATATGTCCTGAGCGAGCTATCTATTCAACGGCATAAATGAGAAAGATAGCCCAGTGACTAGTCTGGCCCCTTGCACTGACGAGAAAATTGTCGAGAGGATTAATGCCTCTACAAGCTCTTACACCATCGAATCGAACGAGGACACTTTCAAATCTGATACAATTTTTGAAAGTTTTCATCACCAGGCCAAAATTCCCATTTCTAACTGAGCTCTATTGGCGGGATTTCTCATGCTATGGCTGAAACGTTGTGTGGTGCCAACGCTACCGTATGAAGTAATCGTTGCCGATGTAGTGTACCTGACGGTCTTGCTTGCTTACGGGAAATCTATCACTCTCCTTCGAGCGATGGTAGCCGGAATTCAGAGTGGATTACGGGCGCTGATCAGAAGCTTGTGCCAACTGGAGGCCATTGTAGACTCTGAGCGTAGGCCAGTGGTAGATTCGGAGGAAAGACCAGAAATAAAGACTACTAACCCCAGAATCGAGCTTTCGTATACGTACTGATGGCCTCGTACGTTATGCACTACCCTTTACTGATGACGGCGGTGCCTTCCTTCGAAGGCATCGTTCCCTTCGTGCAGAAGCTGGAGAATTCGAGCTGGTCTTGCTACTACATGTTCTTTACTCGAAAATCCATTCTGAGTAGTTTGAATTACCAGCTCAACCGTTGCTTCCCTAAAATTTCTGGTGCGTCCTACGGGGATAAGTTCGCTGACCTTGCAGGACCGGATGACTTCACAAGGCTGCCATCTGGAGTCTTCTGGTGGCTGATCAATATTCGACCTGGATATCTGATCTTCTGACAAGGCGACTCATGTACGATCGAGCCTTACATGCCCAGTCGTTTTGCTCGACAGTTCAGCTATAATCAATTGTATGTCAGCAACCCTAACGCTGGCCTCTGCTTCCGTGGAAACGTGTTTGAAGGTGCTCGGGCGTGGTACTACAGTGTAACTGGGGGACAAGAGCTATTTTTAACCCGCCTCACAAGACACTAAATTGTCACACCAGCCTCGATTTCTGTACGTGGTACTTCCTTGCTAGTAGTATACCTGGTTTTGGAATTATAGGCTGTCTAAAAATCAATGAGGACAAGTCATCAAAAAGCAGAGTCCAAACTCCAGACGTAGGGCTAGTCATAGCTATCACTGCAACACCAAGATGCGAGGGTCAAAACTCGCGTCTCCGCATCACTGCAGCACCCAGACGCGAGGGTCAATACCCGCGTCTCCGCATCACTGCAGCACCAAGACCCGATGGTCGAAACCCGCGTCTCAGTATTACTTCAGCAACAAGGCGCAAGGTTAAAAACCCGCGTCTCGGTTATAACTGCCCTCATTAATGGGTCACTTACTGCCCACGTAGTGAGAGAGTTAACCCCCATTATGGAGTATTTTTAGGAGACACGTTCACCCCCTGAAACCTCTATAAATAGCTCAGTTTGCTGTAAGAAAAAAAAAAAGGAGGGAAGATATATACAAGGGAGATAAAAAAAAAAGAGAAGGTTCAACTCTTCCAAAAATTGTTGCGTACAAGTTAGTTTGTCATTGCCCACAATCTCTTTGAGATTCTTGGTGGACAGGAGCTGTGTTACTCCATCCGCTATCCAAAGAGAGGATTCCCAAGAGGTCCTGACGTTCACCCGATCAATAGAAAACAAGATTCACTTTCCACCGCCACATCAAGAACCCAGCACTAAACAAAGGGGAGATTCAAACGTGAACATCTTCCCTCTCTTGTAATCGGATTGTTGATCCGTTGTAATTCTTCATTGATTCAATGAAATTTTACACAACTTTCTCCCACCAAACAAGAGATGGCGACTCCGCAGGGGACTACTTTCTTTACCGACGAGCAAGTGGTGGCGCAAGGTGACCGTCACCTATATGGGAAAATGGTCGAATCACTTGTCGTGGAGTTCGACCAGGCGAAGTATGAAGAGTTCCTCTCTTCCGGCTCCAAGAGCCCTAAGGCGCTGGTCTACCGCAAAGTCTCTTCAGGGATTTGCCCTCGAGTTCGCTCTGAGATCCTCTCAGACGCGACTAGCAAAAAGGATGTTGTGGCTAATCGCATCATGCGTAACGCCCGCGTCAACATCTCCCAGGAGACCCGCGTGGTTAACATTCCTGATGTGCAGCCTATCCATCCCCTTCCTCAGCGCCAGGTTATCGGGGGTTCCCATCAACCCACACGACGTAACCGGAATGCTGAGCGACGACAGAGACGGCGTGCGCGTCAACTACAAGCTGGAACAAGTGTCTGTCCAACAGAGGTAGAATGCGAGGTTCAACCCCGCGTCTCTTCTGAACCATTTCAGACACGTGAAAGTCCACGTTTGGCAACCTAAACGTGAGAGTCACCAAGCTCGCGTTTCTGAAGCACCACTTCCCAAACGCCGCGAGCAGCAATGCGAGGTCCATGCTCCTTATCCAAGACACGAGACTCGTGCCTCTACATTTATACGCGAGACCCAGAAGGCCCGCGTTTTCCAAGCATCTCTACCCAGATGCAACAATCAGTAACGCGAGAACCGCGTCTCTCCTCAGCAGAAGCGCAAGACTCGCGTTTCGAAGCCACAATGCGAGAGCTGCATTTCTTCTCAGCAGAGGCGCAAGGCCCGCATTTCAGAGCCACAACGCGAGAGCTGTGTTCATTTCTCAGGACATGAGCTCCGCGTCTCAGAACCTTGCGTCTCAGCTTTGCGAAGCAAGGATAATTCTCGCAAGTTGAAAAGCCCTCGACCATCCGAGGCTAATCTCTTCGATCCCCCTCCCACGGATCTAAGAGATTATTTGACAAAGAAGAGGAGTGCTAGTTTGATCACTCCATCGTGCTGCTGTAAACGGCTTATCACAATGCTCTCTGAGCGCCGTTGTAGTTCACGTGCAAGCCAACAGTCTATATTCAGACAGTCGACTGTAACTTCCCAATCAGCCAAAAGGTATCGCTCCCACAGGAGGAGGACCTTCTTTGACACAGAGTACCCTGAAATCACTGCAAACATGACAAGCAGAAGTAAGGAAAAACAACCAGTGGTCAGCTCCGACGAGTCTGATACGGAACCTGAAGGAGTGTACCGGCATACTCGTACTCGGACTGAAGTGATTGTCCCGATCAATTACAGTGCCTTGGCTCGGGGCATTGAAGTAAATGACTCACATTCCGCCGTTGCAGAATCGCAGGCTTCGAACTCTTTCATAGAGAAGGAAGCTCTTATATACATGACAAATACTCCTGAGGAGACGGCCAGGCGCTTTGAGCAACAAGCCCAGGTCTAGAGGGAACAATTCGAGATGATTCGTGCTCAACAAGAATCTATCGATTCTCTCAAACTGGTGCTGGCACAATTGCTTGAAGACAAGAGGAAGTCAACTGACAAAACCTCCTCTAAAAAGTCTAAGGGCAAACGAAAGGAAGAAGAAAGCTCATCCTCATTGCATATCAAGAAGAAAGAGCAATCTACTTCTAAATCGTCTAAATCCTCATCTAAGGGGGAAGGCAACCAGGACCATAGAAGGATTCATTCTAAAAGAATGAGTCAATTGGAGCAACGGCTCGAGGCCCTTACTAATCGGAAAGGCCTCCAAGAAGCAGGAGTGGTCCGGCCATATCCGGCCAAGTGGGACCTTGTTCCTTACCCTCCCAAGTTCAAAGTTCTGAGCCTACAAGCATTCGATGGCAAAGGGTCACCGAACCAACATATCTACTACTTTAAGTCTCAGACGGGGAACGTGGTAGATAACGATGCCATCTTGGCACGTTTATTCATCGGCACCCTAAAAGGGCTCGCCTTTGAATGGTTCATGAAGCTCCCAGAAGGCTCCATTAAAAATTGGAGTGATCTGAAGAAGCTTTTCCTAACACGCTTTTTAAGGACGACTCAGAGATTACAATGCCTACTCTTTTGGCCACAAAATAGTGAAAAGGAGATTCAGTTAAATCATTTGTAGAAAGATTTCAGAATATGACACTCTGATATCCTAGTGGTATGACCCAGGCTACCCTGGTAGAAACATGCCACCACAATCTACAAACGTCGCTCCTCGCCCAAATAGGAGTTGCTGAGAGCCGCACCTGGAAGCAATTGGTCCAGCAAGGTGAACAAGCTGAAGAAATTGTCGCCAGGGATAGGGTAGAAGAAAACAACCCCAGACCTGAAAGGTCGACAAGGCGCACGCCAGAAACATCTTTTCAACCAAAGAGAAAAGATAACTTGGCGACAGAAACCAAATCCCTTGCCAAACCTCAACCGGTCAAGGGAAATGGCTCTTTAAGTCAACCACGTGCCAATAAGCAGTTTCCTTCAAAGACGAACATGTTGACTCGTTGTTCAAGTTACTCAATAAGAGCAACAGATTGAAGCTTCCTGAAGCTAGAAGTCCTGAAGAAGTCGGTAAAACCGACAATCCTAACTACTGCTTGTATCATAGGATGTTAGGATACCCCACCAAGAGCTGTTATGTCTTCAAAGACATCCTTCAGGCTCTGATTGATGTAGAGGTATTGAAACTTCGTCCAGAATAGAAGAAAGTGACGGCTAATATGATATCATTCCTCCAGTTTGGAAGACAACCTCCAACACTCTCTGGAGTAGTCCCCATCGCAAAAGGTGAACTAAGAATGATTAATATAGACCCTCACCATCATCAAGAGAAGGGTCTTGTACCTATCCCCACACCTCAGGGGAAAGTTATGTAGGTTCATCCTGACCTTGTTGACGGCCAGCAATGGACCACTGTTACCAGCAGAAGGTCCAAAGGCAAAGCGAAAGTTCGTCCTGTAATGTGGTGTGCGCATCTTCCCGAGAAGCGAAAACTGATGTACCCTCATTGACTGATTCAGAAGGGGAAATAATAAGTCTCACTGCAGAACCTAATCAACCACTCGTGGTAGAAACTCGTTCGGGCAAGTCATATTTAAAAAAGTATGACGAAATAGTGGCGACCCCTCCTAAACCCACTACAGAGTCAGCCATGCCCTCCACGAAATAGCCGGTGGAGAAGCAGAAAGAGCTTCAGTTTTCCAAAGCTCTCCAAAAGAATAACGCAGAAGGATCCACAATACCTTACCGCTTTGACTTCCTGACTCAACTGGCCAATATCTAGGCCCGAATCACTCTTTACGAGCTCCTGAGGCTGTCAAAGTCAACCAGAGAAGCTTTGAGAGAGGCCCTAGCTAATGCTGAGGCCTTTATGACCCAAATATCGGCCGGACCACGGGAGGAAGATGTAGACGATTGCCTCCATGTCACCCAAAATGCTACCTGCATCACCTTCATAGCAGATGATATGCAGGTGAAGGGAAAACATGATCGACCCCTATACTTCACAGGGTATATTGGATCGTCTGAAGCAAGCCGCATTCAGGAAGATCCAGGGTCCGCGTTGAGCATTATGCCTCACCGGGTCATGCAACATTTAGGGATTCCTAGCCACTGATTGAGCGCCACCCAGACTACCATTTATGGGTTCAATGCCAATGGTACGCGCCCAATGGAGAAGATCAAGCTCAGATGCCAAATTGGGGACTTAAAGTCTGAAGTGACGTGCTATGTGATCGATGCCGACACCTCATAAAATTTGCTGCTTGGACGACAATGGATTCATCGTAATTCCATCGTTCCCTCCACTCTCCACCAAGTTATGAAATACATCGACGGAAGTGGAAAGGTACGAACGTTGATTGCTGAAAGGCCTCCGTTCAAGGGAGTCGAGAACTATTTAACAGACTCTCTCCTGTACCAGGACTCTTTGGAAGCAAATAAGAACTCACAACCAGAGGAGCCAGACTCTGGTAATGAAGCTGACACCGAGCCAGAGAAAGAAGAGTGCATGTGAGAACTAGATCCACTTTTAAGGAGCATTAATAAGCTCAATGTTAATAACACTGCGAATGATGTAGGTGGATGGTATATTAATGAAGAGTTAAATTTGGCTTACTTTTCTGTGTTCGCTTCTGATTCAGTGCCATCAGACACTAGTACCAAAGTGGATAATGACCCCTGGTCGGCAATGGATGTTTTGACATCATTGCGTGTACCAATAAAGTCATCCTTCAAAACGTACCAAGATGTCAGTGATGCGCAAGAATCAGTATTCATGGTTCCAGCAAAACAGAAAGGCCAAAAGCCAATTCTTTTCGGACAAATCAAATCCGAGCTGATGCCTCGTGAATAATCAGAAAGCGAGAATGAACCCTCTCAGTTTACCCATTATGAGCCAAATGTACTCAGAATGATGGAAAGCATGGGGTATGATCTGATAAACGGTCCTGGGTTGAACTTCAGTAAAGGAAGAAGAACACTACTCCGATCTTTCGTTCCAAAAGGGAAAACCCCTGATTATTATCATCGAACTCGCAGGGGGTTGGGCTATGTGTCAACTCCGACCCCATCAGCCTCTGAGTCTGAAGAGTCACTATATGATGACTACTTATATGGCACGTCATCGTGGGAGTCAGACGTTAGTGTCGGCAACCTCTTTGGAGAACTTTTAGTATATATGGTTTCAACAAGCCACCTGGAAGAAAAAGATGAAGAAATGATCCAGTCTGATACAGATCCTTGGATCAAACACCTTAATACTCTCTGGGATACTTGCTTTGAACAACGCGAGCCGCCCACGGAGGATAAAGTTGCCCAGATTAACCTGGGAGATGAGGCTAATCCTAAGCCCATGTTTATAAGCGGAAGCCTATCACCCTCCGAGAAAGAAGCTTTAATATCTCTTGTGCAAGAGTATATAGATGTTTTCGCTTGGAATTACGAGGACATGCCTGGGCTTGATCCTCGAGTGGCTATGCATCACCTTAACATTAATTCAGGCGTGAAGCCAATCAAACAACAGTAGCGACGGTTCCGTCCAGAAATAATGGAAGCAATTCAGTCAGAAGTCAAAAAACTCATAGACTCTGGCTTCATTAGGGAAGAGCAACATCCTGATTGCGTAGCGAATATTGTCCCCGTTGCCAAAAAGAACGGAAAGATCAGGATTTGCATTGATTTTCGCGATCTAAATGAAGCCTGTCCAAAAGACGAATTCCCTCTCCCAATCACGGATGTCATGATTGATACGTGTGGATTTGAGCGAATGTCCTTCATGGATGGATTCTCAGGGTATAATCAAATCAAAATGTATCCTGATGATGAAAAACATACTTCTTTCAGGAGACCACTGGGGGTATACTGCTATACCGTCATGCCTTTCGGACTGAAGAATGCGGGGGCTACATATCAGAGGGTTATGAATGCCATTTTTCACGAGCACATGCGTAAAACTGTAGAATGCTATGTAGACGACATTGCGGTGAAAAGCCGCACCAAAGGTGATCACATAACCGATCTGAAGATAATCTTCGAAATCATGCGAGCACATCAGTTGAAGATGAACCCCACCAAATCCTTCCTGGGGGTGGCCAGCGGCAAATTCCTAGGGTTTATGGTAACTTCCACAGGAATTCATTTGGACCCGGAAAAAGTTCGCGTTGTTTTCCATTGATTTTGCAAAGGGGAAAACTTACAAAAAAGGGTCGAGGAGCTAAATTACAAGTATCACAAAAGATTACAAGTAGATCTCCTCTGAGATTCTGGAGAAGTGTGCCGATAGGAGTCTGGTCAGCGCGCGATCACTTTATCCCTTTGACGATGCGATCGATGGGATTCCCTTCTCGCCTGGTTCGGGGAATCGAAAACAGAAGGTTGGTAGAACCCTCTTGTTACTTCTCAAACTGCCTCCACTTGGGAATTCCTTCTCGCTTGGTTCTGGAGATTCCTTGAGAGGGAGGAAGATCTTAGGGTATAAACACCCTGATTAGAGAAGTAGTTCTCTGAATTCTTGAAAGCAAAAGATAGATCTCTGTTTTTCAGCCTCTCTCTCTGTGCGTGTGTCTCTGTGCGCTCCTGTCTCTCTTTTTTGTGCCTCTCTGTCTTCGTATGCCTCGGTGGGCTATTTATAGGGAGAGCAGGGGAATAATTGTCCCTTGAAAATTTGGAAACAGATTGAGTCAATCCGTTTAAATCTGAAAAGTAGCCTTGCCGCGAGGCTAGAATCAGCTTCTGCGAAGCTAGGAATAACAGGTAGCATTGATCGCCTAATTTGTTTTAGTTCTTTCCATATAACTGAAAGATCTCCCTTGATCCTCTTACTTGTTTTAGGAGAGTCAAGAGATTATGGTAAACAACTGCCAAATTTGATCTCAGATTTGATCTTGATTAGATTTGATCTTGAATAGATTTGATCTCATCTGGAGATTTGATTGGTCAAAGGTGACCATAAAAGACCCGCAGCGGGGCTACTTCATCGAACTCGCAGCGGAACTGGAAGGAGCATCTGGCGAAGTCAGAAGAAAGCTCTTCAGCGGAGCTGGATAAACATCCGTGGAGAAGCTACCGAACATCCTTCTGCGCAGTTGCGTGTGGCTTTGAGCGAAGCTAGCTCTCTGTGGAGTTAACGGAGCACTTCAGACGAAGGGTTAAGTTAGCTCACTGATAGAGCTTTGAACAGCTTCAAGGCGAAGTTGGACAAACTTAGCCTCTCAGGTGAGGCTATCCCCTTGGGCTCATGTGACGCTAAGTGTTAAGCTAACCTAGCATCTTAGACCTGCTTAGGTCTCTTCAAAGACAATCTGGGCTCACTGGATCAATAGAGTCCAAGTTGCTGATTTGTCCCTTGGAGATGGGTACAGAACTGGTTGTCAGCTTATCTGTCACTTGTCTTTTGTAAATATCAACAAGTTAGACATTGTTCAGGCCAGTCAAGAATCTTGTCTTTTTTAGAGTGTCAACAAGACCCCCTTCAAAGTTTTCGTAAGTCTGCAATGGAATGGTTCAGACTCCGAAATACTTTGAATTGCTTTGATTGATGGTATGTGAAGTACGAACATCGCCATAGTGGTTGAGTTCAACTTCGCTTTCAATCCTGCTTCCGGATTGGAATAAGTTCGCCGAGGAATTGTGTAGATTCACGATTCTGGATAGATTCGCGTCTGAGTAGCTCTGCGTTCGAGCCTCCTTGAGTCGCTTCGCTTCAAGTCGGTTCCTTTCCCGAGGCTAACTACTCTTCGGCTGAGAAGGATTGCTTCTTTTTCGAGGTTAGAATAACCTCTCTTGCATTAACGAGAAAGATCATTCCTTCTGCGCACATTTCCGAGGGAGACTATTCCCTTTCTCAAGGCTCAATACTTGAATGCCTTAAATTCGCTGGCGCTTCCAAGCTTGAAGTGGCAGTGGCGTGATCAGGCCATGAGGCCTATAAATAGATACTTGAAGTCCTTTTTGAGGAAACAGTCCATTCATGACATCTCCTGTTTGTTCAGAGAAGGATACTCAGATCTCTAAAATAGTGGGGGTGCACACTCTGGTCATTAACCGGCCAAGACTGGTGAATCTCGGTCATCCAGAGACTTTACCAATGGACTAGTGACTTTAGAGAGTTTATCTCCCTTACTTTAGCTCTATCAGCTACCTTAGGGATTGACTTCCCTTGTTCTTCATTTTGTATCTGACCGATTTGCAGAGAAGGGCTCCTAGCCCTATTTTCCAGCTTCTCCGCGAAGCTATCATTCTCGCTTGATTAGAAACAAAATTTCTCATGCAGGGTTATTATCTTGACCTATTGAATCTATCTGCTAAATCCGCCACATAAGCAAGAATTGGGACTTAGTCTCTTTAAGGTCGAGCCAATCTTGCCATATAGGTGGCGCTGTCCCTCTGGACCAGTCTGGCTTAGCCATATAGGCGAGGCTAGGACTTAGCCATTTTTAATGTTCCTTCAGTATAGCTACTTTAGGCGGAGCTATGACTTGGCTTATGCTGAGCTAGCCCGTCATCACTTGTGCAAGCGAGGCTATCCTTTACTTAACTGAAATCCATCCTTAAAGTGCAACTGGATCGGATATAAATTGCTTCGCCCAAAGAATTTTACTTAGCGTATCATGCTTGCATTTTTCTTTGATTTACTGCTAACCTTTTTTCAGTTTGCGTTGCAGTGAACTGTGCCTACCAGTCTTTTGTTTTGATGAAAGAGACTAGGAACTTGCCTCTTGATCTTCAAGTTGAAGCTTTGATCATAAGCAAGAGGAACATACTAAAGCAGCTGATGTGTGTTCCAAGAAGAGGTTGGCAGTCGCTTATCCGAGATGATCCACTTTGAGAAGGGGCTGGTAGTCGCTTATCCGAGATGATCCACTTCGAGAAGGGGCTGGTAGTCGCTTATCTGAGATGATCCACTTCGGGAAAGCGAACGTCACCTGTAAGGTCTCGGATCCTTCCTTTGCCAATTTTGATCAAAGAAGATTCGGCTTTCTGGTAGCAACAAGTCCTTTGCAAATTTTTATCAAAGAAGATCCAGCTTCTTGATGGCAAAATCTGCCATTATGTGAAGGATTATGGCCTTGTACAGGAGGAAGGCCTTTCGTGTCCAGTTAGTTTCGCTTGGAAGTAATAGGACCACTTGTATGCCTTTGGAGCAATGATTCGGTTGTACAAAAGACCACTTTGATGTAGTGTCAATGTATCTTCCCTTTTGAATCAAATAAAATGTTTATTTCCTGCTTATTTGCTTTGTTTCCTTCCTTTTTGATCCGAGAACCCCTAAAGTGGACCAACTTAGGCAAGTCTTTTCCTTAGGAGGAATTAGAACTCTTAGCCGAGCTAATCTTCCGGCAAAGCTGAGGACAGATTTCCAAATAAGTCAGGAGCTAGTTTCTGGCGAAGCTAGCACAGAATTTTCGCGAAGCTAGAGATGTGCTTTTAGCGGAGCTAAGGCATGTTTCTCAGTGAAGTTATTCAAGCGTCGTGCTAAGTCACCATCTGGACTCACGGCGGAGTTAGCCCTTAGCGGGACTGAAGTAACGCTTCTCGGGAAGGCACTTAGGCGCAATTTCAAATTAATTTGAAATGACCGCCTGCGCTCCTTTCTAGGAGGCGAAGTCTTAGGCAATCATTAGCCTATAAAAGCTTGATCGGGCTGAAAGAGAAGGAACCACTTCTTTTTGAATTTTTAGAGAACTGCAAATCTCTTCTTCTTCTTTCTCCTATGTTTGGAATTTCAAGAACTTCTTTAGTTTTCCAATGGCTCCCAAAAGACGAGCAGGAAAAGAGGTAGCAACCTCTACGACGGAGGGTCCTTCTCCTCCTCCGGTCATTGAACGACCTATCGCGGGTAGGGATCTTTCCCTTTTGTTTAGAGGTTTTCATCTCCTTTTGAAGCCAATTTCTGGTTACCCTTGATTAATCCAGAGCGGTCAATTATGATCCTGTGATCATAGGGAGTTCAACTCCCTTAATTTTCCTTGATTTATTGATTTGGGAATTTGAGAACCGAAGGGTCTCTTCTTCAAGCTTCCATGCGAAGCTTGAAGCTTACCCTTAGGTGGTTCGCAACCCGTCGAATGATAGGATGTGAAGCTAAACTTTGGAGCGCAACTGAAAAGGACCTTAATGCCCTTGAAATAATTTTTTAAGCAGCAGTATTCTTCTGGCGAAGTTAGCTCTTGGGCTCCTTCGCGTTGAAGCTAAGCTTTCAGAGCGGAGTTAATACTTAGATACTTTTCTGCATCCTGCCTTCACATGGAGTGCGGAGTTAAGCTGCTGCTGCGAAGCTGAGCTTTGGGGCGAAGCTATTATTAGGCCAACTTCGCTCGGAGAGCGAAGCTATGCCTTAACAAAAAATTATATTCTTGTTTTAGCTTTCCTTCAGCTGATGAACTAATCATAGTTTCCCTTTATTATTTTGCAGTGCACTATACTCCTGATCCTCTGAACAGTCTCTTTGGAACAGCCAGGGGGCTGGACGGCAATGTCAGCCTGTAGTTCCAAGGGCAGGCTTTACTATTCAGCGAGCGGAGCGCTCCTGGTCGGGATGCACTTATTCATACTGGGGATCAGCGCACCATGAGGAGCATCTTAACTACTGCTCTCCCTTGAAGATTCTGACCGAAGAATCTATCGAAAGCCCGGCTTCATGTTTGGAGATGCAGCGCCAGACAATGATCACCAGCTGCTAGCCGGAGAGGGGCAGTGGATTTTCAAATTGGATGGTGAGAAGTACTATCTCCCATCTAGCAAGCGACATTTTCCTTTGTCCTTCTTTCAATGTGTGACGAGGGCTCGGAAGATGTAGTGGCAAGTGACGCGGACTACTGATTCATTCACATAGGGAAGCTGATAATTCTGTCTCCCGTTACACAAGGATGGGTCCTCCTCGCTGCATATTGGGTCTTCACCCTGGGAACGTACTTCCAGACATCCCAGTGGGAAAATCCCGCGGGGGCTCAGACTTTTGAAAATCAGTTCTTTAAGGTTCATGGCAATTATCCAGCCACTGATTTTAGGACCCCGGGGTGGATTCATCCCCCCCAAAGCGTGGTGGAGGGACTTGACTCTATATGTCCTTGCCCATTTTGAGAAGGATCTAGAGAGGCTGGGACTCTACGAGGCCGTCAGGGCGACCTGTTATGACATTTAGATGAGCGTAGCGAACTTTTACGCCATCTTTGAGTTATACTGTCCGGCTACAGGGACCTTCTTCACCCCTGTTGGCAAATTGGGCATGACTTTGCACGAGATGTGGGAAGTTTCTGCTCTGCCTTTGGGTCTCTCCCATATGAAGAATATTTCCCGTGTGAGGCGGAATTGGCACTTCTGGAGAAGTAGGAGCCTGCCTTGTTTGAGACTTATCGGGAGTTGATGTGCCACCTATACATTTGCTCCAGTATCCATGGGAGCCATAAGAGAGCTTCATGCAGTTTGAAGAGCTGGGGAATTATTTGTTCGCCGACTTAGAAGGTACTCCCGAAGCAGCTCATTGTAGAGTTGTAGATGAAGACATCTTTCGCCGGATGCAAGAGTCCTCCCAAGGGGATTTGATTTAGGAAGAAGACGACGGACCCTATGAGAAAGGTGATATACTTCGGAGTTTCCACCACCAGGCTCGTCGGCCGACGTCTCGGAAGGCACTTTTGGCTGGCTTCTTAACGGTCTGGTTGAAGAGATATGTGGTACCATCCTCGTCTGGCGTTGTTGAATACCCAAAATAAGAAAAAAAAGTTAAAAGATTGGTACGAAGGGAAGAGGAAGATGAACCGGTGAACTTATTTCTTATCGTCGCCTTGTTGTCTCTCTCCTCCAAGCGATGCTGAAGCAAAAGAAGTTAATAAAAGAAAAGAGATGACTTCATGGAATCAAATATGAAAGAAAAGAAAAGCAAAAAAAATAAAGAGAAAATTAAAGAAAAACTTAGATTGAACGTCGTAAGATCGTGAAGAAGAATTCTGAATTTTATTCCATAAGCATCAAATACAAAGCTCTTGACCTCTCCAATCTCGCATTACAACGCTCAAAACTTTCTTTTTCTAGCTTTTGAGCCCTCTGGTGTCCTCTCATCTCTCAATGAATACAAGTATTTATAGAAAAAATAATGATAAGGGAGAGTGTAGGGAAATAGGAAGAGTTGGCTATTTTTGAATTTCAATCTTCCCCTTATCTCCAAACTGGATTTATCCAGAATTCTGTTCTGTAGCTTGATCGAGTGTTGATTGCTGAATATTACTTAACAGATGATAGAATTTGAAATAGTAATCAACATAAGAGTTGTAGCCCTTTAAATCTTCTTTCTGGATGATCTTGAATCATCAGATTTGAGATTCAGTAGCGAAAGTTATAATTCAAATAGTAAAATGTATCTAGTCAGAATCTGAGTCAAACTTGCTTTATCCCATCCGTTGATCTTCTCTGTATTTGATATTATCCTCGGATGATCTTTAGTTAACCAAAATGGATTTATATAAATCTGAATTTTACCGGTTTCCATTTGGTGTTATCTTTTTGATTTGCTCTGATCTTCAGCTGAATATTTCCCCCAATCCTTAATTTGTTCTAACTAGATCTGGGATCATCCTCAGCTAACCAAATAGATCCAGTTAAATCTGATTTTAACTAGTATTTATTTAGTTTAATCCTCTTTCTCTTCATTATTATCCTCTGCAAAATAGATATTTAAGACAAGAAAATTAGCAGATTTATTACACGATAAATGTAGGAGTGTAATGAAAAGAATGCAAAATATGTGTACGATCACACCCCCAGACTATCTTTTGCTCGTCCTCGAGCAAAACAAAACTAACCTAAGATTTTTATTGGACCACTTTCGCAGGTCACGCGATTGCACTTAGCATGTGCAACAAGCCTTTAAACCTCTAGGTTACCCCTAGAGGAGGAGTTGTAGTCTCCTGAGGGTTTTCAGTAGATTACACCCACAAAATCCATAAAGAAACAAAATAATTTGTTAGTATTTTTGAAAATACATTTTGAAAAGAAGAGAAACTACTTGAAGTGTTTTTACAAGTATTAAGCAACTTGTAAGTTATAAGAGTATCGAATTATTCATCCCTAGACTTAGCCTCTATTAAAATATTTGTTATCAATTAAGATTAGGAATAAAATTGTATTCTCATCTAGTCTATTATTTTACCCTAAGTCATATGCATCTTATGACCGTGAATATTTTGACTAAGGGTTCTTCAACTCTAACTCTTATGCCTTATTTTTATTATTTGTATATATAAGGGTGGTAATATTCCTTAGCTTTCTTAGGCTTTCTAATTTGCCCATGTAATGAGCCTTAGTCGGTGACTCCCAAGCCGGACGGTTTTAGGGCACCAGGTGAGAAAACACCCCAAGGACTTAGGACTCAAGCAAACAAGGCCACAAAACTAAGGATTTATTTGGTGATATGAACCACTTTTAGGCGTGAATAATCATGCTTTATGAGGCACAAAAATCCAGCTTAATCAGAGGATTCTTATAATATATAATATATATTTTTTTCTTCTTTTCTTCTCTTTTTTTTTTTGAAGGCATAAGAATCTTTGTTTTTGAACCCTAAGTATGTAAGTATATAAAAAATGCGTATTTTATCAGGGTAAAAATCAAGACTGGATTACTTTTTCAATTTTTTCTTCCTATCCCTAGAAATTAAACAAATATTCTTATTTCAACCAAGTATAAGAAATCCTAATTATGGTTCTCTTATTCCTTAAAATTAACTTAATTTCTTGCAAAAATAAGTCAAAGTATTATTTTTATTTTCAAAAAGTTTTTTTTGGTAACAAAGAAAATTGTTTTATATATATTTTTATTTTTTTATCTTTTTTTATTATTATTTTTTTTTTTAGAAAACCTATGTTAACCCTCCCCCACACTTATCTCATGCATTGTCCTCAATGTATAAATGAATGCATAACATGCTACAAATGTAAGAATGTGAAGGGTAGGTAGTACCTGATGAGGACGAGTGGATGTCATTCATCATTGTCCAGTTAAGAGGAAAAAATACAAAAACTATAATACATAAATGGATCCCTAATATATATAGAGATCAATCCTGATAAACAGGATCTTCCAGAAGGATTTCCTCCACTTCAGGGCTCAGATACTCACGGTATGGTTTTAAATGATGGCCATTTACTTGAAAAGTGGTACCATCCGTGGTATTGTGGACCTCACCTGTACCATGTGAGTGTACCTTATGAACAATGTGTAGGCTGTCTAAAAAAATCACTAAAAGACAAGCCATTAAAAAGCAGAGTTTCAAGTTCTAGACGCAAGGTTAATATGGGCCGCGTCTCAACACCAAGGCGCGAGGGTCCAAAACCCGCGTCTCAACACCAAGGCGCGAGGGTCCAAAACCCGCGTCTCAGCATCAAGGCGCGAGGGTCCGAATCCGCGTCTCAGCAGTACTGCGGTACCAAGGCGCAAGGATCCAAACCGGCGTCTCAGCATCAAGGCGCGTGGGCTGAAACCCGCGCCTCAGTTATAACTGCCCTGGTTATGGGGCCAGTCACCGCCCACATAGCGGGGAAGTTAACCCCTCATTGTGGAGCATTTTTAGGGGGCACGTTCACCCCTGAAAACTCTATAAATAGCCCCGCCGCTATGAGGGAGGACACACACAGAGAGAGGAGATATACAACGGACGACAACAGACGACAGACAGAGAGAAAGGAAATACAGAGAGTTCAACTCTTCAAGCCAACTTGCTGCGTACAAGTTGCTCTTTGCCTATCTTCTCTTTAAGAGTTTTGGTAGACAGAGCTGAGTTACTCCATCTACCATCCGAAGAGGAGATCCCTGGAAGGTCTCGACGGTCACCTGGTCAACGGAGAACAAGATTCACTCTCCACCGCCACTTGAAGAACCCAGCCTTAAACAAAGGGAGGATTCAAGATTCAACATCCTCCCTCCCTTGTAACCGGAATACTGATCTGTTGTAATCTTCTATCCAATCAAAAGAATTTTGCAATCGAATCCTCCTTTTCCGACGCGTACAAGAGATGGCGACTCCGCTGGGGACAACGTTTGTTACCGATGAACAAATCGTGGCGCAAGGTGATGTCCTCCATAAGGGGAAGATGGTCGAATCGCTCGTTGTCGAGTTCGACCAGGCAAAGTATGAAGAGTTTCTCTCTTCCGGCTCCAAGAGCCCAAGGACCCGCGTCTGCCGCAGGGTCTCGACGGGGAATGGCCCCGAAGCCCGATCTGAGGCTCTCTCGGGCGCTGCTGCTGCAAAGGGTGTCGCGGCCAACTGTGCCAAGCAGGAGGCCCGCGTGGTCTCAGGCACAACTCCCGCTGCGACCAACCGCGCCATGCGGAACACACGCGTCAGCGTCTCTCAGGAGACCCGCGTAGTCAAAATCTCTGGTGTCCAGCCAGTCCACCCTCTCCCTCAGCACCAGGTCGTCGTTGGTTTCTCTCCACCTCCACGACGCAACCGAAACGCTGAGCGTCGACAGAGGAGGCATGCGCGTCAACTACAAGTTGGAACTTCTGATTGTCCAACCGAGGCAGGACGCAAAGTTCAATCCGGCACCTTGGCCGCGCCACGTCCAGCACGCGAAGCCCGCGTTTGGCGGCCCAAACGCGAGACTCCCCAAATTAGGTCCTCTGAAGTCCAACTCACCAAACGCCAAGGCGAAGCCTGCGCGCCTCGTCAAGTACAAGAGGCACGCGCCCTTAGGCGTGGGGCCCAGCAGCCCACTCGCTCTCAAGCGTCTTTGCCCCGACGCACCAAGCAGCAACGCGACAGTCGCGTCTCATCTCAACATAGACGCCAGACACGCGTCGTACAGCTGCGGCGCGAGAACCGCGTCTCTGAATCCTGCGTCCAGGCTGTACAGCACAAAGATGCCTCCCGCCCTCGAAGTTGCAAGGCTAATCTCTTCGATCCTCTTTCCATGGATCTAAGGGATTACTTGACGAAGAAAAGAAGTGCTAATCAAATCACTTCATAATGTTGCTGCCAACGGCTTATCTCTATGCTCTCTGAGTGCCGTTGCGGTTCAGGTGTGAACCAGCAGTCTTTAGTTAGACAGCTGACCCTGATTCCCCCATCAGCCAAAAGAAGACGCTCTCATAGGCGGAGGGTGTTCTCTGACGCTGAGTATCCAGAGCTCACTGCAAATATGACAAGCAGGAGCAGGGAAAAACAGCCTGCAGTCAGCTCTGACGTGTCTGACTCTGAACCGGAAGGAGTGTATCGACACACTCGCACCCGGACCGGGGCCATTCCCCCGATTGACTATAATGCCCTAGCCCAGGGCGTTAAAATGAATGACTCTCATTCTGCTGTAGCAGAATCGCAGGCCTCGAACTCTTCCATCGAGAAGGAGGCCTTCACCTACATGACGAGCACTCCTGAGGAGACAGCCCAGCGTCTAGAGCAGCAAGCCCAGGTTCAGAAGGAACAACTCGATATGATTCTTGCTCAGCGGGAATCTATCGACTCTCTCAAGCAGATGCTCGCACAGTTGCTCGAAGACAGGAGGAAATCTCCCCCTAAAATGTCTTAAGGGCAAACGAAAAGAGGGAGAAGGCTCATCTTCCGAACATTCCAAGAGGAAAGAGCAATCTACTTCTAGTTCGTCTGAAGCCTCATCACCAGACGACCAAAATCATGAGAAGGGTCATTCTAAAAGAATGAGTCGATTGGAGCGACGCCTCGAGGCCCTTACCAACCGTAAAGGCCTCCAGGAAGTTGGGGTAGTCCGACCTTATCCGGCCGAGTGGGACTTGGTTCCATACCCTTCCAAGTTCAAGGCTCCAACCCTCCAAGCATTCGATGGGAAAGGGTCACCCAACCAACATATCTACTACTTTAAATCCCAAACAGGGAATGTAGTAGACAACGATGCTATCTTGGCGCGTCTATTCATTGGCACCCTGAAAGGGCTTGCCTTTGAATGGTTCATGAAGCTCCCAGAAGGCTCCATCAAGAACTGGGGCGATTTGGAGAAGCTCTTTTTAACGCGCTTCTTCGAAGATGATTCGGAGGTCACAATGCCCACCCTTTTGGCTACTAAACAGCGAAAGGGAGAGTCCGTCAAATCTTTCATGGAAAGATTTCGGAACATGGCACTCCGATGTCCGAGCGGTATGACCCAGGTCACCCTGGTGGAAACATGCCGCCACAATCTCAAAACCTCACTCCTTGCTCAAATAGGAGTTGCTGAAAGCCGCACCTGGAAGCAATTAGTCCAACAAGGTGAGCAGGCTGAGGAGATTGTCGCCCGCGTCAGAGCGGAAGAAGGTAAGCCCAGGCCGGAGAGGTCAGCGAGGCGTGCGCCAGACACATCCATCCAAACAAAAAGGAAGGATAACTTGGCAGCAGAGACCAAATCCCCTGTCAAACCTCAACCGGTCAAGGGAAGTGGCTCTTCAAGCCAGCCGCGTGCCAGCAAGCAGTATTCCTTCAAGGATGAACATGTCGACTCGCTCTTCAAACTACTCAACAAGAGCAACCGACTAAAGCTTCTTGAAGCTAGGCGCCCTGAAGAAGTCGGTAAAACCGATAATCCCAACTACTGCTTGTACCACAGAATGCTGGGACACCCCACCAAGAGCTGCTATGTCTTCAAGGACATCCTTCAGGCCCTGATTGACGCGGAGGTACTAAAACTCCGTCCAGAGCAGAAGAAGGTGGCGGCCAATATGACGTCATTCCTCCAGTTTGGAAGGCAACCTCCAACACCCTCTGGAGTAGTCCCTATCCCAAGAGGAGAGCTGAGAATGGTCAACACAGACCCTCACCAGCAGCAAGAAAAGGGCCTAGTACCTGTTCCCACACCTCAGGGAGAAGTCATGTGGGTTCATCCCGACCTTATTGATGGCCAGCAATGGACTACTGTAACCAGCAGGAAGTCCAAAGGCAAAGCAAAGGCTTCATCCTGCAACGTGGTGTGTGCCTCTTCTCGAGAAGCGGAAACTGATATTCCCTCGCTAACCGACTCAGAAGAGGAGACAATAGTCCTGGCCGCAGAACCCAGTCGGCCGGTGGCAGAAACCCGTTCGGGGCAGCCATATTTGAAAAAGTATGGCGAAGTGGCGGTAACTCCTCCAAGACCCGCTGCAGAGCCAGCCAAGCCCTCCACGAAGCAACCCGGGGAGAAACAGAAAGAACTTCGGTTTTCTCGAGTTCTTTCAAAAGACATAGCGGAAGGATCCACGGCACCTTACCGCTTTGATGTCCTGGCTCAGTTAGCCAACATCCCGGCGTGGATTACTCTTTATGAGCTTCTCAGATTATCAAAGTCGACCAGAGAAGCTCTACAAGAAGCTCTGGCTAATGCTGAGGTCTTCATGACCCAGCTACCGAAGGAGGAAGATGTAGAGGATTGCCTCCACGCCTCCCAAAATATTCCCTGCATCACCTTCACGGCAGATGATATGCAAGTCAAAGGGAAACATGATCGACCCCTTTACTTCGCAGGGTATATTGGATCAGCTGAAGTGAACCGCATTCAGGTGGATCCAGGGTCCGCGTTAAGCATCATGCCTCGCCGGGTCATGCAACATCTGGGCATTCCTACTCATCGTTTGAGCCCTACCCAGACAACCATCTATGGGTTCAATGCCAATAGTACCCGTCCAATGGGGAAGGTCAAGCTCAAATGCCAGATTGGAAGCCTAAAGTTGGAAGTGACATGCTACGTCATTGATGCCGACACTTCCTATAACCTACTGTTGGGGCGGCCGTGGATTCACCGCAACTCCATCGTTCCCTCTACTCTCCATCAAGTCATGAAATACATTGACGAGAGTGGAAAGGTGCAAACGTTGATTGCCGAAAGGCATCCGTTCAAGGGAGTCGAGAATTATTTCACGGACTCCTTACTGTATCAGGATCCCGTGGAGACGGATGAAGTCCCGCAACCAGAGGAGCCAGACTCTGGTAATGAAGCTGACACCGAGCCAGAAAAAGAAGAGTGCTTGTGGGAGTTGGAACCACTTGTAAAGAGCATTAATAAGCTCGATGTTGATAATACCACCGACGATGTAGGCGGTTGGTACATTAATGAAGAATTAGATTTAGCGTATTTTCCTGTGTTTGCTTCTGATTCCGTACCGTCAGACACTAGCACCGAAGTAGATGATGATCTCTGGTCGGCAATGGATGCTTTGACATCGTTGCATGTACCAGTGAAATCGTCCTTCGAGACATACCAAGATAATGGTAATGCACAAGAATCTATATTTATGGTTCTAGCAAGACGGAAAGGCCAAAAACCAATTCTTTTTGGGCGAATCTCGTCTGAACCAACGCCCCACGAAGAATCGAAAGGCGAGGAGGAATCCCCTCAGTTCGGTCATTACGAACCAAAAGCACTCAGAATAATGAAACGCATGGGGTATGACCTAACAAGCAGACCCGGGTTGAACTTCGGCAAAGGAAGGAGAACGCTACTTCGATCCTTTGTGCCAGAAGGGAAAGCACCCGATTATTATCATCAGACTCGCAGGGGGTTGGGCTATGTATCAACTCCGGCTCCATCAGCCTCTGATTCTGGAGGGTCATCAGGCCATAAAAACTCTTCAGGCACATCATCGTGGGAGTCAGATGTCAGCGTCGGCAACATCTTCGGAGAACTTTCAGTGAACATGGTTTCAACAAGCCACCTGGAAGACGGAGATGAAGAAATGATCCAATCCGATATAGATCCTTGGATCAAACATTTAAATACTCTTTGGGACACCCGCTTTGAACAGCGCGAGCCACCCACAGAAGACAAGGTTGTCCAGATCAATCTGGGGATGAGGCTAATCCTAAGCCCATCTTCATAAGTGACGGCCTGTCACCGTCGGAGAAAAAGGATCTAATATCTCTTGTTCAAGAGTATATAGACGTCTTCGCCTGGAATTACGAAGACATGCCCGGACTTGATCCTCAAGTGGCTATGCACCGCCTCAACATCAATTCGGACGTAAAGCCTGTCAAACAACAACAGCGACGGTTCCGTCCAGAGATAATGGAGGCGATTCAATCAGAAGTCAGAAAGCTTATAGATTCTGGCTTCATCAGGGAAGAGCAACATCCCGATTGGGTAGCCAACATCGTCCCCGTTGCTAAGAAAAACGGAAAGATCCGGATCTGCATCGACTTCCGTGATCTAAACGAGGCTTGTCCCAAAGACGAATTCCCACTGCCAATCACAGACGTCATGATTGACAATACTTGTGGATTTGAACGAATGTCCTTCATGGACGGGTTCTCAGGATACAATCAAATCAAAATGTATCCTGACGACGAAAAGCACACCTCCTTCAGGACACCATTGGGGGTCTACTGCTATACCGTCATGCCCTTCGGACTGAAGAATGCGGGGGCAACATATCAAAGGGCCATGAACGCCATTTTCCAGCGGCAAATGCGCAAAACGGTGGAATGTTATGTTGATGATATTGCGGTGAAAAGTCGCGCTAAGGGTGATCACATAGCTGACCTGAAGGTGGTCTTTGACATCATGCGAGCTCATCAATTAAAGATGAATCCCACCAAGTCCTTCCTGGGGGTGGCCAGTGGTAAATTCTTAGGATTCATTGTAACCTCCACCGGAATCCATTTGGACCCGGAAAAGGTTCGACGCTATCCAGGAGATGCAACCTCCGAGAAATCTCAAGGAACTCAGGGGATTGCAAGGACGATTGGCGTACATCCGCAGGATCATCTCAAACCTCTCTGGAAGATGCCAACCCTTCGCTAAGTTAATGAAGAAGGGTGTCTCGTTCATTTGGGATGACGCTTGCCAACAAGCGTTCGAGGAAATCAAGCAATACCTCACCCAACCACCAGTCCTTGCAGCTCCGGTATCCGGAAAGCCTTTCCTGGTGTACGTCCGGGCAATGGATCATTCTTTGGGAGCTCTACTAGCTCAGAATGATGATCAGGACGAGAGCGAGCAATCTACTATCTGAGTAGAACAATGATCGGAGCCGAACATCAGTATAATCCGATCGAGAAGGAATGTTTGGCATTAGTGTTCGCCATTCAGAAAATGCGACACTATCTGGTAGGCCAAACTATAAACGTCATATCAAAAGTCAACCCCCTGAGGTTACTTATGACTAAGCCTTCATCATTGAACGGCCGACTGGCAAAATGGGCCATATTGCTATCCCAATATGAGATGCACTTTTTACCACAAAAGGCTATTAAGGGACAAGCGGTGGCGGATTTCCTAGCCGAGCACCCAGATCCGGGGGCAGCCAAAGTCTACGAGGATCTCCCAGATGAAGTGGCCGAAGTCTGTTTGACTCAAACATCGTTTGAAAGTCAAGTGTGGCAACTCTTCTTTGACGGTGCATCCAGAACAAGCCCAAAAGGACACATAATAGCGGGGGTAGGAGTAGTACTCGTCTCCCACAGAATTATGTGATTCCCCGAGCCATTTCGCTTACCGAATCTTGCTCCAACAATGTAGCGGAGTACAACGCTCTTTTGATTGGGATGCAGTTCGCCGATGAGATTGGCGTTAAAAATCTCGAGGCATACGGCGACTCTAAACTCATCGTCAGCCAAGTTCGCGGGGAGTACGAAGTCAGACATGAGGACCTAGTACCCTACTACAACGCAACTATCCACATGGCCGAGAGGTTCACAAACTTCTACATCGATCATGTACCGCGCAGGCAAAATGCGCATGCAGATGCACTTGCATCCCTCGCGGCCTCTTTAGCTCTTCCAGCTGGAGCAGTAGAGAAAATATTCGTCTACAGCCACGACCTGTATTGCCCGAGAATTGCTCTCAAGGACTACCAGGAGCCAACAGAAAATTGTCAAAGCAAAGAGGTTCTCGAGTCGTCGGCTGGCCCAGAGCCCAGAGACTGGCGATTCCCTTACATCGATTATGTCTTATACGACATCCTGCCTGAGGACACCAAAGAAGCGGCTGCCATCAAAAGGAAAGCCCTCAAATTCTACTATAATGCGATCACACGAACATTGTATCGTCGATCGCATGACGGGATCTTGCTCCGCTGCCTTTCACCAAAGGAGGCACAGGAAATATTGAAAGAAGCCCACGACGGTATGTGTCGAGCTCATCAACCTGGCCCAAAACTGGCATATCGACTTCAAAGGTTGGGTTACTATTGGCCCAAGATGATTGCCGATGCCGTCACCTATGCCAAAAGATGTCACGCTTGCCAAGTACATGGGGATTTCATCCATCAAGCGCCAGGGTACCTTCACTCTACAACCTCTACCTGGCCATTTGAAATGTGGGAATGGATGTGGTTGGCCCTATCAGCCCACCGTCATCAAAAGGACATCGGTTCATCTTGGCAATAACCGATTACTTCTCTAAATGGGCCGAGGCCATCCCTTTGAAGGAGGTGAAATCGTCTAATGTGATCAAGTTCGTGAAACATCACATCATTTACCGCTTTGGTGTACCTCAGCGAATTGTCCATGACAATGGACCCCAGTTCATCAGCCAGGCTTTCCAGAAATTCTGCGCTAAGTTCAGAATCCAGAGTGTGTCCTCAACGGCATACTATCCTGCCGTTAACGGCCTCGCAGAAGCTTTCAACAAGACCATTGGCAAGCTTCTCAAGAAATTCGTCTCGAAAAGTCAACGTGATTGGGACGACAAGCTGGGTGAATGCTTATGGGCTTACCGCACAACTGTGCGAACCCCAACTAAAGCTACGCCATTTTCTTTGGTATACGGGTGCGAAGCCGTCCTTCCACTCGAAATCCAAATTCCATCTCTACGCGTCGCCCTGACAGCGGAGATGACAACAGAGGAGAAGCATCGACAGCGACTCTAGGAATTGGAGGCCTTAGACGGTAAGCGTCTGCAGGCCCAACAGCAAATCGAGCTTTACCAAGCTCGAATTACCAGAGCCTTCAACAAGAAAGTTAAAATGCGAACTTTCAAGAAAGGCGATCTTGTCTTAGCCGTCAGAAGACCCATGGTAATGACGCACAAGACAAAAGGAAAATTCCAGCCCAAATGGGAAGGGCCATTTGTAGTAGAGTCAGTCTACTCAAATGGGTCATATCGTCTCATAACTTCAAATGGCGATACACTCATGATGCCGATCAATGGCAGATTCCTGAAGAAATACTATCCTTAGATAGTGTTCTTCCACCGATCAAGTTAAAAGTACACCTCTGATCAAAACAAGAAGAGTTTCTTCATTAAAACATCCGACGCCTCCGACGGCTAAGGATAGAAGAAAATGTTGGCTTCTAAGCCCAACATAAGTCTTCGACAACTCATCATGCTGAGGGGAATAGCATGGCTAGCCCAACTCAAACGGTAGTTGGTAAAGGCACCTCAAATCCGTTGATAGCTGAGGGTTTGCTAAAAATCCTAAGTGGACTTGACTCCACCCCCCCTCCTCCAAAATCCCTTACCAATTCTCATACACAAAATGGTAGATCTACAAAATACACTCATCACCAAGTTAACACTATACCTCTGGTAATGGAAATTTTTCAATATTCCTTGTCGAGTACAAATTTTACTTGTCAACTCTACATGGAGTAGCAAACTCCCGAATTTTCCAAGTTAACACTATACCTCTGGCACTTCAAATTTCCACTTGTCAATTCTCATCAATAGAATGACAGGTCCTCAAACCGCTCTTATCACGAGCCAATCTTTGTCAAGTTAATACTACACCTCTGACAAGCAACTGTTAAAGTTTAACATTATACTTCTAAACAGTAATCAAGTTTCTGCCAAGTTTAATATCACACCTCTAACAGTCACTTTCCTTCAGACTTCCATGTCGAAGCTGAAATGGATGATGCTAAGTTAACAACACACCTCTAGCATCTAAGTCATTGCTAAGTTCAACAATACACCTATAGCCATGACTTTTCCTCGGACTTCCTTATCCAAGCCGAGATGACCAATGCCAAGTTCAACATTACACCTCTAGCATTACCCTCGCTGTCAAGTTAAACATCACACCTATGTCAGTGACACTTTTTGTTTTCTCAAATGAAACTGAAGTATTTCTGAGTCAAGTTAATATCACACCTCTGACTCACATCCTTGTCAGGTTAACATCACACTTCTGACAAGATTACATTCAACCCGTTAAGTTAATATCACACCTCTAACGGTAAAAACTTTCTTAGATTCCCTGCGAATCTAGATTCACTTGCTATTCTCTTCAACAGAATAACAAGTCTACCTAAAAAACATTGTTAGGTTAATACTACACCATTAACATTGTTTCCATCAAACCCCCAGCTGAGCTTAATCAAGTTAATCCTAAAACTTTGATAAAGGCTCGTTTTCCCTGGGGGTACGAATTTCATTTGTCACTTTCCTTTATAAAGTGACAGGTCCACAAAATCATCTTTCTCTGTCAAGTTAAATATCACACCTCTGACAGCATTGTTGAATTTCCTGAAACAGGACTTTCTTACAAGCTTTGATTCGTTAGGAGTATCATATCCCTAGTGATTCAAAAGTATTTGCTTCTATGCGTCTGACTAAAAAAAAAGTTCAAGACAATAGAAGGAGAAAAAAAAGAAAAGTGTCACTTTTATTTATATCCAGGCATATGAAAGTGATACAAGACGCTCTCTTATACAATAAGATTGAGTGTTATAGTTAAGGAGTACAAAGAAGTCCCTCTCTCTCTCAGAGGTCGCACTCACTCCTCAAAGCTGCATGTAATTCCGAGTACAGGATGCTTGGAAGGGCGCCAAAGTAGGATCAGACACTGTGGCAACGATCGGGAGCTGATTGCACCACGATGCATGGCGTAAACATCGAAAGAGCACGTCCTTGACTAAGAGTAATGGTGTTCTTGAGATCGAATGGCAGCAGAATCCTCCGATCCTGCCGGACCATCCGAAGTGGCAGGATACGATCCCTCTTTGATGAACATCTCTTCCACCAGAAGGTCATCCAGTAGGCATGGAGTTTTCCTCGATGTTACTTCTGGGGTAAAGAGGAGGTTTTGAGACCTCACAAGGGATGCTACCCACCACTATATCCACCGCTACCCCCGCCGCCATACTCACTCTGACCATGCCATGCCAAGAAGCATGACTGGTGCGTTGAGTCCAAAGAGATCTTGGCGAGGGTTAAGTCCCCGTCAGGGACCATGATTTCTTCCCTTGTGGACGACGGGGACCATGATTTCTTCCCTTGTGGACGAACATCGAACAAGTTCGCCGGCCGATATATTCTCCCACGGGCCCAGCGAATATGAAAAAGGATGATCAAACCTACCTGCAAGAAGCGACAAAATTAGAAAATCTGAAGCTTAGTATACTTCAACAGAAAACACTAAGTGACAGACGCAGCTATCGCTGAGGACTTCAGACGCGGAAATGACCCGCACAGTGAACCACGTCTTCACTGGCAGAAACAGACGCGGTCAAAATTGTGATATACACAGAATTCAGACGCAGTCTCATTTTGCATCCGCGCTTAAAGGACGAGACGTGAAGAGAATCAGACGCGAAAATTGCCATCTCCCTGTTGAATGAACAGGAGTTGCAAAATTCAAGCCTGAAACCTTCTTTCAAGTCAGCCGCCTCAAGGCGCAAGCTCTGTGTGCAAAACCGGCAGCCAGGGGCCAAAGCCTACTGTATTTGCGTCCAGAGAAGTTTAAGTCGATGGCGCAAATTCCAGAAAAGGAATGCACCAACTAAGACTTCATGAGAAAATCCAGATGATAATATCTCTTTAAGAGATATCAAAATTCAAACCTGGTTGGATCAAAAATATCATGGCAAAACGGGATGGCATACCCGCAGAGGCCTCTATTAAGAGTTGAACTCTCTGCATCGAAGCGCGGACATAAAAGATGCTCAAGGAGACGCTTCTTGTTATTGAAATCACTTGACAGTGGTAATCTTCTGAAGAGACCAAACAGAAGCATGGGAGCTCTGGGTCATCTTCATCCATGGAGGCAGGTCCCTGTTAGAGACTCTGAAGAAGGCGGAATTTCTCAGGGTATTCGCTTTCAAAAAGAAAACAGTCTAAGTATAGACTGATACAGGGAGAGGGTGAGCCCTATTTATAGGCAGCCCATAATAACCATAATTAATGGTTCATCAATTAGAACCGTCGGCCTTAATGACCGCACGACTGTCAAAGTCCAATGGAAGGCTGACGCATGGAGCGTCGCTTCGGGAAGCATCGAAGACGCTGGTCTCCAACCGCCAGCGCCGGTTTGACATTAAAAGGCATTAACGCCTGAGCCCAATGAAGAACCGACGCGTGGACAACCGCTTCGGGAAACAACGGATGAGGCGAGTTCCCAATCGTCAACGAAGACTTGACGTTTGAAAATCTCACAGAATCTTTATGACAGGCTGCACATAACGCCTGGGAAGTTGCACCAAACGCAGATGTGAGAGCCGCGTCCAGAGACTCGCGCCTTTTTTCAAAAAGTGGTGTCCTCCTTCATTCCAAGTTAGAAGACCCTTCGCGTCTCTTGGATGACTCAAAGTTGCTCCGCGTCTCTCGGACGACTCAAGGTTGCGTCCATCAACAAAAGGGACTCATTCTGGGGGTCTCAGTGGGAAAGCACATAAAGCTGCGTCCCGAAGCTTATATCTTCAGCAGAGAAGGCCTATCACCTTCACAAGTGTCTTGGAGCTGCGTCTACATGGATAATGATGGGTCTTGCACCGAGTCTCAGCGTTGCGTCCCTGACTGCGTCAATTTTAAGGGGCGTAAGACCACATTCTTAACGTATCCTGAACTCTGCGGATTGCGGCCAGTGAATCACACTCAAAGCTGCGTCCTTCGCGTCCGCTTGAACCGCGTCTTCACTGGCAGGTCAGAATCGCGTGCCTCAGAGCCGTGTCTCTTTTTTATGAATCGACGCTGCGTTTCATCAAAAGAACTTAGTTTTACCTAAGTTCAGTATTCACAGTCAGCCAGAGAGCACAACAAAAAAAAACTGTGATTGAATCTATCCACAGCGAGGCAATGAAGAAAAAAAAATTCTTTTCAAAGACTTTTATTATTCAAAAATGATAAAAGTAAATACAAACACTTTTGGTAAATAGAGTGTCCTTTTCTTTACAAGAAGAAAAAAAAAGAAGGCTAAAAGTCCTAGTTCGCCAAAGAACGGATTTGTTCTCTAAGGTGATGTATCTCATGTTGGCGCGCCTTCTCAGCCTCCATGAGAGCTTGGGCCCGCAGATCCTCCTCGGATAAAAATCTCTTCGCTTGTACTCGGAGGGATTCCAGCTCGGAGGAATAAACAGAGAGATTTGCTTCAACTTGCACCTTGGCAGCCTCTAACTCTGCTAGCCTCTTTTCAGAAGTAGCAAGCTTCTGTTCATTAATAACAATCAAAGCCTCAGCTCTGGCTATGGTAGCCCGAGAGTCAAGGATAGCCTGCTTCGCAGCCTGCATGATCATATCGGATTCCTTTGACTCGACCGCTAGCTTTTGATGATCAGCCTGGAAACCTTCGAGAAGACGGGTCCTTTCGGTTATCTTCTCTTCCACCTCTCTTCGCTCTTGCTCTTGAGCAGCAAGGAGTCTATTCAGAGTTTCCTGGGCCTCGTGAAATGAGCCAGCATTCTCCAGGGATCGAAGCTCTCTCAAGTTATGTCCCAACTGCTCCACCAGCAGCAGACACGCCTTGGCTGGTGAAGGGCCTCCAGCTAAACTGATGTTCTCGACCTGGTTTCCGAGAAACATCCGGGCGAATTCAAAGGAGCTATCCCCAGACAGGATGAAATCAATGCATGATCGCATCGAGCCAAAGAACTGCTGCACCATCTGGCGTGTCAGAATCCCCATGGTATCACCACCTAAAGTGCTCCCCAATCCCCTTTCTATCACGGAGTGAGGGATGTAAGCCGATTCTTTCGGAACAGGAGTCGGGCTGACCACGGGTGCGGCTGGAGCAAGAGTAGCCGCCGGCGCTTCTGGGGGTACTACGTCCGTAGAAACCTCCACAACCGATGAAATGACAGTAAGCTCGACCTCTTCAGGGTCCTTGGATGAGGTTTGAGCTGTACGGCCTCCCGGGTAGGCACTGACCGCCAAGTCTCCTACCTGAGCTTCCTCAGTGCCCTCTGCAAATTACAAGAATATCAGCTATGACAGTAAAAGGAAAACATTCAAAATATCAATATTTCCTTACCTAGCTGAGGGTCCAAAGATGGAGAGTTCTTAGGCGAACCCTGCAGGGTGGAGGTCTCCCTGACTTCGATGATTGCCCTCTCTTGAGGCATCCCAGTAATAGGAGTCTCAACTCTCTCCTGCTGGGCCAGCTCCTGTATCATCTCCTCGATCTGGGAGGAAGCAGCGGCCTCACAACCACGACTAGCCCTGCGATATGAAGCCAAATGGAAAAGAAAACGTCAAAATCCTTTTCCTAGTTAAAAGGATGAGTTAGGCGAAAAGAGTACCTTCAGCAGCTTCAGCAGGAATAACTGCCGCTGGTGGTGACGCCGTCACCGGCTCACACCCATATATTTCCTCCTCCGAGATGTGTGAGAATTTACTCGGATCAGGAGGAGCGGATTCATCGCCAAAGTCGACCTCATCGCCTGAATCATACCCTTCTTCTTCGGATGAAGAAGACGGCAGTTTAACGCGAGAAGCCTCGGCAACCGGTGCCTTGCCACCAAATACCCCAGTGGTAGGGCTGGGGTCAACTACCCGAGGACTGAGGATTAATACACTAGGGGACCCAGGCTGTTGTGCCTCATCCCTCCTCTCGTCGACCGAGGAAGACCCGGGCTGAGTTGAGACCCCTGGAATCTCAACATCACCTCCGCTCATTATGTCGACTTCAAGCTGCTCAGCCTCGTTAGCGGCGGTGGGTTTGTCAGCGAACTCCCCTTCCTCTAAAATCCTGGGGCCCCTGCTGCGCAACCCACGGGTACGGACTAAGAGGGCGTCATCCTCATCTCCCTCTTCTTCCCTCTGTTCCTCAACACCAGAAGGGATGTCCTCGGACAGAGAAACTGCGGCCGCCAAGTCTCTCCGGACCTTCTTTGGGGCAGGCTCAATAGTGGAAGTAGAGCCTTGAGGACGCTTACGCACCGCCTGTCGACCCTTTGCTGCTCGCGGCTCCTCCCTCGACACCCTTCTGATATCCTTCAGAGCCTTCCGATACTCCTCGACGCCTCGTGAGCGTTTTTTGGACTCCAACTTTGCTTCGTAAAATGCATTGATACTCTCGATGCATGAGTACTCCGGAGCAAAGTCAGGCGTTTGGTTGGCTTGGAAGTACCAGGTACAGAAGCTAAGGCTTGTACAGCCTTTCGGCCCTTTGGGAGGCAGACGAAAAAGTGCTTCCGTCCCTCCGGCCACACTATAATACCAAGCCTGAGCGCCTTCAAACAAGTTCTCACTGAAGTCGAGTCGAGCATTGGGGTTACCGACATACAATTGATCATAGCCGAACTGTCGGGCGAAGCGATTCGGCATGTACGGCTCGATCGTGCACGAATTCCCTTGTCGGAAAAGCACATACCCAGGCCGAATATTGACCACCCACCAGAAAACTCCCGATGACAGCCTCGTGAAGTTATCTAGGCCCACGAAGTCAGCAAATTTATCCCCGAAAGATGCACCAGTAATCTCGGGGAAGCAGCGATTGAGCTGGTAGTTCGAAGCAGTTAGAATGCACTTCCGAATGAAATACATATAAGTATTACACCAGCTTGAACCCTCCAACTGCTGTACGAAAGGGGTAACCCCTCACACCAAGACACCGGCGTCATCAGGGAGGGACAGTACATAACGTACCAAGCCATTAGGTACGTGTAGGGAAGATCAACCCGAGGGTTGGGACGCTTTGCCGTCGGCCTCCCCTCTGAGTCAACAATCGCCTTACCCTGGGAGTCGACAGCCTTCTCTACTTTGCATAGATTCTGAGTTAAGGTCCGCAACCCGCTTTGAATACCGGCCGCCATGGCCAGGAGGAGGGCTATGGCCCTACCATAAGCCAGGAGCACCGCCGGGTACACTACGTCGGCAACAATCACTTCATGTGGCAGTTTCGGCACCACACAGCGCTTCAACCACAACATTAAGAAGCCCGCCAACAGTGCTCGATTGGAGATAGGGGTCCGGGCTTGATGATGGAAACTTTCAAAAACCGTGTCAGGTTCGAAAGTATCCTCGTTCTACTTCGTGGTGTAGGAGTCTACAGAAGCCTTGAACCTATCGGCAATCTCCTCGTCGGAGCTGGGAGCCAGTCGGGTCACTGGATGGTCTTTCTGATTGACGCCATTAAACAAGTAGCTTGCCCAAGACAGCTGCTTGACTCCCCTCGTCCTCCAAGAGGTTATCTGGCCGCAAATGTGGAATGACATAACACCTCCCAATAAGTCTCATACACTCGAGGAGACCCTTTCTTCAAAAGGTGTAGCTCCTCAGTGGTCGGGACGTATTCCTCATAGGGAGAGTCCCCCATTATCAGCCCCGAGACTTCGTACAACTCGTGCAGGGCAAGACCCATCTCTCCGACCGGAGTGAAGAATGTCCCCGTCAAAGGATTGTAATGCTCCAGGATCCCAAAGAAGTTTTGAGAACTTGGTGGAATACCATACTGCACGGCCCTGACCGCTTGGTACAATTCCACATGCTCTAACAGGCCTCCAAGATCGGCAAGGACGAAGCTCACCATCTTGCCCAAACAATACTTCTCAGTGGAATAGATCCACCCGGGCGAACGGAAGTCGACCGAAAAATCACCCCCCACTTTCATGAATGCGTTGAGGAAGGTGGTGCCGAGTTTAGGAGTTTCTCCTACTGGGTGATCGGTCCTGAACAGCCTGGGAAACAGGCCGAGAGCCTCCTTATCATGACCAGCATGATATACCTTCTTGGAGCCTAGGTTGCCAAGGGTAGCCTCAGGGACGGGTCGGGAAAGCTCCCATGTCAGTTTTCGAGGGACGGACATGTGCTGGAGATAAGATAGTGGGTACATCCTCTCCATGTTCGGAAGAAAGAATCTTCTATCCCCTATCTGACGGAGCCATTTATAATCTCCGTCATGCAAGGAATAGCCGCCCTCGCTAATGTGGTCTCCAAAGAAGAAAGCAGGCTTCTCCATCGGAGCGCGAGCATTCGTTGTGAATGCTGCGTCAGTCATAAGCTCCTGAAAGGTTGCCGCGTAAACGTTGGAGAGCCTCTCCCTTCGCTCCTTCGACTTGTCGGCAGTCACAGGAGCAGTCCTTTGCAGCACAAAGGTTAAATCACGGTCAGCACCACCTATGTGCCCGAAGTGGCGCCTCTTGGAGAGTGGGTTGGAAGAGTGTCGCACTGCAGAAGAAAATGACACTTGATCAGAAATCTAATCAGAAATCTAAACGAAAACGTTAAGTGTCTATAATTCAGACGCAGAAGAGATACTGGACGCAGAAATTGTCAAAATCTGCGTCCAGACCTGAGGACCCGCGTCCAGACCTGAGGACTGTGAGGCCAGCAGGGAGTCTGCGTTTTAAAAATTCAAGACTTATGAAAAATCTCTAAGTACTTGGACTCGGTGCAAGATTCATAAAAACCAGCGTCTGATGTCACAGAACACTAGAATCAAGTCTGCGTCCGGATCTTTCACAATTAGAAACATTCTAAGTGATGACTCCAGAACGCAAGGCTTACTGGCGCCCTATGTTCAATAAACAAGTACATCCTCAAGCAGATAAAAGCGGTAGGGTCATCAAACCCGCGCCTTATTTGTTAACTCAAAGACCGCGTCTGAGAACCAAACACGGTTTCGAATCCACATTGGCGGTTCTCCTTCAAAGAAGGGATTTTTAGGGTTATAAGAACTCCATAAACCCCTCTAATGGCGAAGATCAAGCCTGATGGCGTTATACCTGAGATAGGGGCTTCCTGCATGGAGGAACCGCCCCTTTGGGCCTCAGTGACGACCGCCTTCGACGATGAAGCAGTTTGCTTGGCCTTGGGTGCCATTGCGAATCAAGAATCTAATGCTAGATGGAAGAGAAGAGAACAAAGGAAATCCTTTTTCTCAAAACCCTAGCAGATGCACCTGAAGACGAAAGAGAGACTAATGATGACTCTCTCGATGACTGTTGCCATTTATAGGCACAGTGATTCGCAAAGATACACGACGCTTGGCTCGATTGACTCGGCATCGAATCATCTTTTGACGCGTGGACAGCGCATTTAATACAGCGTGAAGTTCGCACGCCAAAAAGCAGATGTCCCGTCGGTTCCACAGGACACGTGGCAGTGTACTCATGACATGGCACGGATTCGCACCCAACAGCCGCGCCTCTTCAATGGACGCATCCCTTCATTACGGCCATAGTTGCGTCCAGAAAGTCGCGTCTTTACTCAAAAAAGATGCGTCCCTCCGAAGTTCGCATCCTTCCAATCCGGCCTAGCATCGCGTCTGCCTTATGGAATATCAGTCGCGTCTTTAAAGCAGTACTATCCCTGCGTCTCAAAAAGAGCTGGCGTTCAGTCCTTACTTCTGCAAATCAGTTCAACAGTACACTGGCACAAGCAGACGACCGTCCACTCCTGGCTTTAAAGTGCACCCACGACAGACTTAAAGCAATCGGAGAGGTTTAGACTGTGTATCTAAACACTCAACACGATCAACTTTGGTGGCTTCAAAGAGTTCCACAGTACACTCACGAAGACTATACTCCAGATATGATCAAACCCGGAGCATTAACAGTCCAGTCGTAAGGGTGAACTCAGCTAGAGTCCAAAGTATTTCGAATTCCGTCCCAGTTAACCGCGGAATGTCGAAAACTTTGGAGGGGGTTCTGTAGGCTGTCTAAAAAAATCACTAAAAGACAAGCCATTAAAAAGCAGAGTTTCAAGTTCTAGACGCAAGGTTAATATGGGCCGCGTCTCAACACCAAGGCGCGAGGGTCCAAAACCCGCGTCTCAACACCAAGGCGCGAGGCTAGACACCCGCGTCTCAACACCAAGGCGCGAGGGTCCAAAACCCGCGTCTCAGCATCAAGGCGCGAGGGTCCGAATCCGCGTCTCAGCAGTACTGCGGCACCAAGGCGCAAGGATCCAAACCGGCGTCTCAGCATCAAGGCGCGTGGGCTGAAACCCGCGCCTCAGTTATAACTGCCCTGGTTATGGGGCCAGTCACCGCCCACATAGCGGGGAAGTTAACCCCTCATTGTGGAGCATTTTTAGGGGGCACGTTCACCCCTGAAAACTCTATAAATAGCCCCGCCGCTATGAGGGAGGACACACACAGAGAGAGGAGATATACAACGGACGACAACAGACGACAGACAGAGAGAAAGGAAATACAGAGAGTTCAACTCTTCAAGCCAACTTGCTGCGTACAAGTTGCTCTTTGCCTATCTTCTCTTTGAGAGTTTTGGTAAACAGAGCTGAGTTACTCCATCTACCATCCGAAGAGGAGATCCCTGGAAGGTCTCGACGGTCACCTGGTCAACGGAGAACAAGATTCATTCTCCACCGCCACTTGAAGAACCCAGCCTTAAACAAAGGGAGGATTCAAGATTCAACATCCTCCCTCCCTTGTAACCGGAATACTGATCTGTTGTAATCTTCTATCCAATCAAAAGAATTTTGCAATCGAATCCTCCTTTTCCAACGCGTACACAATGTATGGACCGGTCCAACGAGATTTCAGTTTTCCCGGAAAGAGATGTAGACGGGAATTGTACAGCAAGACTTTTTGTCCTGGTTGAAATTCCTTCCGAGTTATGATCCTATCATGCATAATCTTCATACGATCCTTGTTCCGTTTTGAACAGTCATATGCATCATTCCTTATCTCTTCAAGCTCATCTAGTTGAAGTTTCCTAGACTCTCCTACCTTGTCTAGATCAAAATTTAGGCGTTTGATTGCCCAGTATGCTTTATGTTATAACTCGACAGGAAGATGGCAAGCCTTGCCATAAACCAACCTATATGGAGACATTCCAATAGGAGTTTTGAATGCAGTTCTATATGCCCATAAGGCATCAGTCAGGCGAAGAGACCAATCTTTTCTAGTGGTGTTCACAGTTTTCTCTAGAATGGTCTTGATGGCTCGATTGAAAACTTCTACTTGGCCACTAGTCTGTGGGTGGTAAGGGGTGGCTACTCTATGATTGATGTAATATTTTCTCATTAAGGCTTCAAATGTACGATTGCAGAAATGTTTTCCACCATCGCTGATGATTGCACGAGGAAAGCCAAAACGAGAGAATACATTCTCTTTCAAGAAGTTTACCACAACCTTGTGGTCATTGGTTTTACATGCTACCGCCTCTATCCATTTAGAGACATAGTCAACTGCTACAAGGATATATTGGTATCCATGGGATATAGGAAAGGGACCCATGAAGTCAATGCCCCAAACATTGAAGATTTCAACAACTAAGATCGGGTTTAACGGCATTCCATTTCGGCGTGCAATCTTCCCTAATCGTTGACAACGATCACATGATTGACAATAGACATGAGTGTCACGAAATAGAGTGGGCCAATAAAAACCACATTACAAAATTTTTGCAGCAGTTTTCTTCCCACTAAAATGACCTCCACAGGCTTGGTCATGGTAAAATGAAAGGATGCTCCTAAATTCTGAGTCAAGAATGCAGCGTCGAATGATCTGATCGGGACAGTACTTGAACAAGTATGGTTCATCCCAGAAGAACCATTTGATCTTAGCTAAGAAACGTAATCGTTCTTGCTTGGTCCATGAATCGGGCATCTGTTCCGTGACAAGATAATTCACAATGTCAACATACCACGGAACAATTGAAGAGGAGACGGACATTAACTGCTCATCAGGAAATGTCTCAAGGATAGGTAGTGAGTCAGACACAGATTCGACCACAATCCTCGACAAATGATCTGCTACAACATTCTCAGCTCCCTTTTTATCATGAATTTGTAAGTCGAATTCCTGTAGGAGTAAGATCCAATGGATTAAACGGGCTTTAGCATCTTTTTTCGTGAGAAGGTACTTTAAAGCTGCATGATCGGTGTAGATTAGGACCTTAGAACTTATAAGGTATGGACGTAATTTGTCAAGAGTGAAAACGACTGCCAACAACTCTTTTTCAGTGGTGGAATAATTCAGTTGGGCATCGTTAAGAGTCTTACTGGCATAGCAAATGACATGAGGAAGTTTATCCACTCGTTGGCCTAGGATAACCCCTACAACATAGTCGAAAGCGTCACACATCACCTCAAATGGGAGATTTCAATCAGGTGGACGGATGATGGGTGCCATGGTTAACTCGGTCTTTAGCCTTTCAAAGGCTTCCAAACAAGAAGGGGTGAACTCAAAAGGAACATCCTTTGCTAGAAGATCACAAAAAGGTTTGGAGATTTTGGAAAAATCTTTGATAAAGCGGCGGTAAAATCTAGCATGGCCTAGGAACGATCGCACTTCCTGAACAGTTCTAGGAGGTGGTAATTTGGTGATTATCTCTACCTTAGCTTTATCAACCTCTATACCTCTATCAAAAACAATGTGTCCTAAGACAATCCCAGATTTCACCATGAAATAGCACTTTTCCCAATTTAGAACTAGGTTCTTCTCCTTGCATCTTATCAATACCAATGATAGATGATATAAACCCTCATCAAAAGTAGACCCAAAGACAGAGAAGTCATCCATGAAAACCTCTAGAAATCGCTCAACCATATCTGAAAAGATGCTCAACATACACCGCTGAAAAGTTGCTGGTGCATTGCATAGCCCAAAGGGCATGCGACGATATGCAAATGTGCCAAACAGACATGTGAATGTCGTTTTCTCTTCGTCCTCACGAGCAATGTGGATTTGGTTATATCCTGAATAACCATCGAGGAAGGAATAGCATGCGTGACCAGCGATACGTTCTAACATTTGGTTGATGAAAGGCAGAGGAAAATGATCTTTCCTAGTCATGGAGTTGAGTTTTCTATAGTCTATTGATTAGTCACATATATTGCATTTACATTGTCACCTTACCATACTTTTTAGCTAATAAATCCTATTAATACGTCTTCTTTTTCTTTGTTAAATGTAGGCCCAAGTGCTAAAAGAAAGAAAAGAGAAACAAGCCCAAAAGCCCACCAAATTCTGATTTAATTCAGAATAAATTCGAAATGAAGAAATTAGGGCAAAATCTTGGCATATCAAGAGGTTGAGAAGAATCCTCCCTGAATCAAGCGGTTGAAGCCATATAATCAAAGGCTGTTTCGTCAACTTTTGGAGCAGAAATAAGAAAACCAGAAGAAGATACGGGAAATACAACAAACTAGAGTTCTCCCCCAATTGGGTGTGGCCACCTGGCCACACCAGAGCCGCGGAAACGCGGCCCAAGCCGCGTTTTCGTGGCCAAGTAGAGGTTGTTGGGGAGTGTTTGCACCCCCAATCTTCCCGGGATCCTCCCCTTGTGGTTTTTCCCTATAAATACTGGTTTCAGCAAAGAAAAATGTAGCGAAGACTAGGATTAGAATTTGTGTTTATTTTCTAAGGATTTAGGTTCTTTGTTAGCTAGCGCAAAAGTTGTAATCTTGTTTTTTAATTTGTAGTCCAGTATCAAAACTAGTGAGAGAGAGGAATTGAGTGCTTGTACTTGAAGATTGAAGTGACATCAATACAAGAGTCGAGCCGCGTTTTCTTCCACTTGTAGTACGGTATGGTTTGCATTATTTCTATGCTTTCTTCTTCGTTTTCCATGGGCAACTAAGACGTTTTCTGGGCTCGCTATTGTAACTCTCTCTTGTTCTTCTTCTCTTCTGTTTTTAAAAGAAAAAGACCTAATGAATCATTTGTATGCCTTACTTAAAGCCTTTCTTTTTGAAAGTGTTCTTGAAGGCACATGAGGATGGGTTTGGATTGTTAAACTCTCACTTCTTTCATGAACGTCTTTTGAATTGTTTTTACTTTATTCTTGCTTCTTCGCGCTTGATGATTTAATATTCAATTCTAAACGATTTCTCAAAGAAAAGACTAAACTCTTCCAACCATCTTATGTGCTTTACTTCAAACTTTCTAAAAATCAACTTTAAGTTTTGCCTATGATCACTTTGAGGCACTTAAGATTTTAATAGAAGAATGAACAATTCAGTAGTGAGATAGTGAGCCCAGATTTGCTTCATTATTATAATCAACAAAACAATCTTTGAACTTTTTAAATCACCTACTCCAAAACCTTTTCTAAAGTTGCAATTTATTATTTAATCATCTCTTTCTTTCCATTCTCTTTTCCATAAAAAACAAACACAATTCTTTGTTTTTAAACGATTCACTGAAAAGCTTCCATCGCATTCCTCCTCGTGGACACGACCCGTTAGCCACAAGCTACACGGTAAATTCTTAAACTCTTTGATTGTTCTTTCTTTTAGCAATCAATGTTTAACAAGTTTTTTAGCCGTTGCCGAGGAGGGAACGGTGTAGTTGTTTTTTAACAAGTTTTGTGTGTTGTTTCAGGGACTTGAAGATTCAGATCTAGCATTCTAGCTTTGCAAGAGAAGACTTGCAAATTCTGTGCCCCTACTCTCGAAAGTAGGAAACAGAATTTCAAGAAATTGCGTTGCAGAAACTGAAAAATTCATTGGACTACTAAAAACTCTTTTTTGCAGGACATATTGCTCGCAAAAATTTAAGTTTTTGTATGTTATATTTATGCTATTTCTGCTATCCACCATCGCTATTTTAAGCCAACAGTAAAACACTTGTTGAAAAGTTTAAAAAATTGATTAGACATTTGCATTTTAGGCACGAGTCTTTTCAATTCATTTACTTTACTGTTGAAGAGTGCTGGAGCAAGGTACGTACGCATTGCATTCAGAATAGAACTCATTTCTTGGTTGATTTATATCGCTTTGAGTGAATCTTATTTATCTTGTACACTTGCACAAAATTGATTTTAAGGGCAACACCCAATAACAAGATAAGGTGGGGATTTAATCACCCTTCCTTGGCCCAAAAATCAGATTCCAAGCACTCACAAACCTAAGCCTAAGTAATATCTGATAGACGTTGGCCTTAGGGACATCTCTAACTTACTAGGAGATTATCCTAAAGAGGGAAGGTGTTGGAAATTGACTCCTGCCAAATCAGTGTCTAGGAAGGGGATTGAGGGCCGAAAGCCTGAAGATTGGTGGTTACCTAATTAAGGAACGTCTTTGACGGATAACCTCCCACCAATCTTGCCCTGACCTGGCTGATTAGCTTGTGGTCAAAGTCTACATTCTACCTCCTGTGCACAATCAACCAGTTAGGAGTTGTCTAGGTCAAGGTTACCTTAGACTAGGCTTGGTTGATTACTATTGTTGATTGTTGGTAAACTTGTTTGTGATTGTGATTGTGTATGCAAGTGTGGTCGAGAGACCCTAATTCATCTAGGTTGACTAGAAACACATCACCACCTAAGTTTGAACCAAGACCAGATCCGGTAATGGCTCAATCAACATCACTGCAGGATAGGTTCTAACCCATTAGAACCTCACTTCCATCTTGCATTCTACTTCCATCGGTTGGTGAATACAATTTTGAGCTCAAGCCTCAATTCATCAACACACTCCCCAAGTTTCATGGCTTAGAGTCCGAAGATGCCTACTTCTTCATAAGAGAATTTGAGGAAGTATGTCTAATGATGAAAATCCCACACCTTGTAGACGATGCTATTAGGTTGAGATTTGTCCCTTTCGTACTTAAGAACCTAGCAAAGAAGTGGCTCTACAGCTTAGCAGCCGGTTCTATCACATCCTGGGATGGTTTCATTAAGGTTTTCTTGAAGAAATTCTATCCAATTCATAAAATCGCTCTCATTAGGAAGACGATCATGCAATTCAAGCAAGAACCCAGTGAATCGTTCTGGAGGTACTTTGAACGCTTTAAAGACCTCCTTGTCCAATGTCCACATCATGGAATAGAGAAATGGCGATAATGCCAAATTCTTTATGACGGTTTAGACTATTCCACCAAAACCCTCTTAGAAAGTATGTGCCAAGGGGGTTTCTTGCAGAAGGATGAAAATGAAGGATTGGATTTGTATGAAAATCTTGCTGAGAAGACCATCCAATGGGAATCTGCTAGTGAGACCTCTAGGAATCCTAACTCCATCTCTTCAAAAGGAGGTCTCCATTCTATCGAATCATCCATTGCTAATGAGGCTAAGTCAGCTAACCTGGCTAGAAGACTGGAAGCTCTAGAAACGAAAGAACCAAGTCCAATCAATCAAGTCAGCCCGAACCAATTTCCAACCCTGGGCTGCACTTACTGTCAAGCCATGAATCATGTGTTCGAGGAATACCCTGTGTTTCAGGCTCAACAACCCTACCATGACCGATGAATGCAGCCTTTTCAAGGCCGAACAATAATCCTTACGCACCAACGTACAATCTTGGCTGGAGAAATCACCCTAATTTCTCATGGAGTCAAAACAACAATGATCATTCACGATCAAATCATGCTAGCCACTTCCATCATGCCAATAATTCTTCCAATCATCAACCCAACTTCTCCAATTTTCATAATAATTCTCCCAACCATCCACCTAAATTTCAAAACTATCAACAGAACTTTCCTAACTAAGCTCCACAATCCTCCTTCCAGAATCCTCAACTAGAAAGGAGAATGACTGACTTTGAAAGAAACATGGAAAGATATATGAAAAACTAAGACTCTCTCATGCAAACTATCTAGAGGTTAGAGGTTCAAATGAGTAAACTAGCCAACCCACAGAAAGAGAGACAGAAGGGTACCCTGCCTAGTCAGCCAATCACCAATCCGAGGAATTCTCAACAAGCTCATTTGGCTGAGGATCATTCACTGAATCAATGTAATGTTGTTCATACATTGAGGTCAGGAAAGAGAGTTGATAACCAAGTGTCAACGCCAACCAATCCCATTCAGCACAACCACAATCAAGCTTCCACCTCATCTAATCCAAATTCTTCCAATTCTAACGAATCTGAAAAAGATAAGTCAGCCAGTCAGGCGCATCAGCCTATAGTACCATTTCCCAATAGGCTGAAAAATAACAAGTAAAATCCTCACATGGACAAGATAATTGAGATATTTAACCAAGTGAAGATAAATGTGCCACTTCTTGATGCCATCCAACAAGTCCCTTCCTATGCTAAGTTTCTTAAGGACATGTGCACCAAGAAGAGAAAGACTAATGTCCAAAAAAGGTCTTCTTAGCCACTAACATTGGTGAGCTATTATCAGGTCCGATCCCTGTCAAGTACAAGGATCCAGGTAGTCCCACCATTGCCTGCACAATAGGACAAGTCGAGATTAGTCCTGCACTTCTTGACTTGGGGGAAAGTATCAACTTGCTTCCATTCTCAGTTTATCAACAACTTGGGTTGGGCGATCTTAGTCCAACTCAAGTCACCATCCAACTGGCTGATCGTTCTGTAAAAGTTTCAAAAGGGGAGATTAATGATGTCCTGATCCAGGTAGGAGAGTTCATTTACCCTGTTGATTTTATAGTTCTTGAGACACAACCTGTGTCCAACTCCAATCATAGGGCTCAAACTCTTGTTATCCTAGGGTGACCATTCCTTGCTACTGATAATGCCATCATCAATTGTAGGAATGGGTCTATGAGGTTAACCTTTGGGGACATGACTAGAGAAGTCAATGTCTTCAATCTAGGAAAACAACCCCGCGATATCGAGGACCAAACATTTGAAGTCAACCTAATTGAGAACTTGACAAGTGAACATGGGGAAGAATTGGAATTAGAAACAGAGTGTGATTTCGGATTAGAGTCTGATGACTTTAATCTTGATCAGGTTGTAGATTATGCTGTGAATTGGGCGCGAACCCTATTTCACCAATAATGGAGCCAACAGATTTGACTAGTCCTTCCAGTGAGCCTTCCTCTTCCTTAGAATTGAAAGCCTTTCCTGCGCATCTCAAGTACACCTATCTAGGCGAACAAGAGACCTTTCCTGTCATCATTGCCTCCCATTTAAATGACGGGGAAGAAAAAGATCTTAAAGCAATTCTAAGAAAACATAGGGAAGCCATTGGGTGGACTATGGCTGCTATCAAGGGATTAAGTCCAACCATCGTTCAACATCGCATTCATCTCAATGAAGACGCCACACCTAAAAGAGACCCGCAGCGTAGGTTAAACCCTATAATGCAAGAGGCTGTTCATGCTGAAATCATAAAACTCTTAGACAATGGGATAATTTATCCCATTTCTGATAGCCAATCGGTCAGTCCTGTCCACGCGGTTCCAATGAAATCCGGTTTCACCGTAGTGGAAAACGAGAACAAAGAGTTGGTTCAAACTCGACTTCCCACGTAGATCCGAGTTTGCATCGACTATAGGAAACTGAATGTTGCAACTCGTAAAGACCATTTTTCACTTCCCTTCATTGATCAAATGCTTGAACGTTTGGCGGGTCACGAGTATTACTGTTTCTTGGACGGTTACTCGGGCTATAACCAGATCCCTATCGCTCCTGAGGACCAAGAAAAGACTACGTTTACATGTCCATTCGGGACATTTGCTTATCGTCGAATGCCCTTCGGCTTATGCAATGCCCCAGCAACGTTTCAATGTTGCATGTTGAGTCTTTTCTCTGATATGGTAGAACGATTCTTAGAGATCTTTATGGATGATTTCTCCATCTACGGAGATTCATTCACTCAATGTCTCCACCATTTAGAACTCGTCCTCCAACGTTGTGCTGAGAAAAATCTAACACTGAACTGGGAGAAATGCCACTTCATGGTAAAACATGGAATTGTCTTGGGTCATGAAATCTCCAAGAAAGGAATTGAAGTGGATAGAGCCAAAATCGAGGTTATTGCTAAGCTTCCCAGGCCCAAATGCATTAAGGACATTAGATCCTTCTTAGGACATGCTGGTTTCTACCGAAGATATATCAAGGATTTTAGCAAAATTGCTAGGCCCTTGACTAATCTGTTAGCTAAGGATGTGTCCTTCACTTTCGATGCTAAATGCATAAACTCTTGGGAGAAGCTTAAGAGAGAGCTTAGTTCTGCACCAATCATATCCGCACCGGATTGGTCTAAGCCGTTCGAAATCATGTGCGATGCTTCAGATTTTGCCATAGGCGCTGTCCTAGGACAACGCATTGATAACAAGCAGCATGTGATTTACTACTCTAGTAGGACTCTCAACGATGCACAATTGAACTACACTACAACTGAGAAGGAATTCTTGGCAGTAGTGTTTGCCTTAGAGAAATTTCGTCCCTACCTACTAGGGTCCAAGACCACCATTTCCACCGATCATTCTGCGCTTAGGTACCTCATGATGAAGAAGGATGCCAAGGCCCGACTCGTTCGTTGGATCCTCCTTCTTCAAGAATTCGATCTTGAGATTCGAGATAAGAAAGGCGTAGAAAATGTCATTGCTGACCACCTCTCACGGATCCCTAATTCTCTATGCAACGAATTACCCATAAATGAGGATTTTCCTGATGAACATCTCTTAGCTATCTCTAGGGAACCTTGGTTTGCTGATATAGTGAATTACTTAGTCACAAACCAAACTCCGTCTCATTGGTCCAAAAATGATGTTTACCGGTTCTTATCTCCAGTCCGGTATTTCTTTTGGGAGGAACCATATCTTTTCAAGTACTGTTCTGACCAAATTATTAGGAGATGCATTCCTGATGAGGAGGTTAAGAGTGTTCTATTCTTTTGTCACGAACTTGCATGCGGTGGACACTTTGGTCCCCGCAAGACTGCTGAAAAAGTGCTACAAAGTGGGTTTTATTGGCCCACTTTGTTCAAGGATGCTTATGAATTTTGCAAGACGTGCCCTAGATGCCAAATGGTAGGAAGGATTTCAAACCGAAATATGATGCCCCTCAACCCAATTCTAGAAATAGAACTCTTTGATGTTTGGGGCATCGACTTTATGGGTCCATTTCCTAATTCATTTGGGAACCAATACATATTGGTTGCTGTGGATTATGTGTCCAAGTGGGTAGAAACCATTCCTTGTAAAACTAATGATAACAAAGTTGTCATAAAGTTTTTGAAAGAGAACATTTTTCACGCTTCGGGACCCCTCGTGCTATCATCAGTGATAATGGCACTCACTTTTGCAATAGATCTTTTGAAGCTCTTATGCGAAAGTATGCCATAACTCACAAGTTGTCCACACCTTATCATCCTCAAACCAGTGGGCAAGTTGAGGTTTCCAATAGACAAGTCAAGCTTATCTTGGAGAAAACTGTGAAATAAAACCGAAAAAATTAATCCATCAAACTTGTAGATGCTCTATGGGCCTACAGGACCGCTTTCAAGACGATTCTAGGAATGTCTCCTTATAGGTTAGTCTATGGCAAACCTTGTCACTTGCCCGTTGAGTTAGAGCATCGAGCCTTATGGGTAATCAAGCAGTTGAATTTCGACTTGACTAAGGCCGGTGACCTTCGAAAATTACAAATTTCCGAATTGGAGGAATTGAGAAATGAGGCCTATGAAAATGCTAGGATCACTAAAGATAGAGTCAAGATTTTTCATGACAAGCACATCATAAGAAAAACCTTTGTCCCCAGACAAAAAAGTCTTACTCTATAATTCTAGGCTTCATCTTTTTCTAGAAAAATTGAAATCAAGATGGACTGGGCCATTCGTTGTAAAAACCGTGTTTCCACACGGTGCAGTTGAGATCAGTGACACCAAGAATGGAAATGACTTTAAGGTAAATGGTCAACGCCTTAAACCTTTCTTGGAATCGGTGCCGGTAAATGAAACGGCTATGGGTCTTTTTGACCCAGTGTATCAGTAACTTTCCTCTTTCCTATTCTATTTCATGCATATATATATATTTCTTTCATACATTGGGGACAATGCATGAGATAAGTGTGGGGGAGGGTTCTAACATGACAGATATAAAAAAAAAGAAAAAGAAAAAAATATATATAAAAAAAAACTTTTTGAAAGGTTAGAACAATATTTTGATATATTTTTTGTAAGAAATTAAGTCAATTTTAAGGAATAGGAGAATCATAATTAGGATTTCTTACACTTGGTCAAAATAAGATAACTTGTTTGATTTTTAGGGTCAGGAAGAAAATTTGTGATAGTAATTTAGTCTTGATATTTACCTTGATGACATATGCACACTAAATACACTTGCACACTTAGGGTTTAAAAACAGAGACTCTTATACCTTATAAAAAAATATATTATGAAAAAAAAAGTCTAATTATTGATAGCTAGGTGCTTTGGCCTAAGCAAGCCTTAGTATTTATGCAAAAGATAATTAGATAAGTTTGAAAAAAAATGTGTATATAAGTTCTCTGATTAAGCTGGGTATTTATGCCTCATGAAGCATAAGTATTCACGCCTAAAAGGGGTACATCGTATAAATAAAAACCTTGGTTTCGTGGCCTTATATGCTCGAGTGTTTAAGTCCTTAGGGGTGTTTTCTCACCTGGTGCCCTAAAACTGTCCGGTTTGGGTGTCACCGACTGAATGCTCGTTACATGGGCCGATTAGAAAGTCTAATGAAATTGAGGAATAAATTTCACCAAACATATAAGGCATAGGAGTTAATGTTAAAGAACCCTTAGTCAACTTCACAGTCACGATGGTGCATACGACTCAGGATAAATTAATAGACTAGATGAGAAGTATAATTTAACTCCTTACTTTAATTGATGACATGTTTTTGAATAGAGACTAAGTTTAGGAATGAAAAATTTATATTCCTATTACTTATAGATTACTTAAAGCCTTACAAATATACTTCAAATATTTTCTCTTTTCAAAATGCTTTTCGAAAATACTAACTCTTTGTTTCTCTTTCTTTATGGATTTTGTGGGTGTAATCCACTGAAAACCCTCACGAGACAAAACTCGTCCTCTAGGGGTAACCTAGAGGTTTAACGGCTTGTTGCACATGCTCAATGCAATCGAGTGACCTGCGAAAGTGGTCTAATAAGCCTTGGTACAGTTTAGATATTTTGCTCGAGGGCGAGCAAAAGATAAGTGTGGGGGTGTGATTAGTCACATATATTGCATTTACATTGTCACCTTACCATACTTTTTAGATAATAAATCCTATTAATAAGTCTTCTTTTTCTTTGTTAAATGTAGGCCCAAGTGCTAAAAGAAAGAAAAGAGAAACAAGCCCAAAAGCCCACCAAATTCTGATTTAATTCAGAATAAATTCGAAATGAAGAAATCAGGGCAAAATGTTGGCATATCAAGAGGTTGAGAAGAATCCTCCCTGAATCAAGCGGTTGAAGCCACATAATCAAAGGCTGTTTCGTCAACTTTTGGAGCAGAAACAAGAAAACCAGAAGAAGATACGGGAAATACAACAAACCAGAGTTCTCCCCCAATTAGGTGTGGCCACCTGGCCACACCAGAGCCGCGGAAACGCGGCCCAAGCCGCGTTTTCGCGGCCAAGTAGAGGTTGTTGGGGGAGCGTTTGCTCCCCCAATCTTCCCGGGATCCTCCCCTTGTGGTTTTTCCCTATAAATACTGGTTTCAGCAAAGAAAAATGTAGCGAAGACTAGGATTAGAATTTGTGTTTATTTTCTAAGGATTTAGGTTCTTTGTTAGCTAGCGCAAAAGTTGTAATCTTATTTTTTAATTTGTAGTCCAGTATCAAAACTTGTGAGAGAGAGGAATTGAGTGCTTGTACTTGAAGATTGAAGTTACATCAATACAAGAGTCGAGCCGCGTTTTCTTCCACTTGTAGTACGGTATGGTTTGCATTATTTCTATGCTTTCTTCTTCGTTTTCCATGGGCAACTAAGACGTTTTCTGGGCTCGCTATTGTAACTCTCTCTTGTTCTTCTTCTCTTCTGTTTTTAAAAGAAAAAGACCCAATGAATCATTTGTATGCCTTACTTAAAGCCTTTCTTTTTGAAAGTGTTCTTGAAGGCACATGAGGATGGGTTTGGATTGTTTAACTCTCACTTCTTTCATGAACGTCTTTTGAATTATTTTTACTTCATTCTTGCTTCTTCGCGCTTGATGATTTAATATTCAATTCTAAACGATTTCTCAAAGAAAAGACTAAACTCTTCCAACCATCTTATGTTCTTTACTTCAAACTTTCTAAAAATCAACTTTAAGTTTTGCCTATGATCACTTTGAGGCACTTAAGATTTTAATAGAAGAATGAACAATTGAGTAGTGAGATAGTGAGCCCAGATTTGATTCATTATTATAATCAACAAAACAATCTTCGAACTTTTTAAATCACCTTCTCCAAAACCTTTTCTAAAGTTGCAATTTATCATTTAATCATCTCTTTCTTTCCATTCTCTTTTCCATAAAAATAAAACACAATTCTTTGTTTTTAAACGATTCACCGAAAAGCTTCCATCGCATTCCTCCTCGTGGACACGACCCGTTAGCCACAAGCTACACGGTAAATTCTTAAACTCTTTGATTGTTCTTTCTTTTAGCAATCATCTATGCACACTCGCCAACCAGTTTGAACACGAGTTGGAACCAACTCGTTGTTCTCATTAGTAACAACTGTGACTCCAGACTTTTTGGGTACAACTTGTATTGGACTAACCCACTAACTATCAGAGATAGGCTAAATGATACCCGCATCTAATAATTTTATTATCTCCGCTCTCACCACCTCTTTCAAAACAGGGTTTAAACGCCTCTGTGGTTCTTTCGAGGTCTTGGCATTCTCTTCAAGATGAATTTGGTGCATTACCACAGAGGGGCTAATTCCCTTGATGTCTGCTGTGGTCCATCCTATGGCTTTCTTATGACAAGAACATCTAGCAACTTTTCTTCTTGGTCCTTATCTAAATGAGATGATATGATTACAGGCAAGGTTTCTGACTTACCTAGGAAGGCATACTTCAATGTGTCAGGTAAAGGTTTGAGCTCCAACTTGGGAGGCTCAACGATTGATGGAATAGGAACAGATGTTGACAGTGGTAAGAGTTCTACCTTAGGCCTCCATAGGTTGGTGTCCATGATGGGGACAGAATCTAACAATGCGTTCACCTCTTCTATAGACTCCTCAATATCAAAATTCATTCCAAAATGGGCCAAGCATTTCTCCAAGGGGTCTTCATAGCAAGACTCCTCAAAGGTGTGATTGACCGACACATCAATCATGTTGATCTCCTCATGATCGTCCATTACATGTGGTTGGGAACTAGTATGGAAAACGTTTAGCTCAACTGTCATATTCCCAAATGACAAGGTCATGACTCCATTCTTACATCTAATAACAGCATCAGCAGTAGCAAGGAATGGTCTCCCTAAAATCGCAGGGGAGTGATTGCTTGGATCTCTAACTGGTTCAGTGTCTAAGACCACAAAGTCAGTAGGAAAATAGAATTCATCGACCTTTAAAATAACATCCTCAATAATTCCCTTGGGGACCTTAACTGACCTATCTGCTAGAAGCAATGTAAGGTTAGTGGGTTGTAACTCCCCTAAACCTAACTGTTTGTACACAGAATAGGGTAAAAGGTTTACACTTGCCTCTAAATCTAGTAGACACCGATCCATAACCTGATGTCCTATGCTAATAGAAATAGTTGGACTCCCTGGATCCTCATATTTGGGTGCAATGGGTTGCTGGATGAGACATGATGCTTGTGTAGCAAATGCAGCTTTACGAGGCATAGAACTTTTCCTCTTGACCGTGGTTAGGTCTTTCAGAAATTTAGCATATGAAGGTATCTGATTAATGGCATCCAAGAACGGAATATTGATTTGGACGTTTTTGAAAACTTCTAAAATTCCCTCACAGTGATTTTTCTTCCTAGTTGGTTGAAGACGTTGAGTAAATGGGGCTTTGAGCACAAAAGATTTATCTTGATTGTCAACAATAACTTGATCATCTTTCTTTGTTGACTCCTTTGGTTCCTTTTTTTCTTTTTCTTTTACAATATTAGGATTGTTTGGTGGATCTTAGACTTGGTTGTCCACTCTCTTGCCTGACCGTAAAGTGTGGATGGATTGGACTTGACGGTTTGAATCAGAACTAATTTCAAACTGGCCTGTTGGAGTATTTTGAGGAGCAGGTTGTCCTCTCGGGTTGGCCACAGTTTGACTAGGGAAATATCCTTTCTCTCTCTCCCTAACAGTTGCAGCTAACTGTTCTATCTGTACCTCGAGCCTGGCTATCGTCTGATCCTGATTGTGACACATTTGGGCTTGAGTTTGATTAGTTATTAGTTGGCTCTGCATGAATTGTTGGAGAGTGTCCTCTAAAGATGGTTTTCTTTGATTGGGAGGGACATATGGAGGAACAAATGGTGTTGTATTGAATTGATTTCCCTTGTGAAATTGATTATTAAAAGATGGTCCTTGAAATGATGATGATCCACCATATCCTTGTCCTTGAGGAGACTTCCATGAAAGGTTGGGATGATTCCGCCATCCCGGATTGTATGTTTCACTAAATGGGTTGTTGTTGGGATTGGGCTTGCGAAATGTATTGAGTACATTTGCTTGCTCCGCTTTGATAATTGGCAGCCTGGGGCATTGTTCAACCAAGTGGTCTTGGCTGTCACAAAGGACACAAATGGGAGACACCACTGGCTTGGATGTTTCGGGAGCTGAAGATTGTGCTCCCTTGCTCAATTCTAATGCTTCAAGTCTTCGTACTACTGATGTCAATTTGGCATCACTCTCAAAATTAGGGTTGACTTTATGTATACCACCCTTGTTAGTGGCAGTTGAGGTGGTAAGTTGCTTATTATCAATACTAACAGGCTCCCATTCTAGAGTATTTTCTGCTACCTCTTCAAAGAATTGCCATGCATCATCGGCCGTTTTGTTCGTGAATGTTCCATTGCAAAGGGATTCAATCATCGTCTTATTCGAGTAGTCTAACCCTTCGTAAAGAATTTGAATCAAACGGATCTTTTCGAATACGTGATGGGGACACTCAAGTAAAAGATCCTTGAATCTTTCAAAATATGTGAAGAATGTCTCCCCTTGTAGTTGATGGAAGGTGTTGAGGGCTTGATGTATGGTAGCAGTTTTCTGCTTAGAATAGAACTTCCTATAGAAGGCTTCGGCTAATCCTACCCAAGTAGAAATTGAACCCGGTTGGAGAGAAAGAAGCCAAGATTGGGCTCTTTCTTTTAGAGAAAATGGGAATAACCTAAGTTTTAGGGATTCTTCTGTCATTTGATGATACTTCATGGTCCCACAAATATCCTCAAATTTCCTAACGTGTTGATATGGGTTCTCATTTGCCAATCCCCGAAAAACTGGAAGCATCTGTATCATCCCGGATTTAATCTCGAAATTTGCCGTAAGGGCTGGCAAGGTGAATCAGGAAGGTTGGGTGGACCTTGTAGGATACATGTAATCCTTTAAGGTCATTTGTTTGGTTTCATTAGTGTCACCCATTGTTGCAGTAGGGTCAGAACTAATAATGGATTCTAATCGACCCTTAATACAAACCCACTTTCGCATGAACCAGGGTACTGCCCTGATGAAGGATTTTCTAAATCCTAGATAAGATTACACACAAGATGACTCAACCAATCAATTGCAATCAAGTGTTTTTTTTTTATCTTGAATTTAATTTAAAGGTAATCAGTTTTTTTCCACTAATCTTAAGAGAATAGAATTCTCCCTAGTTAGACAGCCCCTAACTGGGTTGGAAGGATAGTGAGTTTACCGGTTAAACCCGTCAAACAAGCGATTCGGTTCTCCCCCCAGGCTGGGCACTTACTAAATTCAGCCACCCTTTCTTAGACAGGAAAGTTCCTCGGTCCTTCTTCCAGGCCAGGCACCGCCGCAATGGCTAAGTCACCCTTTCTAGATAAGAAAGCCCTCTTTCGCGAGCTTGAAAGTGTTCACCGGAGTCTTCCCAAAATAGTTCCACTTAAATGAGCTCGAAATCCTAGTGGCTGAGTTCTAATTGATTTTAAATTAGTTCAAACTTGGGAAAAAAACTTATATGCGGTTGTGATTTTTGAGACAAGGAACGGGTGATGAAATCCCAACCTTATGTGAGGGGGGACAGCTCTTAAGATCTTTTTATGCAAGTATGCACTAATGCAGCACAAAATTCAATCAATAAGCACCTCCAAAACCCCACTGACAAGAGGTTCGTGGGTAGAGTTAGAAAATACTAACCTTTCCGGCGACTCTGAAGCAAGCAAGTTTTTATGTATTTTTATTTTAGCAAAGCAATATGTCATAAGCAAGCAAGCTTCTTCTTGTTGTGCAAGTCTTCTTTTGTTCATGTAATATCCCTGCAAAAGAAAATTTGAAATTAAATCTTAGGGATGAAAAGAAAATTAATGAAAAGAATTCTGAATTTTTTTAATTTTTGATAATTTTTTTTAATAATTTTTTTTAAATTTTAAACTAGAAAAAGATTAGATGTTGATTTTTTCAAAACCAAAAATTTTCAAAAGTCCCCGGCAACGGCACCAAAAACTGTTCGCGATTCGAAATTCATGAAAAACTCCATCGTTGTTGAATCACGTACAAGTTATAAAACCTAAACTTACTAAAATCTTTTTGGCAAAGTGTGTAGTGGAAAGTATAGGATCGAATCCACAGAGACTTGCTCTTGAAATTTTAATTATTAAAAATCTCACTTTTATCTTATTCTAGTTGAGAAATCCCTTGGATGAAGATTGGAATTTTTTTTTTAAAAATAAATAAATAAATAAAGATCTTGAAGAAGAAAGCAAAAGAAAAATAAAAATATGAAGAAAGCAAAAGAAGAAAGAAATACTGACCTTTTTGCGAAGATTTGAATACCCAAATTAAGAAAAAAAATTAAAAGATTGGTACGAAGGGAAGAGGAAGATGAACCAGAGAACTTATTTCTTATCGTCGCCTTGTTGTCTCTCTCCTCCAAGTGATGCTGAAACAAAAGAAGTTAATAAAAGAAAAGAGATGACTTCATGGATCAATTATGAAAGAAAAGAATAGCAAAAAAATAAAGAGAAAATTATAGAAAAACTTAGACTGATCGTCGCAAGATCGTGAAGAAGAATTCTGAATTTTATTCCATAAGCATCAAATACAAAGCTCTTGACCTCTCCAATCTCGCATTACAACGCTCAAAACTTTCTTTTTCTAGCTTTTGAGCCCTCTGGTGTCCTCTCATCTCTCAATGAATATAGGTATTTCTAGGAAAAATAATGATAAGGGAGAGTGTAGGGAGATAGGAAGAGTTGGCTATTTTTGAATTTCAATCTTCCCCTTATCTCCAAACTGGATTTATCCAGAATTCTGTTCTGCAGCTTGGTGGAGTATTGATTGCTGAATATTGCTTAACAGATGATAGAATTTAAAATAGTGATCAACATAAGAGTTGTAGCCCTTTAATTCTTCTTTCTGGATCATCTTGAATCATCATATTGAGATTCGGTAGCAAAAGTTATGATTCAAATAGTAAAATGTATCCAGTCAGAATCTGAGTCAAACTTGCTTTATCCCATCCGTTGATCTTCTCTGTATTTGATATTATCCTCGGTTGATCTTTAGCTAACCAAAATGGATTTATAGAAATCTGAATTTTACCAGTTTTCATTTGGTGTTATCTTTCTGATATGCTCTGATCTTCAGCTGAATATTTCCCCCAATCCTTGATTTGTTCTAACTAGATCTGGGATCATCCTCAGCTAACCAAATAGATCCAGTTAAATCTGATTTTAACTAGCATTTATTTGGTTTAATCCTCTTTCTCTTAATTATTATCTTCTGCAAAATAGATATTTAAGACAAGAAAATTAGCAGATTTATTACACGATAAATGTAGGAGTGTAATGAAAAGAATGCAAAATATGTGTACGATCAGTCGTCATTCATCCGACTGTCTTACTGCCTGCGGTTTGTCTAGCCCATGGTCGTTCTCTTGGACTTCTTCCAGCCATGGTGTGCTGTATTCAAAGAGGCATTCGTGTATTGACGGAGGCTTTCTGTAGGCCACCAACAACGAAGTGGGGAAAGGGGACTATCTTTCCTCGCGACGGATCAAACCCCAGATTTGGTTTGCCATATGATTATTTGATGGCATGGTTCACCCTTCACTGCCCCTCCATTATCCAAGCCGGAGAGGAGCCCCCAGAAGGTGTTCGCATGGCGCTTCTCCGTCGATTCGAGGGGTGTTCATAGTTACGGACTTATGTGGCTGCGATCCGTAAACTGCTGTGCCGTCATGACGTCTATAGCCTTTTCTGATGCTTTCCCTACATTCGCGATGCAGGCTATGGTGAAGAATTCAAGGATGTAGGGGAAGGGCAGACGTCGTTGAGTCGGGGAGTCTTCGAATGGCTGGTTAGCATTCAGCCATCCCACTTGTTGTATAGAAGCGGGGACACCTGTTACCTGGAGCCCTATGTTCCGAGTCGGTTTGCCCGTCAGTTTGGATATGACCAACTGTACGTAGGTAATCTGAACAGTAGCCTGGCCTTCATGGCGAGCCTCATCGATGGAGCTCGTGCGTGGCGGTTCTTCATTGCTGGCTGTACTGAGGCGCGACTGTGCATGCCGCTAAGGAATCCTAATCTTCTGACGACCCTGGGATTCTGCCAGTGGTATAGAACCTCGAACTCTACACCCACTGAGTTTTCTATTAATTCCTTTGGTGTGAAGTTGATCTCTCAGCGGCTGAAGCGGAAGGTCACTGAGAAGAGCGAGGGTAAGAGGGTCCGCATTCTAGGCCTCAGGGAATTCATTGCTGTTGATGATAGTGAAGCCTCGGATGCCGGAAGTCCTCGCTTTGAAGGGGATACAGGTACTGAAGCTCCAGCAACTGCTTCTGGTGGGGTAGGCACAGCCCCCATGGAACATGTTGACGTGGAAGAAGTAGAGGAAGAAGATCCTGATGTCCACTTCAAGCGAAAGCGGGAAGGTGGATCTCGTAGGAAGAGGATAGTGAAGAAACCTCGTCGCTACGCTCCTACGATTATTGCAAAGGGCGAATCATCTGCAGTGGCTGCTCCTCCTGCTCCATTAGTCCTTAAGCTGTCTGCCCGTAGGCAGACTGCTGGTAAAGCTACTCCGGACCCGGGTATGATCAACTGCGTTCTTATAATACACTCGTATGTATTCCAAATAGCTCATTGTTTACTTTATGATTCAGAAACTGAGGCAGCGAGAAGCCCGAGAGCTGAGGCTGCCAGAGAACAGGGGGAGCATTATGATCCCCTGTTGACTTATAAAGAAGGCGATAAGGCTGGCTATTTCGCCATCTCGGAAGAGTCTGGAGGCAATGCGGCCAATGTAGGTCCTTCGGGTGCGGGAACTTCAAAAGGAAGTCCCATAGCTTCTAGCTCTTTTGGGTGGACCACAGAGGGTTTGGCAAGTGAAGGTGGGTCGGCCGTCCGTGTTGACTCTGCCAAAGACTTTCCTATGGATCCTGAGAGGACTGAAGTCGTTGTCGAAGGAATTCAGGGAGAAACTGCAGCCAAGGCAGTGGAGATGATACCATATTTTGGTAGTATTTTTCTCTTTCGTGAGTAATTTTCTTCCGATATTCATCACGCCTTGCTTAAACAAAATCTTGCTACAGGTGTTCCACCTCTTGGTGCATCGACTTCGAGAGAGCCAACCAATCTTCCTGAGGGGACCGGGGGTGAAGCAAGTACTTCGACCGCGGCGGATGCTGCTGAGCTGAAGGCCTTGTATCACGGTTTGCCTTCCTATCTGTTGGCCCAAAGGCGTTCCACTCTAGTTTTGATGATGATTAACTCATGTAGTTATGTGTACTAATAATCTTGTGATTTTAGTTTCAGATTATTAATCAAGATGTTAGTAGGTGATTAGCCTCAACAAAGATGGTTTGGAAGCTTTCACATAGTGATTCAAGAGCCCGAGCGACAAGATCATATATAGCACTCATTAGAGTCAAGCTCGGTGGATCACGAAGTTTTGGATCGAGTCGGCTTGGAGACGGCGCTCTACAAGAGAACCTCGGTACCTAGTTTAGTTTGAGTTTTAGATCCATTTGTAATGATTAGAATAGTATGATATGCTCAAGTTCACAACACACACGTTTCATGTTTTGAATATTAGTTTTCGGTTTTTCCGTTTTTGGTTTAACCGATCTTGGTTTCTTGAATAGATAGATCAAAACAAGTTTAAATGGTTTTATGTATAGTAGATTCATTCTATATACATGCATGCTTAACTTCCTAGACAAACTTAGTTTTGACTTACTTATTCATGTGTTTTATGTTTTGGTATTTTTAACAAAACATATTTTGGAATTAAAGTCAAACACATGGATATCTATATGTTTCATGTATATTGGACTTATGTCCATATGCAACATGCTTCAATGTGTTTAAGTATCATATTTTTGTATTTAAATGAGTTTTAGAAAAATCGGATTTTCTTTTGAAAAATCCAAGTTTGGAAAAATACAGGTTTTGGTTTTTGATAAAATTTGTAAGACACAAAAATAGTTCAAAATGTTTGATTTTTGTGTTGTAATTTTATCACATGTTTATATATCAATGTAAAATGAGAAAACTATTTTTGTGGATTTTTAGAGATTTTATGGGAATTTTTAAGAATTTAAAAATCCAGTTTTTCAGTCCCAGATTTTGGCTGCCAGGCTCTGGCGGTCGACCGTAACGGTCGACCGGGCCAGGAGTCGGTCGACCGTAGCGGTCGACCGGACGTGTACAAGATTGTGCACGTAGCCGTGTCAGTCGGCCGGTCGACCGACTGTGAACAACCCACTCTCGGGTTGCTCCCGGTCGACCGAGCAGTCGACCGGACAGAGAGTGTTGCTCTCTGTTTCTGGGGCCGGTCGACCGGGCGGTCGACCGGTAGCTGCCAACGGTCAAAAATCGACCGTTGGCCGGTCGACCGTCCGGTCGACCGGTAGGCCATTTCTGGCAGTTTTAGCTGCCAACGGCTATATTTTTCTAGGGGCTATAAATACCCCATTAGTGGCTAGTTTTCACTAAGAATTTTTGGACGAAATTTCTGAGCTTTCTCTAGTGTTTATACAAGTTTTAAAAAGAGTTTCTTTGTGCTAAAAAGATCAGTCTTATTATTTTAAAAGTGTTTTAATATTTCAAAGAAAAATAGTCTTTTGGGAATTTGTTTTGGTTCAATCATTCTATATCTTTGTGGAGATTTCCCAAGTGATTTTTCTTTGTTTTAAACACTTTGTTTTCCATACTTGAGCTTCATTCTATCCTATATATAGGGTCTTTGTGTTTGTGGGAAAAAGAGATTGATTTGTGGTCTTTTGATCACCAAGTTGTAAACCCTATTTTTGCTTGGCTTTGTGCCTTTCCCTCATTGTGTTGAGGAGGTTGTGCAATTGGGTTGTATCCCTCAAGTTGTGTGGTGATCCTTGTGTAGCTTTGTGGTTATCCCTCAAGTTGTGAGGTGATTGTTTTGGTTGGCTTGGTGCTCTGCCTCTTGTGAGAGGTTGTGGTTGTAAAGAGAGGAGTTGGGTACTCCTAGTTATTGTATTGCCCCAAATCCTCGGTGGAGGTTCCCTGTGTGGGAGTCCTTTGTGGACAAGCTAGTGGATTCGAAATTCTTCTGGGTGAAGGCGGGGATGTAGAGCTGGGTGCTCGAACCTCGAAACAAATTTTGTTGTTTGCGCTTGATCCGTTGACTCTCTCTCTCTTTACTTTGTGCATTGTTCATATTGCTATATCATATACTTGCTTGTGTGTTGTTGCAATTAGTTTTACATTCCGCATTGAGTTCACTAGATTAGCATTATCACCTATTCACCCCCTCTAGGTGATTTCAATTGGTATCAGGGCCTCCGCTCCTGATATTTAGGTTTAACCACCTAGGAGTGAGATCTTGGTTTGCTAATCTTCATTTGTATTTTTATTTTGCACACATATAGTTGCACTCATGGATAGCCTTCCTATGTTTGATATTTCTAGACTTGATATTTGGAAGGCCAAGATGAGTAGTCATTTGAAAGCCCTAGGCTCTAGAGTTTACCAAGTCATTACCAAGGAATCCTACCCTAATGATAGCAAGCATAAAAAGGCCAATGCACTTGTACTTAAGACACTTAGAGCATCTCTTGATAAAGATTTATTACATGTGTTTGCTCATTATGATTCGGCTTTTGCAGTTTGGAGCATTTTGACTTCTCCCGAGCTTCCAAGGATTATTAACAAGATTAGGAGATCTAGGAGAGACATGTCCGACGAGCATTACCTCATGGTCCAAGGGAACGACTCCCTTGAGGTACAATCGGAATCTCAACTAGATGATAGCTCTAGTTCTTATTGCTATGGGTGTTTAGAAGTACAAACTTTAAATGTAGAACTTGCTACAAAGCTTGAAAAGTTTTTAGAAAAACATGAACTTTTGAAAAAGAAGAACTTTGAACTAAAAGAAGAAATGAAGGATTTGTGTTCAAATTTTGAATTGATTTTGCAAGAGAAGGAAGAGATTGCTAGTGAACGTGACTCACTTAAATCTCAACTTGACCTTGCCCAAAAGGAGAGTGATTTTTTGAAAAGCAAAAATGATTGTGTTGATGTTGTGAAAAACAATGAGGTTTTATCTTCAAAATTGGATTTAATTTTAAAAGATAACCTTTCTTTGAAAAATGAAATTGATTTCATTACTAAAGAATTGGATTTAGTTTTAAAGAAAAATGAATCTTTAAAAATTGATATAGACTCTCATGTTTGCCATGCTAGTATAGCTTCTTCATCTAGCACTCCTATTGCATGCTCCACTTTATCTTCAAGTATTGAAAATGATATAAATGATTTGAAGAAAAGTGTGGATTGTTTGGGCTCCACTTTGAGCCATTGTGCCATGAATCATACACGTTTGGAATCCTTGGTTCGTAAGAAACAAGCTCCATCTTTGCATGCACACCCTCCACGGCATACACATGCTCATCACGGTCACAAACATCACACTATGAATGCTCATGTGTACACGTGTACACATTGTGGACGAAAGGGCCACCTTGCTAGATTTTGCTATGATAGAATATATGATGAAAATTTAGCAACTAAGTTTGTTTGGGTTAGGAAAGGCACTAACCCCTATGGACCCAAAAGAAAATGGGTACTAAAGATCACCCCTATGATATTTGATGTAGGTGTGGACTCTCGCATCACGTGAGAGTGGCGGTACCTTGAAGTGGATGCGTTCCGTGCTTAAAGAAAACAATTTGGATGCATCACTTTCAAGGGGAGTTTGGTGGAGAGGACCACCATTGGTTTGGAGAACTAGAGAGGTGCCTTTATCGGTTTTGGTATCAATCTCTAACTCCTGTTTATATATTTGCATGCTTTTCATGTCATTTATTTATAGCATGTCATGTTTTATTGTTCATTATGCCTATGACATATTTATTAGAATAGTGATATACATATTTAGTTATTTTGAGACACCCATGTTAAAAATGGACTTATCTTTGTGTTCTCACTTTGTTTTAAACTAATATGTATGCCCTAGATCTAATGCATATGCGTCTACATAATGATCATATGGATATTTATGATTTTTATTTTGATGCCTCATGTTTTTGATTAGTATGTCAAATGTCATGATTATTAGATCATTGACATGCATGATAGCCTTTGAGATCACCCATGTTTATATGGATCATTTGTTGTGTTCTCACCATTTGTTTAGCTATTATGCTCATCATAGTTCTAATAACATGTGGATTTACATAATGATCGTTTTATGTTTGTAATGATGATTTATGTCCCGTTTTATGCTACATGATTTGATTACTTGTTTAGATGTTAGTTTTTCATTAAAACTAGGATATATATACTTGTACATATTATGGGCCACAAATAGATCATTATATGTTTGTACTTGAACGCTCTTTTGTACCCATTAAATGTGCTAGTATAGTCTAGTTTTGATGATTCATGCATTCTAACTTGTATTCCCCATTTTAGATTTGTTTTATGATTATGTGTTTTCACTTCATGTATATGTCTATTTTGCCAAACCTTAAGATATACATGTATACCCCTTGAGTCATTTGCTTTTCATGCAAATCTTTATATATAGACTCAATTGTGTTTAGGGATATGTATGTATACTTTTTGTGTTGACAAAACATACATATGCCTTGAAGTATAATTTGTTTTATTGAAAAATTTTAGATTTTCATGTTTCATGTTTAAAGGAATTTAAATTGAGCTTAATTGAATATTTTCATGATGATATGTGTCACATAACACTTGTTCACTCACTTTATTAGGTTTCTCATGATTTTGTTTTCATGAGTATGATATGGGCTTTATGGATTTTGAGTGTTTAGTGATCATGTGAATTACATGTGTTTCATGAAAAACAATTTTGTCTTGTTCCTTACTTGAAGGATTTCGTACTAGTTAACAAATTTTTCATAACTAGTTCGTGTTCTTCGCTTTGGTAGAGTTTTTCAAACAAACTATATTTTCAAACCTATTTTTTTGAAAACCCTACCTTCTATGGGCGGTTGGATGGGAGATCATGCTCATGTATGCTTTATAGTGAAAATCATTTTAAACTTGAACATGAATGGGTGGTAGGTTATATGAGATATACATTTGATATTATTGTTGTTTCAATTGGTATCATTGGATTCTTTCAATTGGTATCAATATTGACATTTTTGTATACTCATATATTTTTTTGTATATGTATGCTTGCACTTCAAAGAGTATCAATTTCAATTGGTATCAAATTTTTTTTTGTACATATATTTGTTTATGCTAAAGCTTGAAGTTTTAATGACTATCTTGTTTCAATTGACTAGTTTTCAATTGGTATCCATATACAAGCTTATTTATTGTTTCATTTGGTATTTCATAAAGGGGGAGAAGACTTGTATTTCATCTTTCAATTGGTATTTGATTTCCACTCCCATACTTTATGATTGAAAATTTCAATTTGGTATCATATGTTCAAAATGAAAAATATTTACAATTGGTATCAAAATTTTTGTTTAGAAATTCAAATTTGTTATGTTTAATTTCAATTGGTATCAAGATTGTTTTCTTACAATTGGTATGTTATTTGTTTACTTATCAATTGGTATCAAGATTTTTGTTTTCAATTGATATATGAATGTTTAATTGAGATTTGTTACTATGCCTCGTTTACCTTTATTTCAATTGGTATCATTTGATATAGGCATTCCTTAAAATGTTTTTATACTCATTTCAATTGATATCATTTATGCACTTCATTGACATTTTTTTACTGGTATCATGTTTTATGTCACCCCTTTATTGATTCTTTGTTTTGAACAAAAAGGGGGAGAACATTTTGTTGTTACTTTTACCCCTTTGTTGATGATTGACAAAAAGGGGGAGAAGTATTTGAGTTTATATGCATGTTTTATATGCATGTTTTGTTTTTATTTATTAGTTTATCGTTTAATTGGTATCAAAAGCATTTCATTGCTATTAAGAGCATGTTTTTATTGGTATCAAGAGCATGTTTTTATTGGTATCAGGAGCACGTTTTATGCATGATGCATTTCATATGTTTGGTATCAAGAGCATGTTTTTATGTTTGGTATCTTGTTTTATGCACATCTATGCATACATGTTTATGAGCTTTCATTGTATATTTATTGCTTATTTGTTATACATGAGTTAAGGGGGAGCTTCTTTGAAGCTTAACTTTAATCTTTGAAGCTCAACTTTAATCCATGCATATATAACTCCATGAGTTTTGTCATCATCAAAAAGGGGGAGATTGTTGGCCCAAAGGCCTTCCACTCTAGTTTTGATGATGATTAACTCATGTAGTTATGTGTACTAATAATCTTGTGATTTTAGTTTCAGATTATTAATCAAGATGTTAGTAGGTGATTAGCTTCAACAAAGATGGTTTGGAAGCTTTCACATAGTGATTCAAGAGCCCGAGCGACAAGATCATATATAACACTCATTGGAGTCAAGCTCGGTGGATCACGAAGTTTTGGATCGAGTCGGCTTGGAGACGGCGCTTTACAAGAAGACCTCGGTACCTAGTTTAGTTTGAGTTTTAGATCCATCTGTAATGATTAGAATAGTATGATATGCTCAAGTTCACAACACACAAGTTTCATGTTTTGAATATTGATTTTCGATTTTTCCGTTTTTGGTTTAACCGATCTTGGTTTCATGAATAGATAGATCAAAACAAGTTTAAATGGTTTTATGTATAGTAGATTCATTCTATATACATGCATGCTTAACTTCCTAGACAAACTTAGTTTTGACTTACTTATTCATGTGTTTTATGTTTTGGTATTTTTAACAAAACATATTTTGGAATTAAAGTCAAAAACATGGATATCTATATGTTTCATGTATATTGGACTTATGTCCATATGCAACATGCTTCAATGTGTTTAAGTATCATGTTTTTGTATTTAAATGAGTTTTGGAAAAATCGGATTTTCTTTTGAAAAATCTAAGTTTGGAAAAATACAGGTTTTGGTTTTTGATAAAATTTGTAAGACACAAAAATTGTTCAAAATGTTTGCTTTTTGTGTTGTAATTTTTATCACATGTTTATATATCAATGTAAAATGAGAAAACTATTTTTGTGGATTTTTAGAGATTTTATGGGAATTTTTAAGACTTTAAAAATCCAGTTTTTCAGTCCTAGATTTTGGCTGCCAGGCTCTGGTGGTCGACCGTAACGGTCGACCGGGCCAAGAGCCGGTCGACTGTAGCGGTCGACCGGACGTGCACAAGATTGTGCACGTAGCCGTGTCAGTCGGCCGGTCGACCGACTGTGAGCAACCCACTCTCGGGTTACTCCCGGTCGACCGAGCGGTCGACCGGACAGAGAGTGTTGCTCTCTGTTTCTGGGGCCGGTCGACCGGGGCGGTCGACCGGTAGCTGCCAACCGTCAAAAATCGACCGTTGGCCGATAGACCGTCCGGTCGACCGGTAGGCCATTTCTGGCAGTTTTAGCTGCCAACGGCTATATTTTTCTAGGGGCTATAAATACCCCATTAGTGGCCAGTTTTCACTAAGAATTTTTGGACGAAATTTCTGAGCTTTCTCTAGTGTTTATAAAAGTTTTAAAAAGAGTTTCTTTGTGCTAAAAAGATCAATCTTATTGTTTTAAAAGTGTTTAATATTTCAAAGAAAAATAGTCTTTTGGGAATTTGTTTTGGTTCAATCATTCTATATCTTTGTGGAGATTTCCCAAGTGATTTTTCTTTGTTTTAAACACTTTGTTTTTCACACTTGAGCTTCATTCTATCCTATCTATAGGGTCTTTGTGTTTGTGGGAAAAAGAGATTGGTTTGTGGTCTTTTGATCACCAAGTTGTAAACCCTATTTTTGCTTGGCTTTGTGCCTTTCCCTCATTGTGTTGAGGAGGTTGTGCAATTGGGTTGTATCCCTCAAGTTGTGAGGTGATCCTTGTGTAGCTTTGTGCTTATCCCTCAAGTTGTGAGGTGATTGTTTTGGTTGGCTTGGTGCTTTGCCTCTTGTGAGAGGTTGTGGTTGTAAAGAGAGGAGTTGGGTACTCCTAGTTATTGTATTGCCCCAAATCCTCGGTGGAGGTTCCCTGTGTGGGAGTCCTTTGTGGACAAGCTAGTGGATTCGAAATCCTTCTGGGTGAAGGCGGGGATGTAGAGCTGGGTGCTCGAACCTCGAAACAAATTTTGTTGTTTGCGCTTGATCCATTGACTCTCTCTCTCTCTTTACTTTGTGCATTGTTCATATTGCTATATCATATACTTGCTTGTGTGTTGTTGCAATTAGTTTTACATTCCGCATTGAGTTCACTAGATTAGCATTATCACCTATTCACCCCCCTCTAGGTGATTTCACTATCAACCTGAACTGTCAAGTGGAAGGGGGATTGAGGAAACAGTAGTCACGGAACCATCCTCGCTTCTAACTATATTGGTAAGTGAGGTGCCATTGGTTTTGCCGGTGCCGCCTATTTTGCCAAGCGCGGAGCTGAAGGTGATTACCAGTCCTGCTTTTTCAACATTGGTGGTTGAGCCAGCTCTCCCGAAAATAGTCACTAGTGCTATCTCGGTTGTGGCGGTGTACTGATTTCAATGAGGACTCCTCCGAGATCACTGACGACCCCTCATGTTGCTGCAGCCAGTGCTTCTATCATTTCCTCCATAGTTACGCCAGTGAAGGCAGTGGAAGCTCTATCTTCAGGGATTGCTCGTTTGTCGGGAGTAATTCAGGCCGAGAACGAATTCGTGGCTGAGTTAGTCGACAGCTTTTATAAGAGCTTGAAGCGATCCATTGCTTTGGTCTTGAAGGGCTCGACTACCTCATTCTCTGCTTTAAAGGTGGTCCTCTCCCGAAGCATTGACAATATCCGAGACTTTGGAGGGGATGACCAGGCTGCCACATTGGAGCTTCTGGTGAACAAACTCGAGAGGGATGTGGACGAATGGCGCCGTCTTAGCCATTCAGATCTGGATTCTTCAGTTAACGAACAGCTTGCGCATCTTGTTGCTCAGATGCATGAAGCTCATCTCGCCGCTCAAGAAGCTGCTAAGGCAATTTCTTCTGATTTGAAATCCTTGGAGACAAGTAAAGTAGAGCTCAGGGATGCCGTAGACGCTTCTAGCAGTGCTCTTCTTGACGCTGAGGATAAAATTGAAAAGGCCAAGGAAATGATCAGGAAGGCTAATCTTCTTTTGTCCAAGGCTGAACCAGTGCGTCTTGAAGAGACTGACCGGCTTGAGCAGCTTAAGGCCCAGAATGATGTAGTCTTGCGGAAGGAGCTAGCACAGAGGGCAACCTTAGTTGAAATTGAAGCTCGCTTGGCCCAGACAGCGAGCTTTAATGAGGCCGAGTTAAGCTCGCAGGCACTTGTCAGGGCTGCTGAAGAGAGGAAGACTAGGCTGGCCACTCTTGAAGAACGAATCAAGTCCTATGAAGCGCCTGAAATCACCTAGAGGGGGGTGAATAGGTGATAATGCTAATCAATGCACAAATAAAAACTTATGATGCAACAGTCACCCAAAACAAGACTAGAAGCCGAATACCCCGTGAAGGGCTCTGAACTCCTTCCTCGTGATTCCTCTAGATAAGAGTTTGAGGTGCGTATTGCAATCTTGTTGTATGAGTATTTGATCGACAATATGAATATGAAACAAGTGAATATAGCAATCAATATGTAGAGCAAGTACAATGTAGCAATGAATATGAATAGCAAGTAAATGAACAATGAATAAGAAGCAATAAGTATAAGGCAAGGAATTAAAGCAAGAAGCAAGTAAACCAAACGCAAACACCAAGAATTTTGTCGAGGTTCGAGCACCTAGCTCTACGTCCCCGCCTTCACCCAGAAGGATTTCTAACCACTATAACTTCACGAAGAGTTACAATCACACCGGAGTACCCAACTCCACAATCTCAAGTACAAGTATTCTCTTGGTGATCAAAAGACCACAAACTTTCTTTTGAAAAATCCTTTTCCCTTACAAAAGCCCTGTAGAACAATGAGTAGGATTGAAGCTCTAGTATTGTAAGTGGGAAAAAGAGAAAGAATTTGAGAGAGTTTTGAAACTGAAACTTCAGAAATGAGAGAGATTTTTCAGCACAAAAACCAAGAACAAAACTCTTTTGAAAGCTCTTTAAACTTTGAATATTTTGCAAAAATGATTGTTGTGAGAACCATAACCCTAATCACCCCTATTTATAGGATAGAACTAGGGATTAAAGGGTAAACTAACAAAATGGTAATTAGGAAGTATTTGACCCAGAAAACAGCCCCTAAACACGTTTAGCGACAAAAAAACTCGTTTTAAAACGTGTATAAAAAATAGTCGTTACAGGCTGAAACACAGCCTCGGTCGACCGGCCGGTCGACCGGGTTTCAAAATAAAAGAGCCGTTGCGGCCCCGGTCGACCGCTCGGTCGACCGCAACAAACAGAGAGTAGCTTGCTTACAGTCGGCCGAAGGTCGGTCGACCGTAGTGGGGTACGGTCGACCGCCCGGTCGATCGGGAAACGTGCACACATGCACGCACCCAACGGTCAGAATCCCGGTCGGTCGACCGATCTGACCTGACATAGAGTCGCGAACTTCGTGTCGGAATGGGGCTAGCGTCTGATGACTTGTCCTTAGTGATTTTTAGACAGCCTACAGTGTTGTTTAGTTATTACTTTTTTGTCTAAGTATTACTAGTTTGCTTTACAATCCGTTTTTCTTTTACATGTATTGTCATATTGCCACAGATTTTTTTTTATTGCACACAACAATTGATATCAGAGCATATCAATTATGCAACATTAACTGCCCAATGCAAAAGCTACCTATCACCTACTTGTCCTACCACTTACTACCAAAAAGCTCAGCAAACCACTATGGAATTCATTGATTGATAGGATTTAGAAGAGATTGGCTGGTTGAAAAGTAAAATGCTATCCCTGGGAGGGAGGATCACTATGATCGACACAGTCTTGTCGGTCATGCCCTATTATTTCCTATCTTTCTCCGCTATTTTGCAATGGACGGAAATGGAGATTGATGCCCTGAGAAGAAAGTTCCTTTGGGGCAGGGCTCAAAAAGATGGTAAGGCTTGCCTAGTGAATTGGAAATGAGTGTGCAAGCACAAGGAATTTGGAGGGTTAGGGATTATAAACCTTCTTAGATTTCAATATTGCGGTACTTCTCAAATGGTGGTGAAAATTATTTGATGACCCAACTCGTAGATGGGTGACGATGGTGTCGAACATCTATAAGTCAAAATCAGGATGATGGTCGGATCAGTGCATTAATGAGGCATCATCCTCTCCACTATGGAAGGGCTTGGCCGCAATGAATGACACTTTTTTCATTGGGATAGAAAAGGAGGCCAAGGATGGGAGAGGAACGAGGTTTTGGAACGACAAGTGGTGCTATAGTGTCCCTTTGTGGACACTTTCCCAAAGGTATTCTCTCTTTCCTAGTACCCTACGGGGCCTTATTTGTCGGAAATGGGTTGGAACATTCTTTTGACATGTTCTATTCTGATAGAACAACGGGAACAATAGGAAGAACTATTTAAACTTCTCCCGCACCATCTGGCTCAGATCAAAGGTTCTCGACACTGACCTTTGTGGGAATGGAATCCGAGAAGAACTTTCTCTGTGAAAAATGCCTAATTCAGGTTGAATGAAAGGGGGTTTACGTTGTTCGTCTGCAAAAGTTATCAGGCACATTATAGTGCCACTCAAGATCAGGGCATTCATCGGGTTAGTCATCAATGGCGCCCTTTCGACATGGGATAACCACATGAAAAGAAATTGACAGGGACCTAATGTGTGTGCACTTTGTCTGGATATGAGGAATCTATTGACCACTTCTTTACAACTTGTGCTTAAACAATTCAGGTCTGGGGACAATGGGCACACTTTTTGTGTATTCGAATCCCGCAACTGCCTGATAAATCAATCAACCTATGGTCGTCCTGGAGGCTAAATTCCTTTAACAAATATGAGAGAGTAATTTGGGACTTAACAGCGGAAGCTGTTCTTTGAAAGATATGGAAGGAGCAGAATAACAAAATATTTAATAACCAAACCAGATCACCAGACTAGACCTTCCACGTATACATGATGTTTTTATCTTACTGGTCGAATCTTCTCTTAGGTACTTCCAAGACATTGGCAGAGCAAGCTGTGGAGCAGCTAGGGGAGGGAGTGATCCTGACAACCTTTCAGAGGATTCAAAGGGTGGGGGACAGGACAGCGACTAGGATTTCATGTGATCGTGATACATTCTCCTCTGATTTTTGTCCTTTCAGAGGATTCAAAGGGTGGGGGACAGGACAGCGACTAGGATTTCATGTGATCGTGATACATTCTCCTCTGATTTTTGTCCTTTCAGATGTTCAACCTAACTAGGTTACAAGTTTTACCTTTTTTGTCTCAGAATGGAGCCGACGGTCTTTCTCTTGTTTACCTTATTGCCATTTTTAAGTCTTTTTAGTGCCCACTTGTGTGAGCAACTAGCTAGGCTAGCAGTGGAGGACTTCTCGTATTTTCTTGAGATGTTACAGGTTATTAATGAAATGCGGGGACCATTAGGTTCACCATTTTTTTCTTAAAAAAAAAGAGAAAGAATTGTCTACATCATTGGAAATTTTGTGATCTCATTTGCGTTGAGATTATTATACATGAAATTGCTGAATAAAAACTACAAATATTGCATCTTTTCTGAAATTTCACATTACTGACTTTACTTCAATGCGACCTCTTTTTTTGTTTGATTCACATTTCAAATCATCTTTAATATCATTTGCAATCCTCAATGCATCCTCTGCAATCCCATAAATCCCTCTCCTCCCAAGTCCTGCGCAGTACAACCCATTCTTTCCTTTCCAATGGTTTGGATATTTTTGCTTGCACATCCCAGCATCATCAATGAAGTTATCATCACCCTGCAAAATAAAAATTTATTGTTAAGACACAAAATCTAATTCCCATAAATAAAAAAAGACACAAAGCCCAATTAATTTTGTAGCATTACTTCAATTTCACCTCAAAAAACAGAAATTATGATAACATGAATGCAATATTACCTTTAGCCAATTCTTTACCATGCTTCTATAGCCCGTCGCAAGGATAATAGCGTCGAAGGGATGTGATTTTCAACTGGAGAATGTCACAAAATTTCCTTTTATGCTCGCAATTGAAGGTAATATCTGTAGCAGTGAGCGAACATTTAATCAAATTGGTATAATATCTGGTGAAGTATTAAGAAAAATGCTAGATTTTATATCTGAATTGTTAATTGCACAATGATCCTCACACTGTTATATTTTCCTGTCAGTGATAAGGTGATGCCAATATAAACTTAGTTCTGAGATATTTTAGTTCAAAAAATTTACCTGAATTTCTCCAGTTTTAATCTTTGGAAACGCTCCGGCATCGATGACGGGATAAATTGGTGTGTTCTGCTTGAGATAGAAAGGTCCTTTAGTTGGTCAATGAATGCCATATTTTGATGTATCTCCAAGCCTGAGATGGCAGAGGAAAAGAGCCACAGCATCCACAACTCCCACAGACAAATACTTGCGCAGAAGCATACCAAGCATCAATATCTCCCTGCTTATTAAATGAAAATACTGTATACACGCATCAATTACTACCTATATTTTTAAAACAAATATTAAATTAACTTTTAATTGAATGTTTAGTAGTTACTCACTGGGTTCCTGACAGCAAGTGAAGTGCTGGCTTGAGATGTGCAGAGTTCATGAGCAATCTCCATGCCTGAGTTGCCACTCCCCACCACCAACACACTCTTCCCTTTGAACTCCGAGCCGGAGCGGAACCGGCTCGAGTGCATGACCTCCCCTGGGAATGTCCCATCCCTGGGATTTCGGGCACCCAGGGCATATCATTCTCGCCACTTGCAATGACTACGTACTTGGCTACGTATTCTTCTGCTATCTGTTCATGTTGTTCATTTTTCTCTGCTGAGACCCTCCACTTGCCATCCTGCTCGTCGAAACTGGCTGATTTGACTTCACGGCGAAAATGTATTAGGTTTGCAAGGTTGAATTTGGCGGCGTAATCGTCGAGGTAGTTGAGGAAGTGGTTTTTTGGGATGAAGGTGGGGGTGGCTGGTGGGTGAGGGAAGTGAGGGAGCTGGCTGAATCTCTTGGCCAGGTGGAGGTGGAGGCGGTCGTAGGTGCGCTTTCTCCAGAGAGGGGCGATGCAGTCGTCCCTCTCGAGGATGAGTGAAGGGACGGAGAGGCTGGTCAGGCTCGTTGCCATCGCGAGGCCAGATGGGCCGGCGCCGACGATGATTACAGGCAGTTCAACAACCACTTCATCTTTACCCATGATCAATTTTTTAGCCAATTTGGACTAAATTTTTGTGCTGCTGCTACCGTTATTTAAATGAAAAGGCTAGGCAAGTTGTTTCCCAGATCCATAAGGAGGGAGGGACGGAGAAACAAACCAAACTACTTATTATTGATTATATTGTATTTACATTTTTCTGAATGAATTGGTCAGTATTTTTCTGTCAGTAATAATTGGTTCGTTCTTAATTTGTGGGGGGACGTATCATAATGTGTGATAGATACACACACTCAACTCTTCCGGCACTTAAATAGACCTTTTATTTCCGTGCGAAAGACAACAGTTTGTTTGGTGGGAAAATTAAAACTGTCTATAAATTCTTTATTTGATTGTAACCAAAATTACAACGGATCAATAATCCCTTACAAGAGAGGGAAGATATTCAAGCTCAAATCTCTCCTTTGTTTAATGTCGGGTCCTTGATGTGGCTATGGAAAGTGAATCTTGTTTTCTGTTGACCGGGTGAACGTCAAGACCTCTTGGGAATCTTCTCTTTGAATACTGGACGAAGTAACACAGTTTCTATCCAATAAGAATCTCAAAGAGACTTTTGGGCAAGAACAAACTTGAACTCAGCAAGTTATTAGAAGAGTTGAACTCTCTCTTTTTTTTTAGCTGGAGATCTTGGTCCTTCTACGTCTTACGACCGAAATTCTTCTTGACTAAAATTTTCCGGCCCCCATTTCATAGCAAACTGAGCTATTTATAGAGGTTTCAGGGGGTAAAAGTGTCCCCTAAGAACACTCCATAATGGGGGTTAACTCCCTCATTTAGTGGGCAGTAATTGACTCAGTAATGAGGGCAGTTATAACCGAGACGCGGGCTTTGGGCCTCGCGTTTTACCACTTGAGAAACGCGAGCTTCAAATTTTGCGTCAAGCTTCACGTGAGACGCGGGCTTTGGGCTCTGCGTCTAGGTATTGCATGGATGGCTGAGATGCAAGTTTCAAGCTCTACATCTTGGCCATTGCATTGAAGCAGAGACGTGATTTTCGATTCTCGCGTCTTGGTATTGCAGTGATGCTGAGATGCGGCTTCATGCTCAGTGTCTTGGTCATTGCAGTGATGTTGAGACGCGGGTTTCAACCCTCGCGTCTTGGTGCTGAGCTAGTGGCGATGATTAGCCTTGCGTCTGGAGTTTGGACTCTGTTTTCTTATGACTTGTCCTCAGTGATTTTTGGACAGTCTACAGAACCCCCTCCAAAGTTTTCGATATTCCGCGGTTAACTGAGACGAATTTCGAAATACTTTAGATCTTAGTTTGATTAATATTCCTCATGATTGGAGTGACAATCATTTGAGATGCCCTAAACTTGATCCTGTCTGGAATATGGTCTTCGTGAGTGTAGTGTAAAACCCTTTGAAGCCACCAGAGATGATCGTGGTAAGTGTCTACATACACAGTCCAGACATCCTCAGTGCTCTGAGCTGGTTGTTGGCGTGCTATTGAACCAGGAGTAAACAGTCGTCTGCTTGTGCCAGTATACTGTTGAACTGATTGCAGAAGTAAAGATTGAAAGTAAGTCTTGCAGACGCAGAGGTCATGTTGCTCTAGAGACGCAGTCCTCACTCAGAGTGGGGACCCATTATTAATTTGCTAAAGAAATGCGGTCTCTGGAGGGACGCGATCTTTAAAGTGAAGACACAGTTTTTCACCTTGTTGACTAGACGCAGCTTTGACCTTGCTGAAGAGATGCGACCTTTGGAGGGACACGGTTTTTGTTAAACGCGAGTCCCACGTTCTGGGCGCGTTGCCACGTGTCTGGCAGAGTTGAGGGGACATCTTTCCTTTGACGCGCGAAATTCGCGTCCATTTAAGACGCATGTCATGCGTCGGGCGGGGATTAGGCCTCGAGACATGCGTCGCGTATCTCTGTGGATCACTGTGCCTATAAAAGACAACAGTCTTTTAAGATTCATCATTAGACTCTTCTTCTTCTTCTTCGCTGAACTTTGTATCGAAAGTTAAGAAAAGCTTAAACCTTTGTTCAAGTTTTATCGTCTTCAACACTAATTTCACAGTTGAAATAGCACCGAAGACCAAACATGCTTCCTCATCCTCGAACGCTATTGCTTCAGAGATTCAAATAGGTGGTTCCTCCATGCAGGAGGCCCCCATTTCAGGTAGTAAAACCATCTAATCTGGTTTTCGTCATTGAAGAGGCATAAAGAGTTCTCTTAACTCTTAAGTCTCTTTTGAATGTGAACCGCCAACGCGAGGCTCATGCCCATGTTTGATTTTCAGACCCGGCTCTCGAATTTGGTAAGTAAGACGCGAGTTTGATGACCTCCGCGCCTTCGCTTCATTAATTTGAGTCCGTCTCTTTTTGTTGAACGCGGGCCTCGTTGAGCCCTACGTTTTTGGAATCAATGCTCAAAATATTTCTAAGTGTGGGAGATTTAGACGCGAACTTCATGTGATCCTCGCGTCTTTAAGGCTAGGCGCGGGTTTTACTGAGTCTCGCGTCTGAGTCTGATACTTAGAAAAATTTCTAAGTTACGGATTTTGAAATGTGGGCTTCATGCAAGCCTCGCACTTTTTGAGTCTGGACGTGGATTTTGCTGATTTCTGCGTCTGGGTTCATTCTCGCGTTTGAATTTCAAATACTTAGCCATTTTGTTTTAGATTTCTGACTAAGTGTCATTTTCATTGCAGTGTGATACTCTTCCAGCCCCTTATCCAAGAAGTCTCACTTTGGATACGCAGGTGGCGCTGATCGTAATCTGACCTTCGCGCTCCAAAAGACTGCTCCTGTGACTACTGGTAAGTCAAAGGAGCGAAAGTAGAGGATCTCCAAGGCTAATATGGTGACGTTCGGGAGATTATCTCTGAAAGCTATTCGAGTTGGATTCCCGTACTCTGCTAAGGAAGCCTGCTTTCTTCTTTTGTGACGCCATTGAAGAGGATGATAGGATTATGTATGATAGAGATTATAAGTGGCTCTGTCAGATAGGGGACATGAGGTTCTTTCTTTCCAACATGGAGAGGATATATCCGTTGTCCTATCTTCAACATATGTCCGTTCATCGTACGATAGAGTGGGATCTTTTCCGGTTTGTCTCCGGCGTATCTCTCGGCAGATTAGGTGCCAAAGAATTATACTCTGCTGGCCATGGGAAAGATGTCTTCGGCTTATTTCCCGGGTTATTCAGGCCTGAGTATCTGAAAGGAGAAACCCCTCAACTTGCCGCCACCTTCATCAATCAGTTTTTGAAAATTATGGGTGATTTTTCTATCAACTTTCGTCTGCTCGGGTGGGTCCATTCTGCTGACAAATCATGGGCGGGTAGAATGGTTGGATTTATTTTTGTCAAGCTTGGGGCTCTGCTGCAACAGGTGGGGTTATACCATTTGGTTAGGGCCGTACAGTATGGCCTCCCGCAGAGTTCCCACAATTTTATGGCATCTTGAAACATTATAATCCTCTGACAGGCACATTTTTTACCCCAGTCGGAGAGATGGCTCACTCTTCATGAGCTATATGAAGTCTCGGGGCTAGTTATGGGAGATGCCCCTTATGAAGAATACGTCCTGACTTCTAAGAAGCTTCACCTCTTGAGGAAAGAGGACCCTCAGGTGTATGAGACATACTAGAAAGTGTTGTACCACTTTCACATCTGCGGGCAGATATCCTCCTGGAGGAACGGGGTGTCAAGCATATATGAGAAAGATAGCCCAGTGACTAGTCTGGCCCCTTGTACTGACGAGAAAATCGAGAGGACTAATGCCTCTACAAGCTCTTACACCACCGAATCGAACGAGGACACTTTCAAATCTGATACAATTTTTGAAAGTTCATCACCAGGCCCGAATTTCCATTTCTGACTGAGCTCTATTGGCGGGATTTCTCATGCTATGGCTGAAGCGTTGTGTGGTGCCAACGCTACCGTATGAAGTAATCGTTGCCGATGTAGTGTACCTGACGATCTTGCTTGCTTACGGGAAATCTATCGCTCTCCTTCCAGCGATGGTAGCCGGAATTCAGAGTGGATTACGGGCGCTGATCAAAAGCTTGTGCCAACTAGAGGCCATTGTAGACTCTGAGGGTAGGCCAGTGGAGATTCGGAGGGAAGACCAGAAATAAAGACTACTAACCCCAGGATCGAGCTTCTGTATACGTACTGATGGCCTCGTACGTCATGCACTACCCTTTACTGATGACGGCGGTGCCTTCCTTTAAAGGCATCGTTCCCTTCGTGCAGAAGCTGGAGAATTCAAGCTGGTCTTGCTACTACATTTCTTTACTCAGAAATCCATTCTGAGTAGTTCGAATTACCAGCTCAACCGTTGCTTCCCCAAAATTTTTGGTGCGTCCTACAGGGATAAGTTCGCTGACCTTGCAGGACCGGATGACTTCACAAGGCTGCCATCTGGAGTCTTCTGGTGGCTGATCAATATTCGACCTGGATATCTGATCTTCCGACAAGGCGACTCATGTACGATCGAGCCTTACATGCCTAGTCGTTTTGCTCGACAGTTCGTCTATGATCAATTGTATGTCAGCAACCCTAACGCTGGCCTCTGCTTCAGTGGAAACGTGTTTGAAGGTGCTCGGGCGTGGTACTACAGTGTAACTGGGGGACAAGAGCTGTTTTTAGCCTGCCTCACAAGACACTCAATTGTCACACCAGCCTCGATTTCTGTACGTGGTACTTCCTTGCTAGTAGTATACCTTGTTTTGGAATTGTAGGCTGTCTAAAAATCAATGAGGATAAGTCATCAAAAAGCAGAGTCCAAACTCTAGACGCAGGGCTAATCATAGCTATCACTGCAACACCAAGACGCGAGAGTCAAAACCCGCGTCTCCGCATCACTGCAACACCAAGACGCGAGGCTCAAAACTCGCGTCTCCGCATCACTGTAGCACCAAGACGCGAGGGTCAAAACCCGCGTCTCAGCATCACTGCAGCACCAAGACGCGAGGGTCGAAACCTGCGTCTCCGTAATACTTCAGCAACAAGGCGCAAGGTTAAAAACCCACGTCTCAGTTATAACTGCCCTCATTACTGGGTCACTTACTGCCCACGTAGTGAGGGAGTTAACCCCATTATGGAGCGTTTTTAAGGGACACGTTCACCCCTGAAACCTCTATAAATAGCTCAGTTTGCTGTGAAGAAAAAAAAAGGGAGGGAAGATATATACATGGGATATAAAAAAAAGAGAAGGTTCAACTCTTCTAACAACTTGTTGCGTACAAGTTAGTTTATCTTTACCCACAATCTCTTTGAGATTCTTGGTGGACAAGAGCTGTGTTACTCCATCCGCTATCCAAAGAGAGGATTCCCAAGAGGTCCTGACGTTCACCCGATCAACGAAAAATAAGATTCACTTTCCACCGCCACATCAAGAACCCAGCAATAAACAAAGGGGAGATTCAAGCGTGAACATCTTCCCTCTCTTGTAATCGGAGTGTTGATCCGTTGTAATTCTTCATTGATTCAAGGAAATTTTACACGAATTTCTCTCACCAAACAAGAGATGGCGACTCCGCAGGGGACTACTTTCTCTACCGACGAGCAAGTGGTGGCGCAAGGTGACGTCACCTATATGGGGAAAACGGTCGAATTACTTGTCGTAGAGTTCGACCAGGCGAAGTATGAAGAGTTTCTCTCTTCCGGCTCCAAGAGCCCTAAGGAGCGGGTCTACCGCAAAGTCTCTTCGGGGATTTGCCTTCGAGTCCGCTCTGAGATCCTCTCAGACGCGACTGGCAAAAAGAATGTCGTGGCTAATCGCATCATGCGTAACGCCCGCGTCAACGTCTTCCAGGAGACCCGCGTGGTTAACGTTCCTGATGTGTAGCCTGTCCATCCCCTTCCTCAGCGCTAGGTTACCGGGGGTTCCCATCAACCCACACGACGTAACTGGAATGCTGAGCGATGACAGAGACGGCGTGTGCGTCAACTATGAGCTGGAACAAGTGTCTGTCCAACAGAGGTAGAACGCGAGGTTTAACCCCGCGTCTCTTCTGAACCATTACAGACACGTGAAGTCCGCGTTTGGCAACCTAAACGTGAGAGTCACCAAGCTCGCGTTTCTGAAGCACCGCTTCCCAAACGTCACAAGCAGCAACGCGAGGTCCATGCTCCTCATCCAAGACACGAGACCCGCGCCTCTACATTTATACGCGAGACCCAGAAGGCCCGCGTTTCCCAAGCATCTCTACCCAGAGGCGGCAATCAGCAACGCGAGAACCGCGCCTCTCCTCAGCAGAAGCGCAAGACTCGCGTTTCGGAGCCACAACGCGAGAGTCGCGTCTCTTCTCAGCAGAGACGCAAGGCTCGCGTTTCAGAGTCACAACACGAGAGCTGCGTTCATTTCTCAGGACATGAGCTCCGCGTCTCAGAACCTTGCGTCTCAGCTTTGCGAAGCAAGGATAATTCTCGCAAGTTGAAAAGTCCTCGACCATCCGAGGCTAATCTCTTCGATCCCCCTCCCACGGATCTAAGAGATTATTTGAAAAAGAAGAGGAGTGCTAGTTTGATCACTCCATCGTGCTGCTGTAAACGGCTTATCACAATGCTCTCTGACTGCCGTTGTAGTTCACGTGCAAGCCGACAGCCTATATTCAGATAGTCGAGTGTAACTTCTCAATCAGCCAAAAGGTATCGCTCCCACAGGAGGAGGACCTTCTCTAACACAGAGTACCCTGAAATCACTGCAAACATGACAAGCAGAAGTAAAGGGAAAACAACAAGTGGTCAGCTCCGACGAGTCTGACACGGAACCTGAAGGAGTGTACCAACAGACTGGAGTGATTGCCCCGATCAATTACAGTGCCCTGGCTCGGGGTATTGAAGTAAATGACTCACATTCCTCCGTTGCAGAATCGCAGGCTTCGAACTCTTTCATAGAGAAGGAAGCCTTTATATACATGACAAATACTCCTGAGGAGACGGCCAGGCGCTTTGAGCAACAAGCCCAGGTCCAGAGGGAACAATTTGAGATGATTCGTGCTCAACAAGAATCTATCGATTCTCTCAAACTGATGCTGGCACAATTGCTTGAAGACAAGAGGAAGTCAACTAACAAAACCTCCTTTAAAAGTCTAAGGGCAAATGAAAGGAAGGAGAAAGCTCATCCTCAGTGCATATCGAGGAGAAAGAGCAATTTACTTCTGAGTCGTCTAAATCCTCATCTAAGGGGAAGGCAACAAGGACCATGGAAGGATTCATTCTAAAAGAATGAGTCAATTGGAGCAACGTCTCGAGGCCCTTACTAATCAGAAAGGCCTCCAAGAAGCAGGAGTGGTCCGGCCATATCCGGCCGAGTGGGACCTTGTTCCTTACCCTCCCGAGTTTAAAGCTCTGACCCTACAAGCATTTGACGGCAAAGGGTCACCGAACCAACATATTTACTACTTTAAATTTCAGACGGGGAACATGGCAGATAACGATGCCATCTTGGCACGTTTATTCATCGGCACCCTAAAAGGGCTCGCCATTAAATGGTTCATGAAGCTCCCAGAAGGCTCCATTAAAAATTGGAGTGATCTGGAGAAGCTTTTCTAACACGCTTTTTTGAGGACGACTCAGAGATTACAATGCCTACTCTTTTGGCCACAAAACAATGAAAAGGGGAGTAAGTTAAATCATTTGTAGAAAGATTTTAGAATATGGCACTCCGATATCCTAGCGGTATGACCCCGGCTACCCTGGTAGAAACATGCCGCCACAATCTACAAACGTCGCTCCTCGCCCAAATAGGAGTTGCTGAGAGCCGCACCTGGAAGCAATTGGTCCAGCAAGGTGAACAGGCTGAAGAAATTGTCGCTAGGGATAGGGTAGAAGAAAACAAGCCCAGACCCGAAAGGTCGACAAGGCGCACGCTAGAAACATCTTTTCAACCAAAGAGGAAAGATAACTTGGCGACAGAAACCAAATCCCTTGCCAAACCTCAACCGGTCAAGGGAAGTGGCTCTTCAAGTCAGCCACGCGCCAATAAGCAGTATTCCTTCAAAGACGAATATGTTGACTCGTTGTTCAAGTTACTCAACAAGAGCAACAGATTGAAGCTTCCTGAAGCTAGACGTCCTGAAGAAGTCGGTAAAACTGACAATCCTAACTACTGCTTGTATCATAGGATGTTGGGACACCCCACCAGAGCTGTTATGTCTTCAAAGATATCCTTCAGGCTCTGATTGATGTGGAGGTATTGAAACTCCGTCCAGAACAGAAGAAAGTGATGGCCAATATGACATCATTCCTCCAGTTTGGAAGACAACCTCCAACACCCTCTGGAGTAGTCCCCATCCCAAAAGGGGAGCTAAGAATGATTAATATAGACCCTCACCATCAACAAGATAAGGGTCTTGTACCTATCCCCACACCTCAGGGGAAAGTTATGTGGGTTCATCCTGACCTTGTTGACGGCCAGCAATGGACAACTGTTACCAACAGAAGGTCCAAAGGCAAAGCGAAAGCTTCGTCCTATAATGTGGTGTTCGCTTCTTCCCGAGAAGCGGAAACTGATGTTCCCTCACTGACTGATTTAAAAAGGGAAACAATAGGTCTCGCCGCAGAACCTAATCAACCACTCATGGCAGAAACTCGTTCGGGCTAGTCATATTTAAAAAAGTATGACGAAATGGTGGCGACCCCTCCTAAACCCACTACAGAGTCAGCCAAGCCCTCCACGAAACAACCGGTGGAGAAGTAGAAAGAGCTTTGATTTTTCAAAGCTCTCCCAAAGGATAACGCGGACGGATCCACAACACCTTACCGCTTTGACGTCCTGACTCAACTAGCCAATATCCACGCCCGAATCACTCTTTACGATCTCCTGAGGCTGTCAAAGTCAACCAGAGAAGCTTTGAGAGAGGCCCTAACTAATGCTGAGGTCTTCATGACCCAAATATCGGCTGGAACACGGGAGGAAGATGTAGAGGATTGCCTCCATGTCACCCAAAATGCTCCCTGCATCACCTTCACAACAGATGATATGCAGGTGAAGGGAAAACATGATCGACCCCTATACTTCACAGGGTATATTGGATCGTCTGAAGTAAGCCGCATTCAGGTAGATCTAGGGTCCGCGTTGAGCATTATGCCTCGCCGGGTCATGCAACATTTAGGGATTCCTACCCACCGATTGAGCGCCACCCAGACTACCATTTATGGGTTCAATGCCAATGGTACGCGCCCAATGGGGAAGATCAAGCTCAAATGCCAAATTGGAGAATTAAGGTCTTAAGTGACGTGCTACGTGATCGATGATGACACCTCATATAATTTGCTGCTTGGACGACCATAGATTCATCGTAATTCCATCGTTCCCTCCACTCTCCACAAGTTATGAAATACATCGACGGAAGTGGAAAGGTACGAACGTTAATTGCTGAAAGGCATCCGTTCAAGGGAGTCGAGAACTATTTCACAGACTCTCTCCTATACCAGGACTCTTTGGAAACAAACGAGAACCCACACCAGAGGAGCCAGACTCTGGTAAAGAAGCTGACACCGAGCCAGAGAAAGAAGAGTGCATGTGGGAACTAGATCCACCTGTAACGAGCATTAATAAGCTCGATGTTAATAACACCGCCAATGATTTAGGCGGATGGTATTTTAATGAAGAGTTAAATTTGGCTTACTTTTCTGTGTTCGCTTCTGATTCAGTGCCGTCAGACACTAGTACCGAAGTGAATAATGACCCCTGGTCGGCAATGGATGCTTTGACATCATTGCATTTACCAATAAAGTCATCCTTCGAAACGTACCAAGATGTCGGTGATGCGCAAGAATCAGTATTCATGGTTCCAGCAAAACAGAAAGGCCAAAAGCCAATTCTTTTTGGAAAAATCAAATCCGAGCTGATGTCTCGTGAATAGTCAGAAAGCGAGAATTGTTGGCCCAGAGGTCTTCCACTCTAGTTTTGTTGATGATTAACTCATGTAGTTATGTTTACTAATAATCTTGTGATGTTTAGTTTCAGATCTTTAACCAAGATGTTAGTAGGTGACTAGCTTCAACTAAGGTGTTTTGGAGTTTTTCACATGGTGATTCAAGAGCCCGAGCATCAAGTTAATACCTAACACTCGTTGGAGTCAAGCTCGGTGGATCACGGTTTGGATCGAGTCGACTTGGAGATGGCGCTCTACAAGAAGATCTCGGTACATAGTTTAGTTTTAGTTTAGATCCATTGTTAAAGATTAGATAGTGTGATATGCTCAAGTTCACAACACACACACTGGTTGAAGTTTCATGTTTTGGTTTTTGGTTTTGTTTTAACCGATCTTGGTTTTCGTGAATAGATCGTATCAATATAAGTTTACATGATTTTATGTATATTAGACTTGTTCTGTATACATGTATGCTTCATATCTTAGACAAACTTATTTTGATATGCCTATTCATCTGTTTGGAGTTTTGGTGTTTTAACAAAACGTAATTTTGGATTTTAAAGTCAAAAACATTGATATATATCTGTTTCATGTATATTGGATTATATCCATATACTACATGCCTAAAATTTGTTTAAGTATCATGTTTTTGTATTTGGATGAGTTTTGGACAAAACGAATTTTCATTACAAAAAAATCCAAGTTCTGGAAAATACGGATTTTGGTTTTCGGCAAAATTTCCATAACACAAAAATGGTTCAAATTGTTTGAAATATGTGTTGAATTTTTTTCACACATGTTTGTATATCAATGTATTATACTGAACTTATTTTTGTGGATTTTTAGAGAATTTATGGGATTTAATTGAGAATTAAAAACCAAGTTTTTTAGTCTCTTAACTTTTCTGCCAGGCTCTGGCGGTCGACCGGACCAGGAGCGGTCGACCGGAACGGTCGACCGGACGTGCACATAAACGTGCACGCAGCCAGCCCCTGGGGCCGGTCGACCGACTGAAGGCAACCCACTCTCGGGTTGCCCCGGTCGACCGGGCGGTGGACCGGCCAGAGAGCCGTTGCTCTCTGGTTCTGGGCTCGGTCGACCGGGCGGTCGACCGGTAGGCTCAACGGTCAAAAATTTGACCGTTGGCCGGTCAACCGGAAGGCCAATTCTGGCCTAGTCAGCAGCCAACGGGCAAATCTGTTTTGGGGGTTATATATACCCCATTTGTAAGTTGTTTTGGTTAAGATTTTTAAGAAGAAAAATTCTCCTATCTACAAGTATTTTATACAAGTTTTCAAAAGTGTTTAGAGCCAAAAAGGATTCATCTTTATTTGTTTTTAAAGGGTTGGAAAATTGAAGAAAAAGGAGAAACTTTGGGATTGGTTTTTTTGATCTTCATTTTAATCTTATCCTAGTTGTTTTCCCAATAGTTTTCTTTGAGTTTTTGATTTCCAAACTCTTTATTTTTCACACTTGAGCTATATCTTCTATCCTATTTATTTAGGATCTTTTTTTTTGTGGAAGAGATTGTTTGTGGTTGAGATAGACCACCTAGTTGTTAACCCTCCTTATTTGTGGTATCTCTCTTGTGTAGAGGTTGATTGTGGAGTGGTGGTTACCTCCCTCTAGTGAGAGGTGGAGATTGGTGTTTGACTCTCTCTAGTGAGAGGTGGAGTTTGTGTTGGAATCCCTCAAGTGTGAGGTGATTGTTTGTATTGGCTAAGTGCCTACCCCTCTTGTGTGAGGTGGTGTTTGAGTTGCCTCTGTGAGAGGTTGTATTCGGTTGAGAGAGGAGTTTTGTACTCCCGGTTGTAGTTGCCCCAAATCCTCAGTGGAGGTTCCCTGTGTGGGAGTCCTGTGTGGACAAGTTAGTGGATTGGAAATCCTTCTGTGTGAAGGCGGGGATGTAGAGCAGTGGCTCGAACCTCGAAACAAATCATTGTGTTTGCGCTTAATCCATTGACTCTTACTCTCTCTCTCTTACTTTGAGCATTGCATCATATTGCCAAATCATATATGCTTGTGTTGTTTGTGTGTGCCTCACTTGTGCTAAACCACGAGAGCTTCATATAGCGCCTCAACTCTTATTCAGAGGAATCAAGAGGAGTTAGTCCAGAGCCCTTTACCGGGAATTCAGCTACACTCGTTGGTTACATTAAGTGTTGTTGCAATTTAGTTTTAATTTCCGCATTTAGTTCATTAGATTAGCTGTACACCTATTCACCCCCCCTCTAGGTGTACTTTCAAGAATGAATCCTTTCAGTTTACCCATTATGAGCCAAATGTACTCAGAATGATGGAAAGCATGGGGTTTGATCTAACAAACGGTCCTGGGTTGAACTTCAGCAAAGGAAGAAGAACACTACTCTGATCTTTCATTCCGAAAGGGAAAACCCCTGATTATTATGATCGAACTCGCAGGGGGTTGAGCTATGCGTCAACTCCGTCCACATCAGCCTCTGAGTCTGAAGAGTCACTATATAATGACTACTCATCTGGCACGTCATCGTGGGAGTCAGACGTTAGTGTTGGCAACCTCTTTGGAGAACTTTTATATATATGGTTTCAACAAGCCACCTGGAAGACAAAGATGAAGAAATGATCCAGTATGATACAGATTCTTGGATCAAACACCTTAATACTCTCTGGGATAGTCGCTTTGAACAACGCGAGCCACCCACGGAGGATAAAGTTGCCCAGATTAACTTGGGAGATGAGGCTAATCCTAAGCCCATCTTTATAAGCGAAAGCCTATCACCCTCCGAGAAAGAAGCTTTAATATCTCTTGTGCAAGAGTATATAGATGTTTTCGCTTGGAATTACGAGGACATGCCTGGGCTTGATCCTCGAGTGGCTATGCATCGCCTTAACATTAATTCAGACGCGAAGCCAGTCAAACAATAGTAGCGACGGTTCCGTCCAGAAATAATGGAAACAATTAAGTCAGAAGTCAAAAAACTCATAGACTCTGGCTTCATTAGGGAAGAGCAACATCCTGATTGGGTAGCGAATATCGTCCCCGTTGCCAAAAAGAATGGGAAGATCAGGATTTGCATTGATTTTCGCGATCTAAATGAAGCCTGTCCCAAAGACGAATTCCCTCTCCCAATCACGGATGTCATGATTGACAATACGTGCGGATTTGAGCGAATGTCCTTCATGGATGGATTCTGAGGGTATAATCAAATCAAAATGTATCCTGATGATGAAAAATATACTTCTTTCAGGACACCACTGGGGGTATACTGCTATACCGTCATGCCCTTCGGACTGAAGAATGCGAGGGCTACATATTAGAGAGCTATGAATGCCATTTTCCACGAGCACATGCGTAAAACTATAGAATGTTATGTAGATGATATTGCGGTGAAAAGCCGCACCAAAGGTGATCACATAACCAATCTGAAGACAATCTTCAAAATCATGCGAGCACATCAGTTGAAGATGAACCCCACCAAATCTTTCCTGGGGGTGGCCAGCGGCAAATTCCTAGGGTTTGTGGTAACTTCTACAGGAATTCATTTGGACCCGAAAAAAGTTCGCGTTGTTTTCCATTGATTTTGCAAAGGGGAAAACTTACAAAAAAGGGTCGAGGAGCTAAATTACAAGTAACACAAAAGATTACAAGTAGATCTCCTCTAAGATTCTGGAGAAGTGTGCCGATAGGAGTCTGGTCAGCGCGCGACCACTTTGTCCCTTTGACGATGCGATCGATGGGATTCCCTTCTCACCTGGTTCGGGGAATCAGAAACAGAAGGTTGGTAGAACTCTCTTGTTACTTCTCAAACTGCCTCCACTTAGGAATCTTTCTCACCTGGTTCTGAAGATTCCTTGAGAGGGAGGAAGATCTTAGTGTATGAGCACCCTGATTAGAGAAGTAGTTCTCTGAATTTTTGAAAGTAAGAGAATAGATCTCTGTTTTTCATCCTCTCTCTCTGTGCGTGTGTCTCTGTGCGCGCCTGTCTCTCTTTTTTGTGCCTCTCTGTCTTCGTATGCCTCTGGTGGGCTATTTATAGGGAGAGCAGGGATAAAATTGTCCCTTGAAAATTCGAAAACAGATTGAGTCAATCCGTTTAAATCTGGAAAGTTGCCTTGTCGCGTGATCGTACACATATTTTGCATTCTTTTCATTACACTCCTACATTTATCGTGTAATAAATCTACTAATTTCTTTGTCTCAAATGTCTATTTTGTAGAAGATAATAATGAAGTGAAAGGGGATTAAACCAAATAAATACCAGTTAAAATCAGATTTAACTGGATCTATTTGGTTAGCTGAGGATGATCCCAGATCTAGTTAGAACAAATCAAGGATTGAGGCAAATGTTCAGCTGAAGATCAGAGCAAATCAGAAAGATAACACCAAATGGAAACCAGTAAAATTCATTTTTATAAATCCATTTTGGTTAGCTAAATATCAATCAAGGATAATATCAAATACAGAGAGATAAATGGATAGAGAGAAGATCAACGGATGAGATGAAGCAAGTTTGACTCAGATTCTGACTGGATACATTTCAGTATTTGAACCATAAATTTCGTTACCGAATCTCAAATCTGATGATTTAATATGATCCAGAAAGCAAACTTACAGAGCTACAATTCTTATGTTGATCACTAATTCTAATTCTGTCATTTGATAAGTGATATTCAGCAATCAACACGCCAACAAACTGCAGATCAGAACTGAATATCCACATCAAATCAAGTTTGGAGATAAGGAAGGATTCAAATTCAGAAATAGCTAGCTTTCCCTATCTTCATACTCCTCTAACCTCTGCATTTCTTCTACAAATACCTGCAATCTCAAAGGCAAAGGGGGACGACTAAGCAGAGAATAGAACTTGGGATAATTTATAGTTTGTTACTTAGGTTTTTAGTTTTCTTTTTATGTAATTTTTACTTTTCTTTATGTAACTGAGAGGAGAGATGACTTTCATAGAGGAATGAGAGCAAGCTTGTACTGTAGGTGACACCAGTGTAAGTGATCTCTTCTTTCATTGTTATTTGAATCGAATCAAAGTTTCTTTTTCTTTCTTTACTCTTGTTTTCTTTTACTCTCCTCTGATGTGTTGCAATCCAAGAGAATCCGATAGCCTCGAGACTGCTTAGCCATTGTAAGTGCCCTTGATGGCCTATGGTGATGAACAACCCTTCTCTTGCTAGTATAGTTGACCTTTTATTCGTAGTGTAGATCGAGAATGGGGAAGATCCTATACGCCATGCTTGATTGCCTTCAAAGACAAGGTAAGTCGTCGCAACGGATCCAAGGTATATGAGCACTGAAGAGGTAAGTAATTTTTAGCTTGTCTTTCTTTTCTTTTATTCTTTATTTTCAATATCACAATCTCCAACCATTTTTATCACCCTTTTCAATTTCTTTGTATATAATCCATTTTTTATTTTCCCACCTTCTCAATCTACAACTTTCTCCCTAACTCACTTTAACCTAATTTTTCTCTTTTTCTTTTAAAGAAGTAAAGAAGAACTTTAACCATACTTTGTATCTTAAAGAAGACTTACTAAAAAAGCTTCCATTGCGAGTCCCTTCTTGTGGATCACGACCCGCATAGCCACTTGCTATTGCGGTAGAATTGAGTAACTTGCACTCTTTAATCTTAAAATCTGAAATACTGTATTTTGTGTGCAGGTCCAACCTCAATCAAATTTTTGGCGTCGTTGTCGGGGAGGGTAACGGTTTTTATTGAATTTTTGGAACTAAAACGAATTTTTTCTTCTCTGTTGCAGGTTACAGGTCAGGGAAAGCAGGAAAAAAATTGCAGTAACATATAAGTGGTCTTGGGCCTCTGTTCTAGAAAGCAGAGACCAAGCATCTTCTGGGTTGTCGTGTTTCCTCGGCTCTGGTCGCGGATCCGCGGCAAAAAGGAGTTCACTACTGACTGGCTTTTTGCAGGGCTTCTTGCTTTGCAAAATTATAATTTTCTGCAAACTTTATTTCTTGTATGCCATCACCAGGAGCCTGCTAATAAATCAACAGTAAAACATTTGTTGAAAAAGTTCAAAAATTGATTAGACGTTTGCATTTTAGGCACGTGTCTTTTCAATTCATTTACTTTACTGTTGAAGAGTGTTGGAGCAAGGTACGTTCACATTGCATTTAGAATAGGACTCATCTCTTGGTTGATTTACATCGCTTTGACTGAATCTTGTTTGCATACCTTGTACACTTGCACAAACTGATCTTAAGGGCACCACCCAATAATAAGATAAGGTGGGAATTTAATCACCCTTTCTTGGCCCAAAAATCAGATTCCAAGCACCCACATTCCCAAGCTTTTTAATAAAAATTGATAGATGTTGGCCCCTAGGGACATCCAGACTCGTTAAAAGATCAGCTGAGGTTGGAAATTGTTTTTGATTCACACTTAAGTCAAATCAGTGTCTAAGGTTGGGGATTGAGGGGCGAAACCCCGAAGGCTTGTGGTTTGGCTTAATTAGGCCCGTCGCTTCTGCGCGGATACCTCCCACCAATCTTGCCCCCACCTGGCTGATTAGCTATGGTCTGACTCGAGCAATAACCTTCTTCGGTTCATCGAACAGTTAGGAGTCATCTAGGTCCAGATATCCTAGATTGTTTGTGATTGTTTTTTCCTTTTTCTTGTTTGTTATTTTCTTTTTTTTTCGCTTGATTGCTTGGTGAGCGTTGTCTGTGATTGTGCATGCAAGAGTGGTATCGGGACCCAATTTCAACAAGACTTGTTAGGACTTCTACACTTGCACAAACACTACCTCCTGACACAAGTCCAATCATGGCTAACAATACTTCTCTCCAAGACAAGTTCTACCCCATTCGTACTTCACTTCATGCATTCTTTTACCCGAAGCAACTGGAAACAATTTTGAGCTTAAACCAAAATTCATAAATACACTCCCAAGATTTCATGGCCTAGAATCTGAGGATGCATATTTCTTCATTCGTGAGTTTGAAGAAGTGTGCTTGATGATGAGAATTCCCCAACTAGGGGCAGATGCTGTTAGATTAAGGTTCATTCCCTTCGCGCTTAAAGATATAGCCAAGAAGTGGCTATACAATCTGCCTGCCAGTTCTATCTCGACATGGGATGAACTTGTCAAAGTCTTTCTTAAGAAATTCTATCCCATTCACAAAACGGCCCTCATCAGAAAAAACATAATGCAGCTTAAGCAGGAATCAAGTGAACCATTCTGGAAGTATTTTGAACGGTTTAAAGATTTAATAGCCCAATGTCCTCATCTAGGCATAGAGAAGTGGCGACAGTGCCAAATTCTCTATGACGGACTAGATTATTAAACTAAGACACTCCTCGAGACTATATGTCAAGGAAAATTTTTAAAGAAAGATGAGAACCAAGGTTGGGATCTCTTTGAAGCTTTAGCAGAAAAAACCATTCAGTGGGAGTCTTGCCCTGAGAAAACCAATCCCACCACTTCCAGAGCTGGTATGCATTCGATTGAATCCTCTATAGTTACCGAGGCAAAGATAACTCAATTGATGAAAAGGCTAGAACTGCTTGAGGCTAGAGAACCAAATTCTGTGAATCAGGTCAACCCACCACCTGTGATCAACCCGGGTTGTACCTACTGCCATGCTCTTAACCACCTGTTTGAGTAGTGTCCCGTCTACCAAGCTCAAATGTATCCTGAGAATATGAATGCAACATACACCAGACATAACTACAATCCATACTCCAAAACATACAACCCGGGATGGAGGAACCATCCAAATCTTTCTTGGAGTCAGTCTGGTCATGAGCAACCAAGACCATCATTTCCACACCAATATCCTGCTCAGTCTCATCAACCCAGTTTCCAACAGAGTCCACCAAATTTCCAAACAAGCTTCCAACACAACTTTCATCCCACATATCAGCAACAACAAACACAAAATCATCCTGATAAAAAATTGTCAGATTTGGAAAGAATGATTGAAACCTTATCTAAAACCCAGGCCTCAATGATGAACACATAATCAGGCTATCAATAGGTTAGAGGTTCAGATAGGTCAACTGGCTAGCTCATTGAATGAAAGACAAAAGGGAACATTGCCAAGCCAGCCAGTGCCCAATCCTAAGAACCCCTTCCCTATTCATGAAGCTGAAGACATAGGTCCAAGTCAGTGTAATACTGTTCATATTTTGAGATCTGGAAAGCATATAGACAATCAAGTTTTCAGTCATCCTGCTCCAAATAAATCAGTGTCAACATCTCTGTTCCAGTACCACCAACTAAAAATGATCCATCTTCAAGTTCACAACCTTCAACCTCCAAATCGAATAATAAAGACAAAGCAGATGAGCAACCATACAAGCCTATTGTACCATTCCCTAATAGGCTAGCAAACCAAAAGACTAATGCTCAAATGGAGAAAACTAGAGAAATGTTTGATCAAGTCCAGATCAATGTACCCCTTCTTGATGCTATACAATAAGTCCCCTCATATTCTAAGTTCTTGAAAGATATGTGCACTAAGAAAAGGAAAACAAATGTTCCAAAGAAGGTGTTCCTTGCTTCCAATATAAGTGAGTTGCTAACTGGGCCAATTCCCGTGAAATATAAAGACCCAAGGAGTCCAACTATTTCTTGTATTATAGGACAGACCACGATAAATAGGGCATTACTTGATCTAGAAGCCAGCATCAATCTTCTTCCTTTCTCTGTGTATCAGCAATTCGGGTTAGGGACCTCCGTCCAACCAGAGTTACTATACAACAGGCTGATCGATCTGTAAAAATTCCAAATGGGGAGATTACAGATGTTCTCATTCGGGTCAGGGAATTCATTTACCCTGTGGATTTCATTGTTCTAGAGACGCAACCGTACATAATCCCAAAGCTCAGACACCTGTCATTCTAGGACGACCCTTCCTAGCCTTTGCAAACGCAATCATCAACTGTAGGAATGGATCAATGCGTCTAACTTTTGGAGATATGACAAAAGAGGTAAATATTTTCCACCTGGGAAAACAACCTCGAGATTTGGATAATGAGTCATTTGAAGTGAACTTGATCGAGGGATTAGCAAGTGAACATGAAGTGGAGATTGAATATGAATCTGATAGATAATTTGAATTGGAGTCTGATGACTTCAACCTTGATCAAATAATTGAATCCATAGTGGAGTGGGCAACAGATGCCACCCCTATCCTTCCCTTACATGAGGAACAACCATTGATAGATCAAGTGGCCTCTTCCGAGCTTAAGGTTCTTCCTAGTCATCTCAAGTATAAGTACTTGGGTGAAAAGGAAGCATTTCCCGTGATAATTGCATCCCATCTTACGGAACAACAGGAAGAGGATCTTCTTGTAGTATTAAGGGAAAATTGAGAAGCCATTGGTTGGACCATGGCTGATATAAAGGGAATCAGTCCATCCATTGTGCAACATTGGATTCATTTGACGGAAGATGCAAAACCTAAACATGACCCACAACGTAGACTAAACCCGATCATGCAATAGGCTGTTAGAGCTGAAATTTTGAAGCTATTAGACAATAGGATCATCTATCCCATATCCGATAGCCAGTGGGTTAGTCCAGTCCACGCTGTGCCAAAGAAAGCCGGGTTTACCGTGGTAGAAAACGATAAGAAAGAATTAGTACAAACTCGTCTTCTAACGGAGATTCGAGTCTGTATTGATTACTAAAAATTAAACGCTGCCACGTGTAAAGACCACTTTCCCCTTCCATTCATAGATCAAATGCTCGAGAGACTAGCTGGACATGAGTATTACTGCTTCCTGGATGGATATTCAGGATACAATCAAATACCTATTGCTCTCGAGGATCAAGACAAGACTACCTTCACCTGTCCCTTTGGAACATTTGCATACCGAAGAATGCCCTTCGGCCTATGAAACGCTCCTACAACGTTTCAACGTTGCATGCTTAGTCTTTTTTCTGACATGGTGGAAATTTTTTTGTAATTTTCATGGATGATTTTTCCATTTATGGTGATTCCTTTGAACAATGCTTGCACCATCTTAAGTTAGTTTTACAACGATGAATGAAGAAAAACTTGACACTCAATTGGGAGAAGTTTCACTTTATGGTCAAGTAAGGAATTGTCCTAGGGCATGAAGTTTCACACAAAGGAATTGAGGTTGATAGATCGAAAGTGGACGTTATAACAAAGCTCCCTGAGCCAAAATGCTTAAAAGACATTAGATCATTTTTAGGGCACGCTGGCTTCTATAGAAGATTTATTCAGGGGTTTAGCAAAATTGCTAGACCTTTAACAAATCTCTTAGGAAAAGATGTACCCTTCAATTTTGATAAAGAGTGTCTACAAGCTTGGAGGAGCTTAAACACAGACTTATTTCGGCGCCAATAATCTCAGCGCCTGATTGGACTAGGCCTTTTGAAATCATGTGTGATGCCTCTGATTATGCCAAAGGCGCTGTTCTCGGACAACGTACTGATAACAGACAACGCGTGATTTACTATGCTAGTAGGACGCTTAACGAGGCCCAACTAAATTACACGACCACTGAAAAGGAATTTTTAGCAGTTGTGTTTGCGTTAGAAAAATTTCGCCAATACCTACTAGGATCTAAGATAACGATTTTCACTGATCACTCCGCCCTTATATACTTAATGCAAAAGAAGGATGCAAAGGCCAGACTGATTCGATGGATACTTCTTTTGCAAGAGTTTGATTTAGAAATTAAAGACAAAAAGGGCGTTGAAAATGTGGTGGCAGATCACCTTTCGAGAATTCCTAATGCACCAATTGAGACTATACCTATCAATGAAGACTTTCCTTACGAACACATCTTTACGATGTGTAAAGAGCCCTGGTATGCTGATATAGCAAACTACCTTGCAATCGGGAAAACACCTTCAAATTGGTCAGGTCAGGACAATTATCGCTTTATGAAACAAGTACGATTTTTCTTTTGGGATGAACCGTATTTATTCAAATATTGCCCTGACCAGATAATTAGAAGGTGTCTTTCTGAGGATGAACATCATAGCGTGTTGACATTTTGTCACGAGCTGGCTTGTGATGGACACTTTGGTCCACGAAAGACTGCTGAGAAAGTCCTTCAGAGTGGGTTCTATTGGCCAACTCTCTTTAAGGACGCTTATACTTTCTGCAAGCTCTGTGCCAGATGTCAAATGACGGGTCGAATCACACATAGAGACATGATGCCCCTTACACCGATCCTTGAGGTAGAATTTTTTGATTTGTGGGGCATCGATTTCATGGGACCCTTCCCTCTGTCTTATGGCAACCAATACATTTTGGTGGCCGTAGACTACGCTTCTAAATGGGCTGAAGCTATTCCGACTAGGACAAATGATAACCAAGTTGTCATCAAGTTTTTACGTGAAAACATCATTTCTCGCTTCGGAGCCCCCCGTGCGATAATCAGTGACAACGGGAGTCATTTCTGCAACCGGGCTTTTGAAGCCCTAATGTGGAATTACTCTATCTCTCATAAATTATCCACGGCCTATCATCCTCAGACAAACGGGCAAGTGGAGGTCACCAACAGACAAATTAAACTGATATTGGAGAAAACTGTCAGACAAAATCGTAAGGATTGGTCCATCAAACTCATTGATGCCCTATGGGCATATCGGATTGCCTACAAGACTGTCCTCGGTATGTCTCCATATCGAGTTGTATTTGGAAAACCCTGCCATTTGCCTGTGGAGTTAGAGCACCGTGCTATGTGGGCACTAAAACAACTGAATTTGGACTTAGACAAAGCCAGTGATTTGAGAAAGCTGCAGATATCCGAGTTAGAAGAACTACGAAATGATGCATACGATAACGCTCGGATATCTAAACACAGACTAAGCTTTTCCATGATAAATCAATTCATAGAAAAAATTTTGTCTTAGGACAAAAAGTTCTGTTGTACAACACTAAACTCCATCTTTTCTTAGTAAACTAAAAATCAGGTGGTCAGGCCTATACGTCGTCCAGAACGTCTCTCCTCATGGTGCCATTGAAATTTTCGATCCCAAAGATGGCAACACTTTCAAAGTGAATGGTCAACGCCTAAAGCTATTTTTCACCACGGAGTCTGAGTCACACAATGTTATTGAACTGGGTCTTTGTGACCTAGTCTATATGTGACCACGTAATTTCACACTTTTCCCGATGTCTCCTGTAAATCATTTTGGGACCTCCTTTGTAAATAAAAAAAAAGACAAAATAATCGGGACTTAGGTGCTAAATATCACCTAGGTTTTATCTCTTCCTACACTCCCTTTTCTTTCTAAATAACCTAGGGTTGTAAATTCCTAGTTTCCACTTGGGCAATTTGGGGATTCCGTCCTTCTCAGCCCCTTATAAATATCCCCCTTCCCGTGTTCTCTTCATTACCCTAGTTTCCATCTCAGATCTGCAACGCACTCAGCCAGCGCCGCCCAAATTTTTCTGAGCCCCTATCTCCTCTATATTGTCGTGTTTTCGCTGTCAAAGCTGCGCCTCCGCGGTTGTCTGGAAGAATCTGGGCCGCCGCCAAATTTCTCTGCAGACGCGGCTATCTGAAGATCCCCGATCTACCACCTGCTCATCTGCTACCACAGCGGATTACTCTCTGCAATCCACTTTGAGTTTTCCCCCCACGTAGTCCGGGGAGGTTTGTGTATCCCTTCTCGTTGCTTCATATTATTCATCATGGCACCGTCTATTTTCGCTGAAAAAGATTTTGCTAGAATTCTTAGCGATGTTAACGGTTATGGTCATATATTTTTAGATCGTATTCGTGCATGGGATTGATATAGATTAGTTTATGATAACTCAGATCACGAGTCTTACTATTATCCTAAGCTCGTCAAACTTTTCTACAATTCAATAGATCCCGCATCTATCAATTTTGACACATACCAGATCTTGGTGCACATGCCCACTGGGGATATTATTATCACGCTTCTTCTCCTAGAAGAACTCACACATGTCCCTTGCAACCCACATCATAGCCACCCCTACCTTTAATTGATCACATGACTGTCATGTGGGCTCGCTGTACGGAACAAGATAGGAGGCTCAAAGCCAGTACTACATTTAGAAACATACATTGTGTTGGTTGCTGGATTCAACGCAACATTTTAGGGCTTGACCACACGACCTCCTTTAACAGGCCGGTGCTGCAGATTATACACGACCTGATGACTCGGCAGCACACTATCTGTATTAACAAGATCATCTTTCATAGTATCATCACCAACTCCTCCCGCACACGTGGTGCAAAGTACTCGCACCCAGTTTTGATCACTCGTCTGTGTAAGACTTTCTTACCAGATGCAGTTTTTGACTCATATGATAGGGTGTTCGTTGCACAAGAGAGGGAGACTAGCGCTTACAATAGTTGTCTTCATGCGGTCTGGACTCCTAGTATCCAGTCCGAAGATGTCCCTGTGGAGTCCTCTTCGGAGGAACTTTTAGAGGAGGAGGATGAGCCAGCCTTTTGGCAACAAGACCCCCAGCTGATTCACGCGCCTTCATGTCTACCATTTGGCGAGGCATGAAGAAGATATTTCGGGGGCAGATTTGACTACGCAAACAGGTTGATGAGCAAACATCTCGCCTAGACCACATTGAGGAGGGTCTGCGGCGATCACAGTCGGTCGGACCTAGCACCACCGCTGGTCCAAGCCGAAGGCGGGGGTGATACCTTTCTTTACCTATTTCATGCCTATATTTTCTTGCATACATTGAGGACAATGCATGGGATAGGTATGGGGGGTAGATACTAACATAAGATTTTTCTAGACTTTTTCTTTTAGATTTCTAGGTTTCTTGTTTCTTATATATATATATATATATATATATATATATATATATAAGAAGAAAAAAAGTTTTATCCATTTTTCGAAAAGAATTAACTTGATCTTAGGTATTAAGGAAATTCAAGCTAAAATTTCTTAATATAAGTCAAAATAAGAAATTTTGTTGGATCTTTAGGTTAAGAAAGAAAAGAATAGAAAAGATAGCTAGATTTTTGAATTTTTTCTAAACACTATATACATTTGCATGTTGAGGGATTAATCAAATACTTAGTAACTTTGTTATAAAAAAAATAAATAAAAAAATATTCATAAATAAACTTGACCACTAATTAAGCTGGTTGGTTGTGCCTTAAGAAGCATAACCAGTCACGCCTAAAAGTGGTTGAGTCCTTAGCATTCGTGGCCTAGTTTACTCGAGACCTTGAACCTTAGGGATGTGTCTTCATCTGGTGCTCTAAGACCATTTGGTCTGGGAGTCATCGGTAAAAGGCTCGCTACATGGGCAAATTAGAAAGCCTAATGAAGCAAAGACAATGTAAATATATAATCTATGAAAAAAAAGTATATATATATAATATATATATATATATATATATATATATATATATATATATATATATATATATGTGAACAAACGAACTAAAGTCTAAGAAAAATCCCTCATACATATGTATATGTGTTAGGCCTGATACAAAATCCAGTTTTCTCTCTATTCTTGAAAAACTTAACCTAAGTTGAAAACAAGATTTCAAATGAAAACTTATAAAAAGAAGGAAAAGTTTAGAATAACCCGAAACCGATAGATCACCGAAATTCTTGAAGAAAATGGATTATAATAAAATATTTCTCTTTTTCACTAACATTTTCTTTTTCTTTGGGATTTTGTGGGTGTAATCCGTTAAAAACCCTCAGGAGACAACACTCCACCTCTAGGGTAACCTAGAGGTTTAAAGGCTTGTTGCACGAGCTCAGTGCAATCGTGTCACCTACGAAAGTAGTGTAATAATTTAGTTAGAATTTTTTATTTGCTTATTTTGCTCAGGGACGAGCAAAACCTAGGTATGGGGGTGTGATTGGAGTTCATTTATGCATCATTTTTACCACCATGCTATGCTTTATCTGAATAAATATTGGATTTTTATTGCTTTTTTCTCTCTTTTTTCAGGTCCAATGTTTAATGGAGAAGGAGGCCTAACAATTATGATTATTGAGGAATTAAAGAGTAATTAGAAGCCAACAAGAAGAAAGCCCAGATCTGAACAGTTCCAAAGCGTATTCTCTATTTCTAGAAGATCCACTCGGGATACGAGATACAACAGAAAGACACAAAAATCCGCTAGCGCAGCGGCCAAGAAACGGCCGCGGAAACGCGGCACATGCCGCGGAACCGCGACAATCTTTTGGCCGTTACTTTAGCGTTTGATCCGGAGGCTGAAGTTGGATGGCCTCTTCTCATGAAGACTATAAATAGACCCCTAGGGCCTCTGTAATCAGGGAGGAGAAAAGAGCATTGTTTATAGGGAAATTGTTAGGGTTTCTCTAGGTTTTCTTTTAGTCTCTTATGTAATTTTCTTTTTCTCCTTCTAGAATCTAGAAAAGAGAGAGTGAGAGTGAGCAATCTTTGTAATTGGAGACGGTGACAACGCAATACAAGGATCAAGCTTTCAATCTTCCAATCTTTTCTTGTTCTAGTGCATTATTTTCTTTAAGCTTTTAATTTCTTCTATTTAATTTTTACAATGAACTGTTGCTTGTTCTTTATTTCCATGTCTAGCTAATTCATTAACATGACTAACTAACTTTTAATTTTACTAACTACTAATTCTTGGGTGATTGCTAACTTATATGATTCATTGGATGCTTTCTTCTTTTTTCTTGCAAATTACAAGTCTATCTTACCCCCAATGAAGATGAGTTGCTTTTTATTCTTTGCAAATGCTAAATTCCCCCTCCATATGATTCATGTGAGCCTCACTTAGAGCCTTGTCTTTAGAACAAGTGCCTTGATGGAACATGAAGATGGAGCACTTCACTATGCTAATGACTACATTACAAGTTTCTTATTTCATGCTCGCTTTATTATAGCTTTGATGGACTAATAAATCTTGCATGTTTTTTTAGCATCTTTAAAAGTGACTATCCTTGTTCCACTGTTGAAAATCTATTTAGGGAATGATTGAGGCTAGACCTGCACACAAAATACAAAATTTCAGATCAAATAATAAACTTGTGCAAGAGCTCAATTCTTCCGCTATAGCAAGCGGCTATGCGGGTCGTGATCCACAAGGAGGGTTTGCGATGGAAGCTTACGGTTTTATTGAAATCGTTATGAAAACAAACGAAAGTTCTTCTCTGTTTTTAAAGTTAAGAAAATGGAAAAGAAAGTTGTTAAAGTTAGAAGAGAATGAAAGATGAAGAAGGTGAAAAAATCAGAAAACAATGAAGCGAATATGTACAAATGAAGTGGAGGAAAAAGAGTTGGAAGAGGTGGTGATATAATTTACACAAATGAAAGAAAGGAAAGAAGATGAAGAAATACTTACCTAGGTTGAGTGATGGCTTACCTGGAAAACCGTTGCATGTTCTACCTTTGCTTCGGAGGCGTTCAACGCATAGATCATAAGCTCGAGCTCAGTCCCCGTGCACATTATATCGTCAAGCCTAGCAAGAACGAAGTGATGCGGATCTTGGAAGAGGAGAACGTCTTCATGAACTATCGCTGGCTCTCACGTAGCTTAGTTATACTTGCTTTGGAATTCACTTGTACACTCAACAACAACAACCAAGGTAAAGTAGAAGAGGAAGACGAAACAAAAGAAAATACAAACATAAAAAGAACTTTTACCTTTATTAATTGCAGAGACAATGGAAGAAAGGAGGAGGGTACATCGTCGGTGTCACTCTCAACATCAGCCTCTCTCTCTTACTTACATGAATCTTCTTCTACCCTAAGTTACATACAAATTACATAAGAAGAAAAGAAAAACCTAAACTACAAAGAATGAAAACTAGGCTAAACCCTAATCTGCATGGTCGTCCATTTTCAGTGCAAGTACAGGCCTTTTATCGGCAAAATACCCAACCACCAGGATCCCGGGGAGGTCGGGGGAGCAAACGCTCCCCCTAACTCCCCAACAAAGCCGCGGAAACGCGGCTTGGGCCGCGTTTCCGCGGCCAGGGTGTGGCCAGATGGCCACACCCTGTTAGTGGGTCAGTCTGGGATACTCTTCTGCATTTATCTTTAATTTGTTTCTTCGTTTGATTCAAGGATTCTGACGAAATGGCCTTAGATTCTTGGCTTTAACCGATCGATTCTGAGAGGATTCTTCTCAACCGGTTTTCAACCTCTTGATTTTGCCCTGATTTCTTGAGTGCGAATTAATTCTGATTTATTTCAGAATTTTGGTGGGCTTTGGGCTCATTTCTCTTCATCTCCTTAAAGATTGGGCCTGCAAATAAATTAAACAATTAATTAGGACAATGCAGGCTTTTATTCTATAATAAGTATGGAAATATGATATTAAATATGCAACATTAGCGACCAATCACACCCCCATACCTATCTTTTGCTCGTCCTCGAGCAAAACAACTAAACTATACTAAGGATTATTAGACCACTTTCGCAGGTCGCGCGATTGCACTGAGCATGTGCAACAAGCCGTTAAACCTCTAGGTTTCCCCTAGAGGACGAGTTTTGTCTCGTGAGAGTTTTCAGCGGATTGCACCCACAAAATCCATAAAGAAGGAGAAATAAAGAATTAGTATTTTGAAAAGTATTTTGAAAGAGAAAAATATTTAAAATATAATTGTAAGATCTAAACAATCTATAAGTTATAGGAAAACTGAATTTTTCATTCCTAAACTTAGTCTCTATTCAAAAATTTGTTATCAATCAAAGTAAGGAGTCAAATTGTACTTCTCATCTCGTCTATTACTTTACCCTAAGTCATATGCACTTATGACTGTGAAAATTTTGACTAAGGGTTCATTAACTCTAACTCTTATGCCTTATTTTTATTTGTATATATATATATATATATTTTGGTGGTATTATTCCTTAGTTTAGGCTTTCTAATCTGCCCATGTAACGAGCCTTTAATCGATGACTCCCAAACCAGACGGTCTTAGGGCACCAGGTGAGAAGACACCCCTAGGACTTAAGGACTCGAGCAAACAAGGCCACAAAACTAAGGATTTTATTATATGAACCTCTTTTAGGCGTGAATACTTATGCTTTATTAGGCACATATACCCAGCTTAATCAGAGGATTTTTCTTTTCAAACTTGTCTAATCATCTTTCGCATAAATACTAAGGCTTGCTTAGGCCAAAGCACCTAGCTAGTCAATAATTAGATTTGTTTGTATATATATATTTTTTATAACTTATCTAATCATCTTCGCATAAATACTAAGGCTTGCTTAGGCCAAAGCACCTAGCTAATCAATAATTAGACTCTTTTTTTTTCTTTTGATTTTTTTTTTCAAACTCATCTAATTATCTTTTGCATAAATACTAAGGCTTTCTTAGGCCAAAGCACCTAGCTAATCAATAATTAGATTTGTTAATCTTTTTTTTTTCTAAGGCATAAGAATCTTTATTTTTGAACCCCAAGTGTGTAGGTGTATGAAGTGTGCATATTTCATCAAGGTAAAGATCAAGACCAAATTACTTTGACAAATTTTCTTCCTAACCCTAAAAATCAAACAAATAATCTTATTTTAACCAAGTATAAGAAATCCTAATTTGGATTTTCCTATTCCTTAAAATTAACTTAATTTATTACAAAAATAAGTCAAAATATTGTTTCTGTTTTTCAAAAAGTTTTTAAAAGTAAAGAAAAATGTTAATTTTTTTTTTAAAGAAAAAGAAAAGTTATGTTAGACCCTCCCCCACACCTATCTCATGCATTGTCCTCAATGTATGAATTAATGCATAGATGCATGAAAAAGACGAAAGGGAAGGAAAAGGTTACCTTAAGGTGGTGGTTCCAGTGGTGGTCTGATTGGTCCACGAAATGCGCGGCCCAATCAACTTTTCTTGGGTCTCGGAGGAACCCACCAGAAATTACACTAATATAACCCACTAAAAAGATTTGTCCATAAAGGATTTTTATTAAGTATTTAACCCCATCTAATTTCCATATTCCATAACTAATTTCGGAGTCAAATTTGTCAACCACCTCGTCCCAGAATGGAGTATGAAATGATAGAACGGTTGACTTGGACTCAGGAAGGACAGGAACTAATACCGACTCAGGAAGGTGACTTAAGTCAAGTAAAGGTTCAAGAGTCGAAATAGGTTCAGGAAGTGGGTCCAAGTCAAGAAGTTGAAACTCAAGTCCACATGTATTTTCTAACAATGGGATGTGACCTAATTTGGGTGATTCCAGTTCAGGAATGATAGGTGGAGGAATCAAAACTGACTCTAAAATATTACTCAAGTTTGGTAACACAACAGGAGTCAATATTGATTCAGAAAGTTGAACTGGGTCACAGATATGAGAATCTAGGTCACATATCTCAATGAGTTCAATATTAAAAAATTGAGAACTTGCCAATTTGTCAATAGGACTTTCAAAATTATATAATTGGTCAAGTTCAATATGATCCTCAAAGATGGGTGATTCAATTTCATTATGAATTGGTACAGGATCCAATGTTGACTCTGGGAAAAGATTGAAGTCAGGTGAAGATACTGGAGTCATTATTGAATCAGGAAGTAAATTTGAATCACTAAGTTCTAGTTCATGATCATATTCATCTTCAAGTTCTATTTCAGGCAAGGGATAACTTGCCAAACTATCAATTTTATTTGGAGTTTGGGCAAGTTCAAAAGGTTGTTCTGAAATGGAATCTAGATTTCCAAAACTACATGACTCTTCGGCTCTAACAGAATGGTTGGTGACATTAGAACTGGTCAAACGGTGAGAACGTAGAGATTCGACCATCATATCTATGTCACGATTTCTAGCATTTTAAGCATGAGTCATGGCTTCAAGCATCTTTTTATAATTGATGGGTTCATTGTTTTGATGAAAAGATGAAGAGTTGTTTTGTAAGTGGTAGTGAAATTGTGAGTCCATCAGATTTTGGGATTTGTGTTTGGACTCACGCATACTCATTTCCAAAATTGATGGTCTTCTATTTTGGACTGGTGGAACTGAGTATGACTCTTGGAAATATTGTGGACTAGGTGGAGAAGGAGGACAATTTGGTTGAAAATTAGACTCGGGGTAGGTGAATCCCCACTGACTCGAAGAAGAGTTGAAATTATTATGGAAATTATAGTTATTAGATGGGGGACATGGGTTATATTGATTCGGATAAGACCAATCCGGCACACTAGGTTGGTTAAAGTCATGATATGCCAGGTTGGTAACATCCGAAAATGAACTCGGTGTGTAATATGGATTATTATTGAAGTTGAAAAATTATTATTATAAGCCATATCACACAATGGAATACAAACAAAAAGAAAGAAAAACAAACAAATAAACAAACAAAAAAGAAAAAAATTCTAGCCTAAGTTAGGGTAGACTTAGGACCTAGACGACTCCTAACTGGTTAGACTGTCCACGTGAGGTCTAATGTAGACTTTAACCACAAGCTAATCAGCCAGGTCAGGGCAAGGTTGGTGGGAGGTTTTCCGTCAAAGACGTTCCTTAATTAAATAACCACCAACCTTCGGGCTTTCGGCCCTCAATCCCTTTCCTAGACACTGATTTTGCAGGAGTTAGATTCCAACATTTTTCCCCTTTAGGATAATCTCCTAATTGAGTCCGAGATGTCCCTAGGGCCAACGTCTACTCAATTTTAGTTAGGCTTGGGTTAGTGAGTGCTTGGAATGTGATTTTTGGGCTAAGGAAGGGTGATCAAATCCCCACCTTATCTTGTTAATGGGTTAGTGCCCTTAAGATCAATTTGTGCAAGTGTACAAGATATGTAAGATTCACTCAAAGCGATATAAATCAACCAAGAAGTGAGTCCTATGCTAAATGCAATGCATATGTACCTTGATCCAGCACACTTCAACAGTAAAAGAAATGAATTGAAAAGACACGTGCCTAAATGCAAACGTCTAATCAATATTTTTACTTTATCAACAAATGTTTTACTGTTGGTTTATTAGCAGGCTTATGTTATGGCATATAAAAGAAAATAGAGTTGCAGAAAGCTAGAATTTTGCAAAGCAAGCTGCCCTGCAAAAAGATGGTTAGTAGTGCACTCCTCCTTGCCGCGGATCCGCGGCTTTTGCCGTGGAAACGCGGCAATTCAGAGGGCAATGGGTCTCTACTTTCTAGAGTAGAGGCCCAAGGCCACTTGTATGACACTGCAAACTTATTTTCCTGCTTTACTTGCCCTGTAACCTGCAACAGAGAAGAAAATTCGTTTAGTTCTAAAAAATTTGCAATAAAAATTCAGATTTCAATAAAAAACCGTTTTACCCTCCCCGGCAACGGCGCCAAAATTTGATTGAGGCTAGACCTGCACACAAAATACAAAATTTCAGATCTAATAATAAACTTGTACAAGAGCTCAATTCTTCCGCTATAGCAAGTGGCTATGCGGGTCGTGATCCACAAGGAGGGTTTGCGATGGAAGCTTTACGGTTTTATTGAAATCGTTATGAAAACAAACGAAAGTTCTTCTCTGTTTTTAAGTTAAGAAAATGAAAAAGAAAGTTGTTAAAGTTAGAAGAGAATGAAAGATGAAGAAGTTGGAAAAATCAGAAAACAATGAAGTGAATATGTACAAATGAAGTGGAGGAAATAGAGTTGGAAGAGGTGGTGATATAATTTACACAAATGAAAGAAAGGAAAGAAGATGAAGAAATACTTACCTAGGTTGAGTGATGACTTACCTGGAAACCGTTGCATGTTCTACCTTTGCTTCGGAGGCGTTCAACGCATAGATCATAAGCTCGAGCTCAGTCCCCATGCACATTATATCGTCAAGCCTAGCAAGAACGAAGTGATGCGGATCTTGGAAGAGGAGAACGTCTTCATGAACTATCGCTGGCTCTCACGTAGCTTAGTTATACTTGCTTTGGAATTCACTTGTACACTCAACAACAACAACCAAGGTAAAGTAGAAGAGGAAGACGAAACAAAAGAAAATACAAACATAAAAAGAACTTTTACCTTTATTAATTGCAGAGACAATGGAAGAAAGGAGGAGGGTACATCATCGGTGTCACTCTCAACATCAGCCTCTCTCTCTTACTTACATGAATCTTCTTCTACCCTAAGTTACATACAAATTACATAAGAAGAAAAGAAAAACCTAAACTATAAAGAATGAAAACTAGGCTAAACCCTAATCTGCATGGTCGTCCATTTTCAGTGCAAGTACAGGCCTTTTATAGGCAAAATACCCAACCACCAGGATCCCGGGGAGGTCGGGGGAGAAAACGCTCCCCCTAACTCCCCAACAAAGCCGCGGAAAACGCGGCTTGGGCCGCGTTTCCGCGGCCAGGGTGTGGCCAGATGGCCACACCCTGTTAGTGGGTCAGTCTGGGATACTCTTCTGCATTTATCTTTAATTTGTTTCTTCGTTTGATTCAAGGATTCTGATGAAATGGCCTTGGATTCTTGGCTTTAACCGATCGATTCTGAGAGGATTCTTCTCAACCGGTTTTCAACCTCTTGATTTTGCCTTGATTTCTTGAGTGCGAATTAATTCTGATTTATTTCAGAATTTTGGTGGGCTTTGTGCTCATTTCTCTTCATCTCCTTAAAGATTGGGCCTGCAAATAAATTAAACAATTAATTAGGACAATGCAGGCTTTTATTCTATAATAAGTATGGAAATATGATATTAAATATGCAACATTAGCGACCAATCAGGGAACCAATGATTCAAGGAGGCAACTAGCCTAGCCTAGATGAGAAACACCTTTGACATGGGACAATACAAGGACTTGGCAAAGCAAGACACACCATTGTCGATGAATCAATATGAGGCATGCATCACCCAATGAGAGTAGTAAGTTAGTAAATTAGAATGTTAGTTAGTCATGGCTTCTCTTTCTATCATACATAAAAAACCTCTCTTTTGAAAACTTTCTCTTTTCAAATATCTCCGTTTTCCTTCCATCTTTATTTTCGTTTCTTCTTTTCCTTTACACAACCACCAAAGATTTTCCACTCACTTTCCACATCGTTTTGTTTTTCATCTCTTAAAACAAAGAAGAACCTCATTTTTCTTCACTAAAATTTCAATATAAAAACCTTGAATGCTTCTATTGCTAACCCTCCCTGCGGATACGACCCGTCCTAGCTTATGCTACGAACGGTGATTCGAAAGGAGTAAAGTAAATCTGCATATACATTCGAAGTTCTTGATAATCGATACACAGACATCAACGGTTTACTCTAAACCCTTTCTCAGTACAATTAATCCTTCCGAATCAAATTTTTGGCGCCGTTGCCGGGGAGGGACGGTAAGTAATTCTCTTTAAAGTTTACATTTTTGGTTAACTTTCTTCTTTGTTTTTTGTACAGATTTAACAACAAGGAATTTTTGCTGCAGTGGACACATAAGTGGCCTTGGACTCTGCTCAAGAAAGCAGAGCCAAGAAGCCCTCAGATTTGCTACAGTCCTGTGGCAAACTGAGTGAACTACTAACCTGTATTTTCTATAGGTTGGCTGGATTGCGTAGTTTAAATATCTATAGTATTTATTTCCTTATTTGTCTCACTGTATTTACTTTCTAACCTCAATAGTAAAATGATGATTGTAAATGCTAAAAAATGATTTAGACTTTGCATTTAGGCACGTGTCTATTTCATTACATTTTCTATTTACTGTTGAAGAGTGCTGGAGCAAAGGTACGTGTGCGTAGCATCTAGTATAAGAACACTTTTGGATTGTTTGCATTACTTAAGTGTTGCTTTTCTTGTACACTGCACTAAATTGATCGAAGGGCTTATCCTATAAACAAGATAAGGTGGGGAAGTCATTACCCTCCCTCAACCCACAAACAATCTCCTCACTCACTAACACAAGCCTAACTAAAAATGAGTAGACGTTGGCCCTAGGGAAATCTTGGACTCAATTAGGAGATTATCCTAAGGGGGAAAGGTGTTAGAATTTGACTCCTGCCAAATCAGTGTCTAGGAAGGGGATTAAGGGCCGAAAGCCTGAAGGTTGGTGGTTACTTAATTAAGGAACGTCTTTGACTGATAACCTCCCACCAATCATACCCTGACCTGGCTGATTAGCTTGTGGTCAAAGTCTGCATTATACCTCCTATGGACAGTCTAATCAGTTAGGAGTCGTCTAGGTCAAAGATCTACCCTAACTTAGGTTAGAATTTTTTCTTTCTATTTGCTTATTTGTTTGTTTTTTTTCTTTGTTTGTGTTTTATTATGTGATATGGCTTATAACAATAATTTTTCCAATTTTAATGGTAATCCGTATTACACACCAACCTCTTTTTCGGATATTACCAACCCGGCATATCATAACTTTAACCAACCTAGTGTACCGGATTGGTCTTATCTGAATAAATATAACCCATGCCCCCAATCTTATAACCATAATTTTCAGAATAATTTCAACTCTTCACAGAGTCAGTGGGGTTTCACCTCCCCCGAGTCCAATTTTCAACCAACTTGTCCTCCTTATCCACTTTGTCCATAATATTTTTAAGATTCATACTCAGTTCCACCAGTCCAAAATAGAAAACCATCAATTTTGGAAATGAGTATGCGTGAGTCCAAACAACAATCACAAAATCTGATGGACTCACAATTTTACCACCAATTCTAAAACAACACTTCATCTTTTCAAGACCAATCGCAACAAAACGATGAACCTATCAACTATGAAAAGATGCTTGAAGCCATGACTCAGGCTCAAAACGCTCGTAATCATGACATAGATATGATGGTCCAAACTCTACGTTCTCACCGTTTGGCCAGTTCTGATGTCGTTAACCATTCTGTTAGAGCTGAAGAGTCATGTTGTTTTGAAAAACAAGGTTCCATTTCAGTACAATCATTTGAACTTGCCCAAACTCTAAATTTTAAAAATGATATTGACAGTTTGGCAAGTTATTCCTTTCCTGAAATAGAACTTGAGAATGAATATGATCCTGAACCTCAACTTAGTGATTCAATTCTACTTCCTGATTCGATAATGACTCCGGTGTCTTCACTTGATTTCTATCTTTTTTCGAGTCAACATTGGATCCTGTGCCAATTCATCATGAAATTGAATCACCCATCTTTGATGATCATCATATTGAACTTGACCAATTTCACACTTTTGAAAGTCCTATTGACAAATTTGCAAGTTCTCATTTTTATGAAATTGAACTCAATGAGAAATGTGACCTAGATTCTAAAATTTGTGATCGAGTTCAAATTTTCAAATCAATATTGACTCCTGTTTGTTACCCGACTTGAGTAATATTTTAGAGTCAGTTTTGATTCCCACACCTGTCATTCTTGAACTTGAATCACCAATATTAAGTCACATTCTATTATGGGAAACTGAATGTGGACTTGAGTTTCAACTTCTTGATTTGGACCCACTTCCTGAGCCAATCTCAACTCCTGAACCTTTACTTGACTTAAGTGACTTTCCTGAGTCGGTATTAGTTCCAGTACTTTCTGAGTCCAAGTCAATCATTCTATCTTTTCACACTCCATTTTGGGACAAGGTGGTTGATAAAATTGACTCCGAAATTAATTATGGAATTTGGAAATTAGATGGGGTCAAATTTTTAATAAAAATCCTTCATGTATACATCATTTTAGTGGGTTATATTAGAGAGATTTCTGGTGGGTTCCTCCGAACTTCACGAAAAGTCGATTGAGCCGCATTTCGTGAATCAATCAGACCACCACCGGAACCACCACCTTAAGGTAATATTTCCTTCCCTTTCTTCTTTTTCATGCATCTATGCATTAATTTATACATTGAGGATAATGCATGAGATAGGTGTGGGGGAGGGTTCTAACATAACTTAGGTTTTTCTTTTTATTAAAAAAAAATTTAACATTTTCTTTACTTTTAAAAACTTTTTGAAAATGGAAACAATATTTTGACATATTTTTTATAAGAAATTAAGTCAATTTTAAGGAATAGAAAAATCACAATTAGGATTTCTTAAACTTGATCAAAATAAGATTATTTGTTTGATTTTTAGGGTTAGGAAGATAATTTGTCAAAGTAATTTAGTCTTGATCTTTACCTTGATGAAATATGCACACTTCATACACTTACACACTTAGGGTTCAAAAACAAAGATTCTTATGCCTTATATATATAAAAAAAAGAAAAAAGAAAAAAGAAAAAATATATCTATGAAAGATGAACAAATTTAATTATTGATTAGCTAGGTACTTTGGCCTAAACAAGCCTTAGTATTTATGCGAAAGATGATTAGATAAGTTTGAGAAAAAAATATAAAAATCCTCTGATTAAGCTGGGTATTTGTGCCTAATACAGCATAAGTATTCACACCTAAAAGGGGTTCATATAATAAAATCCTTAGTTTTGTGGCCTTATTTGCTCGAGTCCTTAAGTCCTTGGGGTGTTTTCTCACCCGGTGCCCTAAGACCGTTTGTTTGGGAGTCATCGATTAAAGGCTCGTTACATGGGCAGATTAGAAAGCCTAATAGAACTAAGGAATAATACCACAAATATATATATATATATATATATATATATATATATATATATATATAAATAAGGCATAAGAGTTAGAGTTAATGAACCCTTAGTCAAAATTTTCACGGTCACAAGGTGCATATGACTTAGGGTAAAGGAATAGACTAGATGAGAAGTATAATTTGACTCCTTACTTTGATTGATAACAAATTTTTGAATAGAGACTAAGTTTAGGAATGAAAAATTCAGTTTTCCTACAACTTATAGATTACTTAAATCTTACAATTATATTTCAAATATTTTTCTCTTTCAAAATTTTTTTCGAAAATACTAACTCTTTGTTTCTCTTTCTTTATGAATTTTGTGGGTGTAATCCACTGAAAACCCTCACGAGACAAAACTCGTCCTCTAGGGGAAACCTAGAGGTTTAACGGCTTGTTGCACAAGCTCAGCGCAATCGCGTGACCTGCGAAAGTGGTCTAATAATCTTTAGTTTAGTTTTGTTGTTTTGATCGAGGACGAGCAAAAGATAGGTGTGGGGGTGTGATCGCACAGATATTTTGCATTCTTTTCATTACACTCCTACATTTATCGTGTAATAAATCTACTAATTTCTTTGTCTCAAATGTCTATTTTGTAGAAGATAATAATGAAGAGAAAGAGGATTAAACCAAATAAATACCAGTTAAAATCAGATTTAACTGGATCTATTTGGTTAGCTGAGGATGATCCCAGATCTAGTTAGAACAAATCAAGGATTGAGGCAAATGTTCAGCTGAAGATCAGAGCAAATCAGAAAGATAACACCAAATGGAAACCAGTAAAATTCATATTTTTATAAATCCATTTTGATTAGCTAAAGATCAATCGAGGATAATATCAAATACAGAGAGATAAATGGATAGAGAGAAGATCAACGGATGCGATGAAGCAAGTTTGACTCAGATTCTGACTAGATACATTTCAGTATTTGAATCATAACTTTCGCTATCGAATCTCAAATCTAATGATTCAAGATGATCCAGAAAGAGAACTTACCGAGCTATAATTCTTATGTTGATCACTATTTCTAATTCTATCATTTGATAAGTGATATTCAGCAATCAACACGCCAACAAACTGCAGATCAGAACTGAATATCCACATCAAATCAAGTTTGGAGATAAGGAAGGATTCAAATTCAGAAATAGCCAGCTTTCCCTATCTTCATACTTCACTAACCTCTACATTTCTTCTATAAATTCCTGCAATCTCAAATGCAAAGGGGGACGACCAGGCAGAGAATAGAACTTAGGATAATTTGTAGTTTGTAACTTAGGTTTTTAGCTTTCTTTTTATGTAATTTTTACTTTTCTTTATGTAACTGAGAGGAGAGACGACTTTCATGGAGGAATGAGAGTTGTACTGCAGGTGACACCAGTGTAAGTGGTCTCTTCTTTCATTGTTATTTGAATCGAATCAAAGTTTCTTTTTCTTTCTTTACTCTTGTTTTCTTTTACTCTCCTCTGATGTATTGTAATCCAAGAGAATTCGATAGCCTCGAGACTGCTTAGCCATTGCAAGTGCCCTTGATGGCCTATGGTGATGAACAACCCTTCTCTTGCTAGTATAGTTTGCCCTTTTATTCGTAGTGTAAATCGAGAATGGGGAAGATCCTATACGCCATGCTTGATTGCCTTCAAAGACAAGGTAAGTCGTCGCAACGGATCCAAGGTATATGAGCACTGAAGAGGTAAGTAATTTTTAGGTTGTCTTTTTTTTCTTTTATTCTTTAGTTTCAATATCACAATATCTAACCATTTTTATCACCCTTTTCAATTTCTTTGTATATAATCAATTTTTCATTTTCCCACCTTCTCAATCTACCACTTTCTCCTTACTCACTTTAACCTAATTTTCTCTTTTTCTTTTAAAGAACTAAAGAAGAACTTTAACCATACTTTGTATCTTAAAAGAAGACTTACTAAAAAAGCTTCAATTGCTGGTCCCTTCTTGTAGATCATGACCCGCATATCCACTTGCTATTGCGGTAGAATTGAGTAACTTGCACTCTTTAATCTTAAAATCTGAAATACTGTATTTTGTGTGCAGGTCCAACCTCAATCAAATTTTTGGCGCCGTTGTCAGGGAGGGTAACGGTTTTTATTGAATTTTTAAAACTAAAACGAATTTTTTCTTCTCTATTGCAGGTTACAGGTCAGGGAAAGCAGGAAAAAAATTGTAGTAACATATAAGTGGTCTTGGGCCTCTGTTCTAGAAAGCAGAGACCAAGAACCCTCTGGATTGCCGCATTTCCTCTGCTCTGGTCGCGGATCCGCGACAAAAATGAGTTCACTACTGACTGGCTTTTTGCAGGGCTGCTTGCTTTGCAAAATTATAATTTTCAGCAAACTTTATTTCTTGTATGTCATCACCAGGAGCCTGCTAATAAATCAACAATAAAATATTTGTTGAAAAAGTTCAAAAATTGATTAGACGTTTGCATTTTAGGCACGTGTCTTTTCAATTCATTTACTTTACTGTTGAAGAGTGCTGGAGCAAGGTACGTTCGCATTGCATTTAGAATAGGACTCATCTCTTGGTTGATTTACATCGCTTTGAGTGAATCTTGTTTGCATATCTTGTACACTTGCACAAACTGAACTTAAGGGCACCACCCAATAACAAGATAAGGTGGGGATTTAATCACCCTTCCTTGGCCCAAAAATCAGATTCCAAGCACCCACAATCCCAATCTTTTTAATAAAAATTGATAGACGTTGGCCCCTAGGGACATCCAGACTCGTTAAGAGATCAGCTGAGGTTTGAAATTGTTTTTAATTCACACTCAAGTCAAATTAGTGTCTAAGGTTGGGGATTGAGGGGCGAAACCCTGAAGGCTGGTGGTTTGGCTTAATTAGGCCTGTCGCTTCTGTACGGATACCTCCCGCCAACCTTGCCCCCACCTGGCTGATTAGCTGTGGTCTGACTCGTGGCGAAGCTACCGAACATCCTTCTGCACGGTTGAGAGTGGGTTTGAGCGAAGTTAACTCTCTGCGGTGTTAACTGAGCACTTCAGGCGAAGTTGGACAAACTTAGCCTCTCAGTGAGGCTATCCCCTTGGGCTCATGTGATGCTAAGTGTTAAGCTAACCTTGCATCTTAGACCTGCTTAGGTCTCTTCAAAGACAATCTGGGCTTACTGTCCGCTTCACTGGATCAGTAGAGTCCAAGTTACTGATTTGTCCCTTGGAGATGGGTACAGAACTGGTCGTCAGTTTGTCTGTCACTTGTCTTTTATAAATGTCAACAAGTTAAACATTGTTCAGGCCAGTCAGGAATCTTGTTTTTTTAGAGTGTCAACAAGACCCCCTTCAAAGTTTTCGTAAGTCTGCAATGGAATGATTCAGACTCCGAAATACTTTGAATTGCTTTGATTGATAGTATGTGAAGTACGAACATCGTCATAGTGGTTGAGTTCAGCTTCGCTTTCAATCCTGCTTCCGAATTGGAATAAGTTCACGAGAAATCGTGTAGATTCACGATTCTGGGTAGCTTCGCGTCTGAGTAGCTCTGCGTTCGAGCCTCCTGGAGTAGCTTCGCTTCAAGTCGGTTCCTTTCCCGAGGCTAACTGCTCTTCGGCTGAGAAGGATTGCTCCTTTTTCGAGGTTAGAATAACCTCTATTGTATTAACGAGGAAGATCATTCCTTCTGCGCACATTTTCGAGGGAGACTATTCCCTTTCTCAAGGCTCAATACTTGAATGTCTTAAATTCGCTCACGCTTCCAAGCTTGAAGTGGCAGCGGCGTGATCAGGCCATGAGGCCTATAAATAGGATACTTGAAGTCCTCTTCGAGGAAATAGTCCATTCATGACATCTCCTGGTTGTTCAGAGAAGGATACTCAAATCTCTGAAATAGTGGGGGTGCCTACTCTGGTCATTAACCGGCCAAGAACTGGTGAGTCTCGGTCATCCAGAGACTTTACCAATGGACTAGTGACTTTAGGGAGTTTATCTCCCTTATTTTAGCTTTATCAGCTGCCTCAGGGATTGATTTCCCTTATTCTTTATTTTGTATCTGACCGATTTGCAGAGAAGGGATCCTAGCCCTATTTCCTAGCTTCTAGGCGAAGTGATCATTCTCGCTTGATTAGAAACAAACTTTCTCATGCAGGGTTCTTGCCTTGACCTGTTGAATCTATCTGTTAAATCTGCCACATAAGCAAGAATTGGGACTTAGTCTCTTCAAGGTCAAGCCAGTCTTGCCATATAGGTGGGGCTAAGACTGTGTCCCTCTGGACCAGTCTGGCTTAGCCATATAGGCGAGGTTAGGACTTAGCCCTTTTTGATGTTCCTTCAGTATAGCTGCTTTAGGCAGAGCTAAGACTTGGCTTATGCTGAGCTAGCCCGTCATCACTTGTGCAAGCGAGGCTATCCTTTACTTAACTGAAATCCATCCTTAAAGTGCAACTGGATTGGATATAAATTGCTTCGCCCAAAGAATTTGACTTAGCATATCATGCTTGCATTTTTCTTTGATTTACTGCTAACCTGTTTTCAGTTTGCGTTGTAGTGAACTGTGCCTGCCAGCCTTTTGTTTAGATGAAAGAGACTAGGAACTTGCCTCTTGATCTTCAAGTTGAAGCTTTGATCATAAGCAGGAGGAACATACTAGAGCAGCTGATGCGTGTTCCAAGAAGAGGTTGGCAGTCGCTTATTCGAGATGATCCACTTCGAGAAGGGGCTGATAGTCGCTTATCCTAGATGATCCACTTTGAGAAGGGGCTGGTAGTCACTTATCCGAGATGATCCACTTTGGGAAAGCGGACGTCACCTGTAAGGTCTCGGATCCTTCCTTTGCCAATTTTGATCAAAGAAGATCCGGCTTTCTGATAGCAACCAGTCCTTTACCAATTTTCATCAAAGAAGATCCAGCTTCTTGATGGCAAAATCTGCCATTATGTGAAGGATTACGGCCTTGTGCAGGAGGAAGGCCTTTCGTGTCCAGTTAGTTTGGCTTGGAAGTAGATAGGACTACTTGTATGCCTTTGGAGCAATGATTCGGTTGTACGAAAGACCACTTTGATGTAGCGTCAATGTATCTTCCCTTTTGAATCAAATAAAATGTTTATTTCCTGCTTATCTGCTTTGTTTCCTTCCTTTTTGATCCGAGAACCCTTGAAGTGGACCAACTTAGGCAAGTCTTTTCCTTAGGAGGAATTAGAACTCTTAGCCGAGCTAAGCTTCCGGCGAAGCTGAGGACAGATTTTCAAATAAGTCAGGAGCCAGTTTCTGGCGAAGCTAGCACGGAACGCGAAGCTAGATATGTGCTTTTAGCGGAGCTAAGGCATGTTTCTCAGCGAAGTTATTCAAGCGTCATGCTAAGTCACCATCTGGACTCATGGCGGAGTTAGCCCTTAGCGGGGCTGAAGTAAAGCTTCTCTGGAAGGCGCTTAGGCGCCATTTCAAATTAATTTGAAATGACTGCCTGCGCTCCTTTTGAGGAGGCGAAGTCTTAGGCAATCATTAGCCTATAAAAGCCTGATCGGGCTGAAAGAGAAGGCACCACTTCTTTTTGAATTTTCAGAGAACTCCAAATCTCTTTTTCTTCTTTCTCCTATGTTTGGAATTTCAAGAACATCTTCAGTTCTCCAATGGCTCCCATAAGACGAGTAGGAAAAGAGGTAGCAACCTCTACGACGGAGGGTCCTTCTCCTCCTCCGGTCATCGAACGACCTATCACGGGTAGGGATCTTTCCTTTTTGTTCAGAGGTTTTCATCTCCTTTTGAAGCCAATTTCTGGTTACCCTTGATTAATCCAGAGCGGTCAATCGTGATCCCGTGATCTGAGGGAGTTCAACTCCCTTAATTTCCCTTGATTTTTTGATTTGGGAATTTGAGAACCGAAGGGTCTCTTCTTCAAGCTTCCATGCAAAGCTAACCCTTAGGTTGTTCACAACCCGTCGAATGATAGGATGCGAAGCTAACCTTTGGAGCGCAACTAAAAAGGACCTTAATGCCCTTGAAATAATTTTTTAAGCAGCAGTATTCTTCTGGCGAAGTTAGCTCTTGGGGCTCCTTCGCGTTGAGGCCAAGCTTTTAGAGCGAAGCTAATACTTAGATACTTTTCTGCATCCTGCCTTCACGTGGAGTGCGGAGTTAAGCTGCTGCTGCGAAGCTGAGCTTCAGGGTGAAGCTATTGTTAGGCCAACTTCGCTCGGAGAGCGAAGCTATGCCTTAACAAAAAGTTATATTCTTTTTTAGCTTTCCTTCGGCTGATGAACTAATCATAGTTTCCCTTTGTTATTTTGCAGTGAACTATACTCCTGGTCCTCTGAACAGTCTCTTTGGAACAGACAGGGGGCTGGACGGCAATGTCAGCCTGTAGTTCCAAGGGCAGGCTTCACTATTCAGCGAGCGGAGCGCTCCTGGTCGGGATTCACTTATTCATACTGGGGATCAGCGCACCATGAGGAGCATCTTAACTACTGCTCTCCTTGAAGATTCTGACCGAAGAATCTATCGAAAGCCCGGCTTCATGTTTGGAGATGCAACGCCAGACAATGATCACCAGCTACTTACCGGAGAAGGGCAGTGGATTTTCAAATTGGATGGCGAGAAGTACTATCTCCCATCTAGTAAGCGGCATTTTCCTTTGTCCTTCTTTCAATGTGTGACGAGGGCTCGGAAGATGCAGTGGCAAGTGACGTGGACTACTGATTCCGTTCACGTAGGGAAGTTGATAATTCCGTCCCCCGATTACACAAGGATGGGTCCTCCTCGCTGCATATTGGGTCTCCACCCTGGGAACGTACTTCCAGACATCCCAGTGGGAGAAAATCCCGCGGTAGCTCAGACATTTGGAAATCAGTTCTTTAAGGTTCATGGTAATTATCCAGCCACTGATTTCAGGACCCCGGGGTGGATTCATCCCCCCAAAGCGTGGTGGAGGGACTTGACTCTATATGTCCTTACCCACTTTGAGGAGGATCTGGAGAGGCTGGGACTCTACGAGGCCATCAGGGCGACCTGTTATGGTATTCAGATGAGTGTAGCGAACTTTTACGCCATCTTTGAGTTGTACTGCCCGGCTACATGGACCTTCTTCACCCCTGTTGGCGAATTGGGCATGGCTTTGCACGAGATGTGGGAAGTTTCTGCTCTGCCTTTGGGGTCTCTCCCATATGAAGAATATTTCTCGTGTGAGGCGGAATTGGCACTTCTGGAAAAGAAGGAGCCCGCCTTGTTTGAGACTTACCGGGAGTTGATCTGCCACCTATACATTTGCTCCAACATCCATGGGAGCCATAAGGGAGCTTCATACAGTTTGAAGAGCTGGGGGAATTATTTGTTCCCTGACCTGGAAGGTACTCCCGAAGCAGCTCATTGTGGAGTTGCAGATGAAGACATCTTTTGCCGGATTCAAGAGTACTCCCAAGGGGATTTGATTTTGGAAGAAGACGACGGACCGTATGAGAAAGGTGATATTCTTCGGAGTTTCTACCACCAGGCTCGTCGGCCGACGTCTCGGAAGGCACTTTTGGCTGGCTTCTTAACGGTCTGGTTGAAAAGATGTGTGGTGCCATCCTCGTCTGGCGTTGTTATTCATCCGACTCTCTTACTGCCTGCTGTTCGGCTAGTCCATGGTCATTCTCTTGGACTTCTTCCAGCCATGGTGTGCTATATTTAAATAGGCCTTCGTGCATTGATGGAGGCTTTCTATAGGCCACCAACAACGAAGCAGGGAAAAGGGGCTATCTTGCCTCGCGACGGATCAAACCCTAGAATTGGTTTGCCATATACTTATTTGATGGCATGGTTCGCCCTTCACTGCCCCTCCATTATCCAAGCCGGAGAGGAGCCCCCAGAAAGTATTCGCATGGCGCTTCTCCGTCGATTCGAAGGGTGTTCGTGGTGACGGACTTATGTGGCTGCGGTCCGTAAACTGCTGTACCGTCATGACGTCTATAGCCTTTTTTGATGCTTTCCCTACATCGCGATGCAAGTTATGGTGAAGAATTCAAGGATGTAGGGGAAGGCATACGTCGTTGAGTCGGGGAGTCTTCGAATGGCTGGTTAGCATTCGGCCATCCCACTTGTTGTATAGAAGCGGGGACACCTGTTACCTGGAGCCCTATGTTCCGAGTCGGTTTGCCCGCCAGCTTGGATATGACCAACTGTACGTAGGTAATTCGAACAGCAACTTGGCCTTCATGGGGAGCCTCAGCGATGGAGCTTGTGCCGGCGGTTCTTCATTGCTGGCTGTACTGAGGCACGACTGTGCATGCCGCTAAGGACTCCTAATCTTCTGACGACCCTGAGATTCTGCCAGTGGTATAGAACCTCAAACTCCACACCCACTGAGTTTTCTATTAATTCGTTTGGTATGAAGTTGATCTCTCAGCGGCTGAAGCGGAAGGTCACTGAGAAGAGCGAGAGTAAGAGGGTCCGCGTTCCAGGCCTCGGGGAATTCATTGTTGTTGATGATAGCGAAGCCTCAGATGCAGGAAGTCCTCGCTTTGAAGGGGATACAGGTGCTGAAGCTCCAGCAGCTGCTTCTTGTGGGGTAGGCACAGCCCCCATGGAACATGTTAACCTGGAAGAAGTGGAGGAAGAAGATCCTGATGTCCACTTCAAGCAAAAACGGGAAGGTGGATCTCGTTCGAAGAGGGTAGTGAAGAAACCTCGTCGCTACGCTCCTACGGTTATTGCAGAGGGCAAATCATCTGCAGTGGCTGCTCCTCCTGCTCTATTAGTCCTTAAGCTGTCGGCCCGTAGGCAGACTGCTGGTAAAGCTACTCCGAACCCGGGTATGATCAACTCCGTTCTTATAATACACTCATATGTATTCCAAATAGCTCATTGTTTACTTTATGATTCAGGAACTGAGGCAGTGGGAAGCCGAGAGCTGAGGCTGCCGGAGAACAGGGGAGCATTTCCCCTGTTCACTTATAGAGAAGGCGATGAGGTTGGCTATTTCGCCGTCTCGGAAGATTCTGGAGACGATGCGGCTGATGTAGGTCCTTCGGGTGCTGGGACTTCAAAAGGAAGTCCCGTAGCTTCTAGCTCTTTTGGGTGGACCACAGAGGGTTCGACAAGTGAAGGTGGGCCGGCTGTCCGTGTTGACTCTGCAAAGACTTTCCTATGGATCCTGAGAGGACTGAAGTCATTATCGATGGACTTCAGGGAGAGACTGCGGCCAAGGCAGTCGAGATGATACCATCTTTTGGTAGTATTTTGCTCTTTCGTGAGTAATTTTCTTCCGATATTCATTACGCCTTGCTTAAACAAAATCTTGCCACAGGTGTTCCACCTCTTAGTGCATCGACTTCGAGAGAGCCAACCAATCTTCCTGAGGGGACCGGGGGTGAAGCAAGTACTTCGACCGCGACGGATGCTGCTGAGCTGGAGGCCTTGTATCACAGTTTGCCTTCCTATCAACCTGAACCGACAATCGGAAGGGGAATTGAGGAAACAGTAGTCACGGAACCATCCTCACTTCCAACTATATTGGTAAGTGAGGTGCCAATGGTTTTGCCGGTGCCGCCTATTTTGCCAAGCGCGGAGCTGAAGGTGATTACCAGTCCTACTTCTCCAACATTGGTGGTTGAGCCAGCTCTCCTGAAAATAGTCAGTAGTCCTACCTCGGTTGTGGCTGGTGTACTGGTTTCAATGAGGACTCCTTCGAGATCACCGACGACCCCTCATATTGCTGCAGCCAGTGCTTCTATCATTTCCTCCATAGTTAAGCTAGTGAAGGCAGTGGAAGCTCTGTCTTCAGGGTTGCTCGTTTACTGGGAGTAATTGAAGCCGAGAACGAATTCGTGGCTGAGTTAGTCGACCGCTTTTATAAGAGCTTGAAGCGATCCATTGCTTTGGTCTTGAAGGGCTCGACTACCTCATTCTCTGCTTTAAAGGTGGTCCTCTCCCGAAGCATTGACAGTATCCGAGACTTTAGAGGGGATGACCAGGCCGCCACATTGGAGCTTCTGGTAGACAGACTCGAGAGGGATGTGGACGAATGGCGCCATCTTAGCCATTCAGATCTGGAGTCTTCAGTTAACGAGCAGCTTACGCATCTTGTTGCTCAGATGCATGAAGCTCATCTCGCCACTCAAGAAGCTGCTAAGGTAATTTCTTCTGATTTGAAATCCTTAGAGACAAGGAAAGTAGAGCTCGGGGATGCCATAGACGCTTCTAGCAGTGCTCTTCTTGACGCTGAGGATAAAATTAAAAAGGTCAAGGAAATGATCAGGAAGGCTAATCTTCTTTTGTCCAAGGCTGAACTAGTGCGTCTTGAAGAGACTGCCCGGCTTGAGTAGCTTAAGGCCCAGAATGACGAAGTCTTGCGGCAGGAGCTAGCACAGAGGGCAACCTTGGTTGAAATTGAAGCTCGCTTGGCCCAGACAACGAGCTTTAATGAGGCCGAGTTGAGGTCGCAGGCGCTTGTCAGGGCTGGTGAAGAGAGGAAGACTAGGCTGGCCACTCTTGAAGAACGGATCAAGTCCTATGAAGCCCCTTCGTAGCTTGTAATCTGTGCATTCATGTATCCCTCTTTTAGAATCAATAAAAAGTGATTTTATTTGACTCCCCTGTCGTATTTTCAACTTGTTTTATCTTCTAAATTCTTTCTTTCAAGTTGTATTGCAGCCCCTTAAAAGAAAACAGAATAATGATATAACTAATCTAATCAGCCGTGATAAGCCGAGAGAGTTAGTCATACATTTGAGAAAATAGTCCTTACTGGATGATTGAGTTAGAACCTGCACACAAATATAGAATTTCAGAACTTACTCAATTTTACCGCAATAACAAGTGGCTATGCGGGTCGTGATCCACAAGGAGGGACTAGTGATGGAAGCTTGTTTAGCAAGTGCTCTTTTATGTTACCATTAATGGTTAAAGTTCTTCTTTAGTTTCTTAGAAAGAAAATGAAAAATGGAGTTAAAGTCAAGTTAGAAAGAAAGTGATAGATTAAGAAGATGGAGAAAAACAGAAAATAGACATATACAAAGAAATCGAAATGAGTGATGAAAGAGTTGGGTGTTGTTGGTGTTGGTGATCTAAACTAAAGAAATAAAAGAAAAGAAAGAAAACTAAAATCTAAAAAACATACTTACCTCTTCGGCGCCTGTTTACCTTTCACCCGTATCGACGATGTACCTTTCTTTGAAGGCGAGCGAAGCATGGCAGATGAGATCTTCCCCATTCCCGATTTACACTATGAAATGAAGGGGCGAGCTATACTACCATAGAAATGGATGTCCATCACCATAAGCCATCAACGACACTTGCAAGGAGAAGGCAACTTCGAGGCTATTGGTTTCATTTGGATCCACAAACACAAAAGAGGAAAGCGAACAAAAATAAGAATAGAAAAGAAAAGAAAACCTCGATTCGATTCAAATAATAATGGAAGAAAAGATCACTTACACTGGTGTCGCCTTCAGTACAAGCTTGCTCTCATTCCTCCATGAAAGTATCCTCTCCTCTCAGTTACTTAAATAAAACAAAAATAACATGAAGAAAATAAAAACCTAAGTTACAAACTATAAATTAGCCTAAGTTCTATTCTCTGGTTGGTCGTCCCCTTTTCAGTGAAAATCCTGCCCTTTTATAGGCAAAAACCCAGAGGGGAGAGGTGTGAGAAGATAGGGGGAGCAAACGCTCCCCTTAACTCCCTAACAAAGACGCAAAAATGCGACTTTGGCCGCGTTTCCGCGGCCAGGATGTGGCCAGGTGGCCACACCCTGTTGGTGGAATTCCCTAGTTTCGCGTTCTGGCTTTATCTTCAGTTGGATTTCTCGTTTAAGTCCGGAATTTTGACGAAATGGCCTTTGATCCTTGGCTTCAACCGATCGATTTGTAGGGATTTGTTCTAACTATTTTTCAACCGATCTGAACCGATCTGATTTGTCCTGATTTACTGAGTTTGAATTAATTCTGATTTAATTCAGAATTTGATGGGCTTTTGGGCTCATTTCTCTTCACTCTCCTTTAGGAATGGGCCTACAAATAAATTAAACATTTAATTAGAAAACTGCAGAGTTTATTATATAATAAGTAGGAGAATATGATAATGAATGTGCAATATTAGTGACCAATCACTTGACTAAAAGATGAGACTTGGCTATCTGCCGGTTCAGAGGTCGCAATGACGTAACCGATTGAGAAGCCACCAAGCTCAAATTTTATCATATGATGACAAAGAAATAGTCCTTGCCGGACTGAAAGATGAGACTTGGCTATCTGCCGGTTCAGAGGTCTCAATGACGTAACCGATTGAGAAGCCATCATGCTCAAAATTTGTCATTCAGAGGTGACGAACTGGACATGATGACAAAGAAATAGTCCTTGCCGGACTGAAAGATGAGACTTGGCTATCTGCCGGTTCAGAGGTCGCAATGACGTAACCGATTGAGAAGCCAAAAATTTGTATGAGATTTGGAAGGAATTGTCAGAGGTATATTGTTAACGTGACAACCAGAAAAGTCCATGTAAGACAGAGTGGGACTCAGAAACTCGCTGGGGAGCTAGGAAGTGAATCCCATAAAAGATCATATGTCAGAGGTGTAATGTTAACGTGACAAAAAGAACTTCGTAGGAATTTGTAAAGCAATTTGTCAGAGGTGTAATGTTAACTTGACAAAAGGATATGCCAGAGGTGTAGTGTTAAACATAGCATGAAAAGATCTCATTTTCACTGAGAAAATCGAGGAGATCACTGTCATAGGTTTAATGTTAACTTAACAGCGAAATGGATGCCAGAGGTGCAGTGTTAAACATAGCATGGAAAGATCTCATTTTCACTGAGAAAATCAAGGAGATCACTGTCATAGGTTTAATGTTAACTTAACAGCAAAATGGATGCCAGAGGTGTAGTGTTAAACTTAGCATGGAATGATCTCATTTTCACTGAGAAAATTGAGGAGATCACTGTCATAGGTTTAATGTTAACTTAACAACGAAATGGATGCCAGAGGTGTAGTGTTAAACATAACATGGAAAGATCTCGTTTTCACTGAGAAAATGAGGAAATCACTGTCATAGGTTTAATGTTAACTTAACAGGGAAATGGTTGCCAGAGGTGTAGTGTTAAACATAGCTTGAAAAGATCTCATTGTCATTGAGAAAATTTAGGAGATCACTGTCATAGGTTTAATGTTAACTTAACAGCGAAATGGATGCCAGAGGTGTAGTGTTAAACATAGCATGGAAAGATCTCATTTTTCATAGATTTAATGTTAACAGCGAAATGGATGCGCGGTATGAGCGATTTTGGTCAGAAGTGTAGTATTAACTTGACTGAGAGATTCATTTATAGTTAGAGGTGTTTGAACATGCAGTAATTCAAGTGGATCTGTCGTTCTTTGTATGTGGTCTTACCATTCCATGGATGAGAATTTGTAAGTGATTTTGAAGAGGGAATCAAATGGGAACAGGTCCCTTAGGATTTTTAGCAAATCCTCAGCGGTCAACGGGTTTGATATGCCTTTACCAACTACCGTTTGAGTCAGGCTAGCCATGCTATTCCCCTCAGCATGATGAGTTATCAAGGACTTATGTTGGGTTTAAAGGCCAACATTTTCCTATATCCTTAACCGTGGAATCAAAGGGGAACAGGTCCCTTAGGATTTTTAGCAAATCCTCAGCTGTCAACGGGTTTGATATGCCTTTACCAACTAACGTTTGAGTCGGGCTAGCCATGCTACTCCCCTCAGCATGATGAGTTATCGAGGACTTATGTTGGGCTTAAAGGCCAACATTTTTCTTTATCCTTAACCGTTAAAGGTGTTGGATCATTCGATTACTGTATTCGTAACCTTGATTCTTCTTTGAGACAACCAGTGTACGATCGGCTCTATACTGGTTTACGATCATATGATCTCATTTGGAGAAAGAGAGGGGCGCTCCTTCTGCATATCTTTGATTCGAAAGTCTTGATCAGAGGTGTAATGTTAACTTGATCATGAGAAGGATCCTTATCAAGGATAATACTTCTTTAAAACATACCGTTGATCGGCATCATGAGTAAATCACCATCTGAAGTCATAAGGCGATATGCTCCGTTTGAATAGACTGTTTCGATTACAAACAGTCCCTCCCATTTGGGCTAAAATTTGCCTTTGGTTTTGTGCGTCATGATCATTGGTCGTCTGACGGCTAAAACCAAATCTCCTTTCTGAAAGACTCTTTGTTTGACTTTCTTATTGAAGGCTTTTGAGATCTGAGCTTGATACAACTCAATGTGCTACTGAGCTTGTAACCGCTTATCATCTAGGGCTTCGAGCTCTTGAAGACGCAATCGATCATTGTCCTCTGATGTGATCTTAGTGATCAGAGCTGATCTTAGTGATCAGAGCGACTCATAAAGACGGCATCTGGATTTCTAATGGTATGACTGCTTCACACCCGTATACCAAGGAAAAAGGCGTATTGCCTGTTGGGGTCCGAACCGTGGTCCGGTAGGCCCAAAGACATTCACTAAGCTTCTCATTCCAATCTCGCTTATTCGAGAAAATGAACTTTTTGAGTAACTTAATGATTATCTTGTTGAATGCTTCTGCCAAGCCATTAGCGGCAGGATTATAGGCAGTTGAAGCCACATTCTGAATTTGGTACTTATCGCAGAATTGATAGAATACTTGGCTTATAAACTGGAGACCGTTATCATGGATAATCCGCCTAGGGACACCAAATCGATGAATGACGTGGTGTTTGATGAAATTAACCACATTAGAAGTTTTAACTTCAACCAGTGGTATAGCTTCTGCCCACTTTGAAAAGTAATGGGTTATTGCTAAGATAAACCGGTGACCTTTTATTGAAGAGGGGCTGATTGGCCCTACGACATTGATTCCCCATGCTTCAAATGGCCATGAAGGAACAGTTGGGTGGAGCAACACCGGAGGCTGGTGTACGAAGTCCGCATTAATTTGGCATGCTTTACACCTTCGTGCATACTGGTTGGCGTCGGCTATCATGGTTGGCCAATAATATCCCAGCCTGTGAAATCAATCTTTAAGTTTTGGACCTGGCTGATGAGCTCTGCATATACCGTCGTATGCTTCTTTGAGCACTTCCAGCGCCTCTGAATTAGAAAGGCAACGGAAGAGGATACCATCGTATGAACGACGGTAAATTGTCTTAAGAGTTGGATCATAGTAAAAACGAAGAGACCTTCATCTGATAGATGCCGCTTCTTTAGGATTGCCTGGCAGCAGACCGTGTAGAGCATAGTCGATGAAAGGAAATCGCCAATCTCTCGGCTCAAGATCCGTCGAGATATTATAGACCTCTCTGGTTCTTAACATATGCTTAGAGCAGACAAGGTGTCGAGTCGCCACTGTAAGGTGATACTCGGTGTCGACTGGCAAGGCTAGCGTTGTTACTAATGCAGCAAGAGCAACTACCTAGTATTTTGAGATCGAGATACGTGTTCGATTTAAAAGCCATCAAATAGATTAGCCATTTCGATGACTGCGTGATAATAAGGCACCAAATCCTCGTGACGGACCTCATATTCGCCTTTAACCTGATTGATAATCAGTTTTGAATCGCCGTAAGCTTCGGGGTAGCGTACCCCCATTTCATGAGCGAGCTGAAGGCTAATAAGTAGAGCATTGTATTCTGCCACATTGTTGGAGCATGATTCCGTCAGAGAAAATGCTCTAGGAAGGCATGGTTTTGTGGAGAGTAAGCACAACCCCCACACCGGCAATGATCTTGTCTTTAGGGCCTATTCATGATGCTCCATCAAAGAACACCTGCCAAACTTCATCCTCTGAAGTTACATTGGATTCGAAGACTTCATCTGGGATATCTTCATGAAGTTTTGAGTTTTCCAGAATCGGATGAGCAGCCAAGAACTCTGCAAGGGCCTGGCCTTTAACCGCCTTTTGAGGGATAAAGAGCATGTCGTATTGAGACAAAAGAAGCGCCCACTTAGCTAATCTTGAATTCAATGATCCTGGCTTCGTCATGAGGAGACGCAAAGGGTTCACTCTGGAAATGACAGTATGGTTTGGCCGACCAAATAATGTCGTGTCTTCTGAACGGCAATGACAAGAGCTAAGCACTCCTTCTCAATAGGATTATAGTGAGATTCTGCCCCTATCAGAGTCCTGCTCAGATAATAAGTAGCCTGTTTGTGACCATTGTCATCTTTTTGAGCAAGCAGGGCACCAAGAGAATGGTCCATAGCTTTCACATAAAGCAAGAACGGTTTCCCTGATATGGGAGCTACCGAGACTGGAGGTTTTGTGAGATATCTCTTGATATCCTCGTAAGCTTCCTGACAAGCTTGATCCCATACAAAGGAAATACCCTTTTTCCTGAGTCAGGTGAACGGTTGACAGCGGCCTGAGAGATTTGCGATGAATCTTCTAATATAAGCCAGTCTACCTTGCATGCCTCTAAGTTTCTTAAGATTCCTAGGTGGATGCATGTTCTGAATGGCTTTGACTTTGTCTGGGTCAAGATGAATTCCTTTTGATGTAACAATAAATTCAAGGAACTTGCCACTCGAAACCCCAAGAAGGATTTTGTCAGATTCATTTTCAGTTGATGAGCCCGCATTATGTCGAACAATATTCTCAAGTCACGAAGATGGTCATTCTTATTGCGGCTTTTGACAGCAATGTCGTCGACATAACATTCTACCATTTTTCGAAGATGATCGCGGAAGATTGTATTCATTGCCCACTGATAGGTTGCTCCGGCGTTCTTTAGTCCAAAGGTTATCACGGCTAGCAGTATACCCCCAATGACATCCGGAACGAAGTATGCTTCTCGTCCTCTGGATACATCTTGATCTGATTGTACCCTGAAAAATCGTCCATGAAAGACATTCTTTCGAATCCACAGGTATTGTCAATCATGACATCGGTGATAGGCAGTGGGAATTCGTCTTTAGGACAAGCTGTATTGAGATCACGGTAGTCGATGCAGACCCGTATTTTCCCATTCTTCTTGAGGACGGGAACGATATTAGCAACCAAGTCTGGATGTTGTTCCTCCGTATGAAGCCACATGCAATGAGCTTATGAACTTCGACTTCAATAGCATCCATGATGTTCGGACGAAACCGACGTTGCGGCTGCTTGACTGGCTTGGTGTCAGGTTTGATATTCAGACGATGCATGGACACTTGTGGGTCAAGTCCGAGCATGTCTTCGTAGTTCCATGCAAAGAAGTCTATATACTCCTTTACGAGTACTACTAATTCTTATTTTTCCATAAGTGATAAGCTTTCACTTATAAAGATGGGTTTAGGGTGATCTTGACTACTCAAGTTGACCTGGAGCACCTTGTCTTCAGTAGGTGGTTCGCGCTGTTTGAATCGCTTTTCCCATTGGAGATCTAATTGTTGAGCCATGGTTCCTCATCAGTAGCTTTCGCTGGCTCCGATTGACTGCTTGAAGTCATATTAATGGTGAGATTCTTGAACATCATTCCCACACTGACATCTGAGTCCCACTCGGAGGAAGAGGCAGAATATGATGGGATCAGTTTGTCATCCTTGGACTGAACCGTTGCTGGTGGTGTGGGTGTAACGTATCCCAACCCCATGCGTGTGTTATCATAGTAATTTGCAGGTTTTCCTCTTGGCACAAAGTTGCGCAGCAAACTACGTCTTCCTTTTTTGAAATTCAAGACCTTCCCATGCTTCAGGTTGTACCCCATTTTCTTCATCATATGGTGCGCTGGTCGCGCATAATGGAAAAATTATGGGATGTCTGAGTCTGAACTTGAATATGCGGCTGTAGACCCTCATGGTTGGGCATTACCGAATATTATTGGTAACTGACCTTCTTTGGATGGAGGGATCACTAAAACGGCCCCTTCTATAGATTCCATGGGTGTACCGGATGCACTTGGTTTATGTAAAGGCATGTGCAGAGAGCTATCCGTAATGGATTCAAACAATCCAACACTCATAGGATAATCAAAGGAAATATTATCATTAATTACCCATTCGCCCTCATCTTCAGAAGGAGTGTTACATTGGGGATTATTAAGACATGGTATAATTGGTTCACCAATCAAAATGGCTGGCATGTCTGCTTCAGATTCTGAATCCACCTCATTGCCACTATCATCATTGTCAGGCAATGATTCTTTTGATGTTTCACCGGTCTCTTGATACAGGAGAGCATCAGTAAAGTAATTATTCACCCCTTTGAATGGTTGCTTCTCAGCGAAGACAGTTCGTACTGTTGCATCATCTTCAATATATTTGAAGCACTGGTGCAGAGTGGAGGGAACGATCCAGTTGACGTGGATCCACGGTCGTCCTAGTAACAAGTTGTACGACGTGTCAGCGTCAATGACATAGCATGTCACTTCTGACTTCAGGCTCCCGATTCGGCAACGGATTCGAATTTTCCCAAGTGGATGACTACTTCCAACATTAAAATCGTATATTGTTGTAGTGATTGCGGACAACCTATATAGTGGTATACCGAGGAAGTAGAGGAGCCTTTTGGGGATGATGCTGAGTGTAGACCCCGGATCAACCTGTACCCTTTCAATGCATGTTGAACTGATGCATCCGGTGTAGTACAAAGGTTGATCGTGCTTGTTATCCTTAAGAAGTAAATCTTCCGCTGTGAAGGTAATAGCAGGTACCTTTGATTGTACATGATGGCATTCAGGGCAAGAAGTCTGAGCGTCATCTTTAGGATTTTCTGGTATATACGTCAGGAATGATTCTAAATTAGCCAGTGCATCTCTGAGTGCTTCTCTTATCTCTTTTGAGAGACGAAGGAGCTCATGTATGGTAATACGCGCTGGGATATTAGCCAGCTGGGCTAATATGTCAAAACGAAAGGGCATGTCAAGCCTTGGGCCTGAAGGCTTCTTCAGGACATGGTCGAACCGGACTAACTTTGGCTTCTCCTTTCCCTTGGTTGGGACCGAAGCGGGTGCTGGTATTTTTACTGACGTCGTCTGCTGTTGTGTCTCGTCAGTAGCTTTCTCATACTGTCTTAAGTATGATTTTCCAGATCGAGTACCTGTTGGGTGAGGTACATCAGCCTGCATCGTGCAAGCATGCTTTTCCCCTTCGGAATCGCTGAGAGAAGCTGATGTGAGGTTGCCATCATCGGCAGGATGGTGACGACATTGTAAGATTTGCCCTTCGACTTGGACTTCTTTGAATCCCATTGTTGGTCTTGGACAAGGTCTGGGTGTATCCACATGATTTCCCCTGTCTCCAGTGTCAAGGGAACAAGACCCTTATTCTCCTGAGTTTTAGCTGAAGGATGCTTGACTTCCAGGCATGGTGCAGGGATTGGATAAGTCCCGTCAGGAACTGTGACCTTTGGGGTTTTGTCAAACTCGAGGATCACTATGTTTGCAGTGACTTTCTTTTGATCTGACTTCAGTGTCAGGACTCCTGCATCGACTAAAACTTGAATTCTGTCCTTGAGGAAAAAGCACTTGTCAGTAGGATGATGAATCATCCTATGAAAGAGACAGTATTTGGGATCATTCGCGCGTCCTATTTCATTAGGACGTCGAGCATCCGGTAGCTTCAATTTATTCCCTTTGTGGAGTAAATGGAATATTGTGACCACCTGTTCGTCTTTGAAGGAGTACTGTTTCGGAGGAAACTTAGACTCCTGACTATTGAAGCCGCTCTTCTTGGCCTTTAACTGAACATCCCCTGATAATTCAGCGGACATAGTCTCTTTCCCTTTGGCTTGAGAAGACTGTGCCATGTCGCCATGTCCTTTATTATTCATACCCCATTTGCCTTTAGGGGTGGATGATTCGAACTTTTTAGCCGACTTTTCGGCTATCTCAGCTTGCTCGACTAGTTCTTTCCAGGTATGGGCTTTGATAGTTCCCATGTGAATTTCTACTTGGTCTAAGAAGTTGTGCCTACATGTCTGTAAGAGAATGGGTAATGGCATCTCTGCTGGGCACATCAAAGACAAGTTTCTGAACCGTTTAATGTAGTCACGGACAGATTCACCCTTCTTCTGTACGGTAGAGAGGAGTTTGTCCATGGTTACCTCGGTATCGTCCTCATAGAAACAAGAAAGAAATCGGGTTTCCAGGTCGATCCAGGAATTGACAGAGCCCGGAGGGAGACTTCGGAACCAGTCAAATGCTACCCCCTTTAAGGTGCCAATGAACAGTCTGGCCATGATAGCATCATTGTTTATAACATTACCGGTCTGAGATTAAAAATAGTAGATGTGCTGTTTTGGCGAGCTCTTACCATCGTACGTATGTAACGTTGGTGGTTTGAACTTTGGTGGGTATGGTACTGAATCCCATTCCAGCGGGTAAGGACGGACTGCCACTACTTTCTTTAACTCATCCCTCTGAGCTAGGGATGCAATCTGAGCTTGGATGTCTTTAAGAATTTCAGCGTCTAAAGAAGAACTCTCCTTTGACTTCTCCATCTTTGGTTGTTCCTTGCTAAGATATTCTTCCTCATCATGGTTACTTCCGGTATCATTGTTATTCCAGTTATTGAGGAGTTGAGCGAGCATCTGTTGAATGTTATCCAAAGCTTCTTGCTGGGTCTTGGACGTTTGCTCCTGAGCTTCTAACCATCGACGAAGGTCATCATTACCGTTATCAGCCATATTCACTGATACTCTATCCGTTCGTACCGAGCTAACTGTTGCCACAGAGGCATACCCACTGTCTTCGTCCTCCTCATCAGACTATTGGACTAACCCTTTCATTGGTTCTGGTGGGGTTATTGCAGTTGAGGAAGATGGTTGTTCATAACTGTAGGGTATTGCAACCCTAGATCTAGTGTTTCGGAAGACACCCTCTTCATGTACCAAGACTTGACCAAGGCCTGGGCTATAATCCGGATCTGAGGAACTATAGGAAGTGTCGTGCGACGCTCGTCTGCCCCTACGTAGCTCTCGTCCCCTTCCGATCATGTAACTGATGCAGAGGGAAGATCTTGCGATACGCTCCTTTTGCGATGTGTTACCGGAGCTTGCACCGACAGTCGATCAAAAATTGATCGTCGGGCTGGAGAAGTAGCGGAGATTGGTTCTAACCGACAATGGACTTAGTGGACTGTCACCAACTGACATCCCACTTGTTGACAACAGGAGGGAGAAGTTTGGAAAGATTCTGACTTTCGTTTCTTTGTCAAGAATTTCCACAAGTCAGATCAGGCCGGGCCTAAACGATCCAGCGCAGAGGCTCTGTTGGATTGCGCATAGGATGATGCCCTGTTCTTTATATCACCACAGAGGTAATTAGCACTAAATAGTGCTTTAGCTCTAACTTCGCGGCTAAGAACTTTGGGAATGTCCTTGGGTGCTGAAGCTGCATAAGCACCGCTGTCAACACTTAGGGACGATCCCTTAGCTCCGCTGCGAAGGCCGGGCTTAGTGTTTGATGAACTAGGGAGCGAAGCATGCTGTGGTGCTTATCCGCTACGTTGCTGCGAAAGTGATTAGCCCTAGATAGTGCTTTGGATCTAAATTTACAGCTAAAAGCTGTTGGCCCAAAGGCTCATCACTCTATTTTTGATGATGATTAACTCATGTAGTTATAGTACTAATGATCTTATGTTTAATTAGTCTCAGATTGTGATCAAGATCTTAGTTGGTGTTTAGCTTCAACAAAGGATTTAAAGTCAAGTTTTGGAGCTAACACGGTTTGATTCAAGAGCCTATGCATCACGACCACATCAAGTACTCAATAGGAGTCTAGCTCTTTGGATCAAGTTTGGACCAAGTCAAGAAGATGAGAAGACTTCAAGTGAAGACTTCAAGAGAAGACTTGAGTCTAGGTTTGTTTTTTTTAAGATTTTATTTTTAGATAAAATGCAAAGGATAGAATAGTTGGTGGATTTCTCAAGTAAACCATATACTATCACACATAAGATTTACATGTGTTTCCATAAAAGAGTTTTCATTTTGGAAAAATACCGGTTTGGTTTTGGACTTCATATATACATGTGTTTTTAACCAAAAATATTTTAGTGCAAATTGTCAAAAACATAGATATTTCATCATGTATGTGTAGTGGATCATATCCATACACTCTATACTTTAAAAGTGTTTAAAATATCTTGTTTTTGTATTTGAAGAATTTTTGAAAAAATAAGTTTTGGAAAAATCTATTTTGGAAAAATACAGATTTTATTTTTAGCCAAAATTTCTATGTTACAAAAATAGTTCAAAATGTTTGTAACATGTCTTGATTTTACTCAAACATGTCTGTTTATCAAAGTATTATACTGAAACTATTTTTGTAGATTTTTAGAGATTTTATGAGATTTTATTTAAGTCAAAAATAACAAGTTTTCAATCCCTAATTAGTTTCTGTCTGGCTTCTGCCGGTCGACCGGACTGGTCGACCGAGCTAGGAGTCGGTCGACTGACGTGCACAAACGTGCACGCCAGTTCTGGCTGGAGGGCCGGTCGATCGGGCCGGTCGATCGCCAGAGAGCTTCTGCTCTCTGGAAAGCCCGGTGACAGGGCCGGTCGACCGGCAGAGAGCTCTGCTCTATGTTCCAGGCCACGGTCGACCAGGCCGATCGACTGAGGCTCCAACGGTCAGATTTCTGACCGTTGGCGGTCGACCAGGACGGTCGACCGACAGTAGTCCAGAGCTGCTGACTGGACCCCAACGGCTAGTTTTCTTTGGCCTATAAATTGGGGGTTTCTTGGACTGTTTCATACAAGATTTGAGAAGAGTTTTGGGCTAGTATTGCATACCTATTTCAGTGGTTATATCCACAAGTTTTAGAGCTATATTTCCAAATCAAAAGAGAGTTTATCAAGAGAGTTTTCAAAGTGATTTCTTTGAGTTTTTCACCACACATTCCATCCTGTTTTTCTCACAATCACTTGAGCTATCCATTGATATATCTATCTTATAGGAGAGTTATTGTGAGAGTGTTTGTTGGTGATCAAAGTGTTTAGATCACCAAGAGTTCTTTCTTGTACTTTGAGGAGGCGGACTTGTGTGTTCGCATTGTTTCGGGTTCTAGTGAGAACTCGGTGTTTGAGGTGCGGCCTCGGCGAGCTAGTGGGCTTGTGGTGTGTTTGTTCTTGCGGGAACGAGTGAAGGGACTAGAGAGTCCAAGAGTTCTAGTGGGAACTCCTTGTAGGTGTTGCGGCACCGAGTGATCCGGTGGGATCGGTTTATAGTGGAAATCCTTTAAGTGTTGAAGGCGGGGACGTAAAGCAAGTGTGCTCGAACCTCGAAACAAATCTCTCGTGTTTGCGATTGCTTTCTCTCTAGCTCTTACTTGTTTATATCTTGCATGCTTATATTGCTTTCATCTTTATATGCTTGATATATATTTGTGCCCTTATTGATATATGCTTGGGGATTGTTTACTAACACTAGTATTCAACCAAGAGAGCCAACGCGGCACCTCAACTCTTATTTAGAGGAATCTTGAGGAGTTAGTCCAGAGCCCATCACGGGAAATCCGGCTACACTCTTGTGTTATACTTGCTGTTTAGTTTAAGAAGTGTTAATTTGCCTAAATAAGTTTTAATTCCGCATTATTGACCTTTAGATTAGCTAGTCACCTATTCACCCCCCTCTAGGTGATTACAATTGGTATAAGAGCAAAGTGCTCTTGATTTGGGTCTTACAACCTAGAGTTAAAGATCCTCATTTTATAGCTAATCACAATATTTGTTCACACACCATGGATTTCATGTCACCTCCGACCTTTGACATCCTTAACATTCAAACTTGGAAGATTAAGATGTCTTTGTACCTCAAAGCCCTAGGCATTCATGTTTATTTTGCCACTACTAAAGATTCTTATTGTTTAAATGGCAAAAATATTGAGGCTAATGCAAAGGCCATTCATGCTTTGAAGAGTACCCTAAATGATGAATATTTATCTAGGGTTTCTAACATTGATTCGGCTTTTGTAGTATGGAACTCTTTGATCTTCCTTGGCGAACAAGAACAATATTATGCGGGGAGCAACTCGGATGTTGGAAGTGAAGCTTCCAATGTATGCTACATGGTCCAAGGGATAACCCCCTTGAGGTAAATACCGAATTCGAGGTAGAAGAAGATGTTGATATGTCTTATGATGAGCTTGAATTATTTTGTCAACAACTTCTTGAAAAATATGACATGTTTAGAAAGGAAAATAAGAAAATGAAAAATAAAATTGATTGCATGTTAAAAGAGAGAGATTCTTTTCAAACTAGATTTGAAAATGTTTTAAAAGAAAATGAGTCTTTTAAAAATAAAATTGCATACTTTGAAAAAGATAATGAGTTTTTGAAAAATGAGAATATTTCCTTGAAAAATAAAATCATTTTAGTGGAAAAACAAAAAGAAGTTGCTTTGAATGAAAATAACTCTTTAAAAAGAAAAGTTATTTCAAAAGAAAAAGAAAATGTTTCTAAAAAGAAAAAGAATAATGATTCTCAATCTCATCATGCTTTACATGCCACTAATAATCAAAGTGAGATTAAATTTTTGAAAAATAAAATAGATTGTTTGAGCTCAACTTTGAGCAAATGTGCTTTTAACCATTCTAGATTGGAGTCCTTGTTTTCAAAGAAACAAACTCCACCTATTCATGCACATCACCCACATCATGCATATGCACACTTTGCACGCCATGATCACACTAATACACATATGCATTCTAGAGTGCACAAGTGTACACATTGTGGCCGCAAAGACCATTTAGCAAAATTTTGTTATGATAGAATAAATTCTTCAAATTTTGCTAATAAGAATGTTTGGGTTCCTTACAATGCTAACCCTCATGGACCCAAAAGAAAATGGGTACCAAAGTTCCCACCTTGTGTATTTGATGTAGGTGCGGGATCTCATAAAACGTGAGAGTTGGTGCCTTGATGGTGGATGCACAGGGACTTGATGGACACACTTTTGATGCACCGCTATCAAGGAGGTTTGGTGGACAACCACCATGTTTTGGAGATTTGGAGTATAGTTCATGTGTTGGTAACTATCTCTAAAACTCTTAATTTATTTACATGCTTTTTTCATATATGATATTTTTAGCATGTTCATGTGTTATTTGTTTTGTGCTTCATGAGGTATATAACTTGTTTAAATGTAGTTTTTGTCAAAACTCATGTATATACATGTACAAGTAGTGAGCAACATTTGATTCATATACGTTTGCACTTCATTGTCATTTATACTCACTATATGCACATGTATAGCCTAGTTTTAATGATTTCCTCATTTACACTTGTTTTGCCTATTTACATGTTTTACTTCATATATATGTATTTTGTATTTAAATCTAATAAATATACATGTATACCCTTGAGTCATTTGCCTTCATGCAATTTATATTATGGACTCTTTTTATGTTTGGGATATGTATGTATATTATTAGTTTTGGATAAAAACATACATATACCTAGAAGTTTGTTTTTATATGAAAAATAAATTTTCATGTTTTTCACTTGTTTGATAAAATGATATTTATTTTGAGCTTTATTGATTTGTTTCATGAAAAATGCTAAACACATGATTCTTGTACACTCACACTTTATTTGTTTATTCATGACTTTGTTTAATGATTATTTTTGAGCTTTATAGATTTTGAGTGTCAACCTTTATGTATTTACTATGTTTCTTGATAGACATATGATTTGATTTCATGTTTGAAGGATCTTTAACTTGTTTTTCAAAAATAATTTAACTAGTTATTTATTCTTCATTTGGTAGTGTTTTCTCAATAAAAATATTTTCAAACTTATTTTCGAAAACCCCTACCTATCCCGTAAAGGGCGGACGGATGGGAGACCATGCCTTGTATGCTCAAATTACATATCTTTTATCTTGTGCATGTAAAGGGTGGTTTATTATTAGTTATATACTTGTTTCACATCATATTTTCAATTGGTATCACAATTGATATTTTTTTGTATATACTCATATTTTGTTTTCTATATATGTATGCTTCATTTCATATAATATCAATTTCTATTGGTATTTTCATTTTCATACATATATATGATTTGTTTGTGCTTGATTTTCAAGATATTTACATGTTTAAAGCACAAAGTATGTTTATGCTAAGGTTAATTCAAATCTTAATTTTCAATTGATTTTTCAATTGGTATTTTTTTTATAAGCTTATACATTATCTTCAATTGGTATTTGTTTTTTACAATTGGTATTTTTATTGATATCAAAATGTACAATATATTTCAATTGGTATCTATTGAACTATTTATTTCAATTGGTATCCATATATTTCAATTAGTATCTATTGATCTATTTATTTCAATTGGTATCCATGTAAATTTATATTGGTATCAAAATAGTTTCTTTCATTGGTATCAAAATTTCATTGTTATTTCAATTGGTAAATTTTTTTGAATTGCTTGTATTTCAATTGGTAAAATGTTTCAATTACAATTAGAATTTAAAATTTATATTGTTTAGTTACAATTGGATTCTTAAAAATGTTTTGATATGTTTTAGTTCCAATTGGTATCTCAAAATTTTTGTTTATTTACAAAGGTATCTCAAAATGTGTTTTATTACCTTGAGTAAATTTCAAAATTTGTTTTAAGTAATTATTAAAAAAAATTTTGATTCAAAAATGCTTTGATATATATTGCCTATATGCAAGGGGAGCTTAACATCTCTTCTACATATTGATTCATGTTGAGTGTATCTTATATTGAGGAGCTTGACAACTCTTCTTTATGTGATACACGTGTGTAAGGGGAGCCTCACATCTCCTCTTATGCATTGTATATTATGCGTTATGTGAGTTAGGGCTTGTCATCCCTTCTTCATGTAGTGCATATATGTAGGGAAGTTAAATTAGCGTCTTCCTCTTCATGAATGTATATCGCATATATCTCTTTATTGATTTGTTTGATTTCACCTCTTTATTGATTTTTGTTTCGAACAAAGAGGGGGAGAACATTGTTTTGTGTTTACTTTAACCCCTTTGTTGATGATTGACAAAAAGGGGGAGAAGTATTTTAATATATATGCATGTTTTCCTTGCTTTATACATAAAGAGGGAGAAAGAATTTTTGTTTATACATATTGTTTTGTTTTGCAAAAAGGAGAAAAGTATTTGATGAGTTTTATGCTTAACTGGCATGTTTATCTCCTTATATTTGCATACATGTTTGTTTAGTTTTATGTGCTTCATTGCCATATTTATTTATTTATTGTGATGCATGAGTTAAGGGGGAGCTTCTTTGAAGCTTTACTTTAATCCATGCATATATAACTCCATGAGTTTTGTCATCATCAAAAAGGGGGAGATTGTTGGCCCAAAGGCCCATCACTCTAATTTTGATGATGATTAACTCATGTAGTTATAATACTAATGATCTTGTGTTTAATTAGTCTCAGATTGTGATCAAGATCTTAGTTGGTGTTTAGATTCAACAAAGGATTTAAAGTCAAGTTTTGAAGCTAACATAGTTTGATTCAAGAGCCTATGCTTCAAGACCACATCAAGTACTCAAGAGGAGTCTAGCTCTTTGATCAAGTTTGGACCAAGTCAAGAAGATGAGAAGACTTCAAGTGAAGACTTCAAGAGAAGACTTGAGTCTAGGTTTGTTTTTTTAAGATTTTATTTTTAGATAAAATGTAAAGGATAGAATAGTTGGTGGATTGCTCAAGTATACCATATACACTCACACACAAGATTTACATGTATTTTCATAAAAAAAAATTTATTTTGAAAAAGAATTTTAATTTTGGAAAAATACCGGTTTTGTTTTTGGACTTCATATATACATGTGTTTTTAACCAAAAACATTTTAGTGCAAATTGTCAAAAACATAAATATTTCATCATGTATGTGTAGTGGATCATATACATACATTCTATGCTTTAAAAGTGTTTAAAATATCTTATTTTTATCTTTGGAGAAGTTTTGAAAAAATAAGTTTTGGAAAAATCTATTTTGGAAAAATACAGATTTTGTTTTTAGCCAAAATTTCTAAGTTACAAAAATAGTTCAAAATGTTTGTAACATGTCATGATTTTACGCAAACATGTTTGTTTATCAAAGTATTATACTGAAACTATTTTTGTAGATTTTTAAAGATTTTATGGGATTTTATTTAAGTCAAAAATAACAAGTTTTCAATCCCTAATTAGTTTTTGTCTGGCTTCTGCCGGTCGACCGGACCAGTCGACCGAGTCGGTCGACCGACGTGCACAAACGTGCACACCAGTTCTGGCTGGAGGGCCGGTCGACCGGTCGGTCGACCGCCAGAGAGCTTCTGCTCTCTGGAAAGCCCCAGTCGATCGGGCCGGTCGACCGGCAGAGAGCTCTGCTCTATGTTCCAGGCCACGGTCGACCAGGCCGGTCGACTGAGGCTCCAACGGTCAGATTTCTGACCGTTGGCGATCGACCGGGACGATCGACCAACAGCAGTCCAGAGCTGCTGACTGGACCCCAACGGCTAGTTTTCTTTAGCCTATAAATTAGGGGTATCTTGGACTGTTTCATACAAGATTTGAGAAGAGTTTTTTGGCTAGTATTGCATACCTATTTCAGTGGTTATATCCACAAGTTTTAGAGTTATATTTCCAAATCAAAAGAGAGTTTATCAAGAGAGTTTTCAAAGTGATTTCTTTGAGTTTTTCACCACACATTCCATCCTTGTTTTTCTCACAATCACTTGAGCTATACATTGATATATCTATCCTATACGAGAGTTATTGTGAGAGTGTTTGTTGGTGATCAAAGTGTTTAGATCACCAAGAGTTCTTTCTTGTACTTTGAGGAGGCGGACTTGTGTGTTCGCATTATTTCAGGTTCTAGTGAGAACTCGGTGTTTGAGGTGCGGCCTCGGCGAGCTAGTGGGCTTGCGGTGTGTTTGTTCTTGCGGGAACGAGTGAAGGGACTAGCGAGTCCAAGAGTTCTAGTGGGAACTCCTTGTAGGTGTTGCGGCACTGAGTGATCCGGTGGGATCAGTTTATAGTGGAAATCCTTCAAGTGTTAAAGGCGGGGACGTAGAGCAAGTGTGCTCGAACCTCGAAACAAATCTCCCGTTTTGAGATTGCTCTCTCTCTCTCTCTCTCTATCTCTTACTTGTTTATATCTTGCATGCTTATATTGCTTTAATCTTTATATGTTGATATATATTTGTGCCCTTATTGATATATGCTTGGGGATTGTTTGCTAACACTAGTATTCAACCAAGAGAGCCAACGCGGCACCTCAACTCTTATTTAAAGAAATCTTGAGGAGTTAGTCCAGAGTCCTTCACGGGGAATCTGGCTACACTCTTGTGTTATACTTGGTGGTTAGTTTAAGAAGTTTTAATTTGCCTAAATAAGTTTTAATTCCGCATTATTGACCATTAGATTAGCTAGTCACCTATTCACCCCCCTCTAGGTGATTACAAAAGATTTAGAAATACCCTTGGGCGCTGAAGCTGTATAAGCACCGCTATCAGCACTTAGGGGCAATCCCTTAGCTTCGCTGCGAAGAGCGAGCTTACTACTTGAAGAACTGGGGAACAAAGCACATTGTGGTGCTTTGGTTGCAGCTTCGCGGCTGCGATCATCATGCGTACTCTGAGGTACTGTATGAGTAGCTTCGCTCAGAAGAACGAGGCTGGCGCGAGGAGTTACTGCTCCTGAATTAGGCGAAGGCATGGTCGTCATCGTAACTTCGCGGCTAAGAGTCTCGACGAAGCAGGCAGGCATCTTGCCTTTTTCTTCGTGAGAGAGACGAACTTGTGGCGTAGCTACGCCTGAAGCTTCATACAGAGCCTTCTGCTTTGGCCTCCACATCGGCTTTGAAAAAGGAGACTTAGGTTCACAGGGAACCTGACTAGCCACACGCGAGGCTGGGAGGTGTTGGAAGGATTCTGCTTTCGGTTTCTGCTCCGAAACCTTGGCCATCGAGACCTTTCTATGCTTTCATGCATGGAGCATTAGACCACCCTCAGAGAGGAGTTCTTTGAATTTTCCCTGATCGAAGTGAACGATTAGGTTTTCAAAGGTTACAGGCTGAAGATTCTGACCCTTGCATTGCGGGCCTGCTTCCTTGTTGCGCCAGAAGACCGTGGTAGGCTCGCAGAGAGCCTCATCTGTCTCCACAGAGACTTGCTTCGAAGTATTAGCCAGAGGGGCTTTGGCCACACTGGCTTCCTTGAATTCAGAAGTAGACCTGAAGGTCTGTTCGTCGCATTGCGACACTTGATTCAAACAGTGGAGAATTCAATCCCCAGCGGAGTCGCCATCTTATTTTCCATTGATTTTGCAAAGGGGAAAACTTACAAAAAAGGGTCGAGGAGCTAAATTACAAGTAACACAAAAGATTACAAGTAGATCTCCTCTGAGATTCTGGAGAAGTGTGCCGATAGGAGTCTGGTCAGCGCGCGACCACTTTGTCCCTTTGACGATACGATCGATGGGATTCCCTTCTCGCCTGGTTTAGGGAATGAGAAACAGAAGGTTGGTAGAACCCTCTTGTTACTTCTCAAACTACCTCCACTTGGGAATTCCTTCTCGCCTGGTTCTGGAGATTCCTTGAGAGGGAGGAAGATTTTAGGGTATCAGCACCCTAATTAGAGAAGTAGTTCTCTGAATTCTTAGAAGCAAGAGAATAGATCTCTATTTTTCAGCCTCTCTCTGGGCGTGTGTCTCTGTGCGCGCCTGTCTCTCTTTTTTGTGCCTCTCTGTCTTCGTATGCCTCTTGTGGGCTATTTATAGGGAGAGCAGAGGTATAATTGTCCCTTGAATATTTGAAAACAGATTGAGTCAATCCGTTTAAATCTTGAAAGTAGCTTTGCCGCGAGGCTAGAATCAGCTTCTGCGAAGCTAGAATAGCAGGTAGCGTCGATCTCCTGATATGTTTTGATTCTTTTCAAATAACTGAAAGATCTCCCCTGATCCTCTTACTTGTTAAGGAGAGTCAAGAGATTATGGTAAACAACTGCCAAATTTGATCTCAGATTTGATCTTGATTAGATTTGATCTTGAATAGATTTGATCTCATCTGGAGATTTAATTGGTCAAAGGTGACCATAAAAGACCCGCAGCGGGACTACATCATCGAGCTCGCAGCGGAGTTGGAAGGAGCATCTGGCAAAGTCAGAAGAAAGCTCTTTAGCGGAGCTGGATAAACATCTGTGGCGAAGCTACCGAATATCCTTCTTCGCGGTTGCGTGTGGCTTCGAGCGAAGCTAACTCTCTGCGGAGTTAACTGAGCGCTTCAGGCGAAGTTGTAAGTTAGCTCACTGATAGAGCTTTGAACAGCTTCAAGGTGAAGTAGGACAAACTTAGCCTCTCAGGTGAGGCTATCCCCTTGGGCTTATGTGATGCTAAGTGTTGAGCTAACCTAGCATCTTAGACCTGCTTAGGTCTCTTCAAAGATAATCTGGGCTCACTGTCTGCTTCACTGGATCATTAGAGTCCAAGTTGCTAATTTGTCCCTCGGAGATGGGTAAAAATTGGTCGTCAGCTTGTCTACCACTTGTCTTTTGTAAGTGTCAACAAGTTAGACATTGTTCAGGCCAGTTAATCTTATCTTTTTTAGAGTGTCAACACTATCCAGGAGATGCAACCTCCGAGGAACCTCAGAGAACTTAGGGGATTGCAAGGACAATTGGCATACATTCGAAGGTTCATCTCAAATCTCTCTGGAAGATGACAACCCTTTACAAAATTGATGAAAAAAGGTGTCTCATTCGTTTGGGACGATGCTTGCCAGTAAGCGTTCGGGAGATTAAACGATACCTCACGCAACCACCAGTCCTTACAGCTCCGGTGTCCGAAAAACCTTTCCTGATATACGCCCGAGCAATGGATAATTCCTTAGGAGCTTTACTAGCCCAGAATAATGATCAAGGACACGAACAAGCAATCTATTATCTGAGTAGGACTATGATCGGGGCCGAACATCGATACAACCCGATCGAAAAGGAATGTTTGGCATTGGTGTTCGCTGTCCAGAAAATGCGACACTATTTGGTAGGCCAAACTATAAACGTCATATCCAGTGTTAACCCTTTGAGGTTACTCATGACAAAGCCATCGTCATTAAACGGCCGATTGGGAAAATGGGCCATACTGCTATCCCAATATGAAATGCGCTTTTTACCACAAAAATCCGTAAAGGGACAAGCGATGGCGGATTTCCTGGCTGAGCATCCAGATCCGAGGACAACCAAACTTTACGAGGATCTCCCAGATGAGGTCGCTGAAGTTTGTCTAACCTAGACATCTTTTGAAAGACCAGTGTGGCAACTCTTCTTTGACGGTGTATCGAGAACAGGTCCGCAAGGACATGTCATAGCAGGAGTGGGGGTAGTACTCGTCTCCCCACAGAAGTATGTGATTCCTTGAGCTTTCTCATTAACCGAGCCCTGCTCCAACAACGTAGCGGAATACAATGCCCTCTTGATTGGCATGCAAATCGCTGGCGAGATTGGCGTTAAAAATCTCAAAGCATATGGTAACTCTAAACTCATCATCAACCAAGTTCGCAGGGAGTACGAAGTCAGACATGAAGACCTAGTACCCTATTACAACACAACTGTCCACATGGCCGAGAGGTTCAGAAACTTTTACATCGACCATGTACCACGCCAGCAAAATGCGCATGCAGAAGCACTGGCTTCTCTCGCTGCCTCTTTAGCCCTTCCAGCTGGAGTAGTAGAGAAAATACTTGTCTACAACCACGACTTGTATTGCCCAAGAATCGCTTCTGAGGATTACCTAAAGCTGACAGGAGACTGTCAAGTCAAAGAAGTTCTTGAGTCGTCAGTCGGTCCAGAGCCTAGAGACTGGCGATTCCCTTACATTGACTATGTCTTGTACGGTATCCTGCCTGATGATCCCAAAGAAGCAGCTGCCTTTAGAAGGAAAGCCCCCAAATTCTACTATAATGCGATCACGCGAACACTGTATCGTCGATCGCATGACGGGATCTTGCTTCACTGTCTATCACAAAAAGAGGCACAGGAGGTACTGAAAGAAGCACATGACGGCATATGTGGAGCTCATCAACCTGGTCCAAAACTTGGGGATCGACTCTGAAGATTGGGATATTATTGGCCTAAGATGTCCCTGACACCATCACTTATGCCAAACGATGTCACGCCTGCCAAGTTCATGGCGATTTCATCCATCAAGTACCAGGGTACCTTCACTCTACAACTTCTACCTGGCCATTTGAGACGTGGGGGATGGACGTAGTTGGCCCCATAATCCCACCATCATCCAAAGGACACCGTTTCATCTTAGCCATAACCGACTACTTCTCTAAATGGGCCGAAGCTTTCCCTTTGAGGGAGGTAAAGACATCTGATGTGATCAAATTCATTAAACATCACGTCATCTACCGTTTTAGTGTACCCCAACGAATTGTCCATGACAATGGACCCCAATTTGTTAGTCAGGCTTTTCAAAGGTTCTACAACAAGTTCAGAATTCAGAGTGTGTCCTCAACATTATACTATCCAGCTGCTAACGGCCTTGCAGAAGCTTTCAACAAGACTATTGGCAAGCTTCTCAAGAAATTCATCTCAAAAAGCCAACGTGATTGGGACGACAAATTAGGTGAATGCTTATGGGCCTATCGCACGACAGTTCGAACCCCAAAGAAAGCTACACCATTCTCTTTGGTATATGGGTGTGAAGTCGTACTTCCATTAGATATCCAAATTCTATCTCTACGTGTCGCCCTGACAGTAGAGATGACAAAGGAGGAGAAGCATCGATTGCAACTCCAAGAACTGGAGGCCTTAGATGATAAACGTCTGCAGGCCCAACAGCAAATCGAGCTCTACCAAGCCCGGATTACTAGAGCCTTCAACAAGAAAGTTAAGGAGCGAACTTTCAAGAAAGGTGACCTTGTCTTAGCTGTCAGAAGACCTATGGTAATGACACATAAGACAAAAAGAAAATTCCAACCCAAATGGGAAGGACCATTTGTAGTAGAGTCAGGCTACTCAAATAGAGCATATCGCGTCATAACTTCAAACGGTGATACACTCATGATGCCAATCAACGACAGATTCTTGAAGAAATACTACCCGTGAGAGTACTTTTCCTCCGATCAAGTTAATATTACACCTCTGATCAAAACTCCAGATCCAAGAAAAGCTTCTTTCCTTTACTAGATCACATCATGATGGCTCAGTGTCAAGCTAATCGAGCACTTGCTGCATCATGATGTATGATGTAAATATTGAGAAGAAACAAAAGGCGAAACTTGGGTTTTAGTATTGCTCTCCTAATTAACATCCGATGCCTCTGACGGCTAAAGATAGAAGAAAATGTTGGTTTTTAAGCCCAACATAAGCCTTCGGCAACTCATCATGCTGAGGGGAATAACATGGCTAGCCCAACTCAAACGGTAGTTTGTAAAGGCACACCAAATCTGTTGATAGCTAAGGGTTTGCTAAAAATCCTAAGTGGACTTGGTCCCACTCTCTCATCTAAAATCTCTTACCAATTCTCATTCACAGAATGGTAGGTCCACAAATGCAATCATTGCTATGTTAGCACTATACCTCTAACAATGAAAAACCTCCATACTCCCCAGCGAGTATGAACCTTACTTGTCTCAACTCTATACGGAGTAGCAAGTCTTCAAATTTGTCAAGATAACACTACACCTCTGACATTCCAAACTTCACTTGTCAATTCTCATCAATAGAATGGTAAATCTTCAAAATTTCTCATATCGCAAATCGACTACTGTCAGGTTAACAATACACCTCTGATAAATCACTGTTAAGTTTAACATTACACTTCTAACAGTGATTGAGTTGCTGCCAAGTTCAATATTAAACCTCTGACAGTCACTTTCCCTCAGACTTCCATATCGAAGCTGAGATGAGCGATGCTAAGTTTAACATCACACCTCTAGCGTCTAGTTCATTGTTAAGTTCAACAATACACCTATGGCCATGACTTTCCCTCAGACTTCCTTGTCGAAGTTGAGATGACCGATGCCAAGTTTAAAATTACACCTCTAGCATTACCCTCACTGCCAAGTTAAACATTACACCTATGACAGTGACACTTTAAGTTTTTCCAAATGAAGCTGAAACACTCTTGAGTTAAGTTAATATCACACCTCTGACTCACACCCTTGTCAATTAACATCACACTTCTGACAAGATTTAATTCAACCTGTTAAGTTAATATCACACCTCTAACGGTAAAGATTCCCCGCGAGTCTAGTCTCACTAGTTATTCTTGTTAACAGAATAACAAGTCCACTTCAAATTACTGTTAAGTTTAACATTACACCTCTAACAGTGTTTTCATTAAATCCCCAACTGATTCTTAGTCAAGTTAATACCAAACCTCTGATGAAAACTCATTTGTAATCTCTCCGTGGGGATGCAAATTCCACTTGTCATTCTCATTTATAGATTGGCAGGTCTACAAGAATTATCCTACTCCTGTCAAGTTAATATTACACCTCTGACGACATTCTTAAATCCCTGAAACAGGATTTTTCCCAAACTTTGACTCATTAAGATTATCACATATTTTTTTTTAGCAAGTCAAAGATCCTTTACTTCTATTTGTCTGATTTTCAATGCGAAAAAGGAATTCAAGACAATAGAACAAGACAAGAAAAAGTGTCACTTTTATTTATATTCAGACACATGAAAGTGATACAAGACGCTCTCTTATACAATAAGATTTAGTGTTACAATAAAGAAGTACAAAGAAGTCGCTCTCTCTCAGTAAAAGGTTGCACTCACTCCTTAAGGCGTTTACATTACTCCAAATACAAGATTTTTGGAAGAGCGCCAAAGAATGGTTGAGCATTATTGTGACGATCAGATGCTGATTACATCATGATGCATGATGTAAACATTGAAGAAGCCCATCACTGACCAAGAACAATGGTGTTTCTTGAGGTCGAAATGCAGCAAAACCTTCTGATTCCACCCGACCAACTAGTGTAGGCCATGATCCTTCATTGATGAACATCTCCACCACAACAAAGTCATCTAATGAGTATGGATTTTTTGTCGATGTCACTTATGGGGGTAAGATTGGTGAAGGGAGAATCCGAGACCTTACAGGTACGTCCTCTTTCCCGTGACCTGCTAGAGGACCATACCCACCACCATACCCATTGTGACCATGACAACCCGGGGGCACTGCCGGTGCATCATGTCCAATGAGTTCTTGACGGATGTCATCAGTCGCGCAAATCCTCGTCGCCCATGAACAGGAGCCTTGATTTCTCTAGTGCTCGACCATCAAACAAGTTCGCTTGTCAAAATATTCTCCCAAGGGCCCAGCGAAGATGTGGAAGACTGACTGAAACTGCCAGAACCTGCAAGGAGCAAAAACCTGAAGGTTAAAGTTCTGTTAAATCAAGACTGTAAAAGCAGACGCGGACTTCAGAGCGCACAGGTCTGAACGCGGTCTGGTTTTAAACCCGCATCCAAAATACAAGACACAAAGTGGACCAGACGCAGAAGTTGCCACACCCATGTTTGGGAAACAAGGATTGCCGCATCCAAGTTCAGAGGCCTCGAAGAGAATTAAAATTCTTTGAAGTCAAAAACCTCAAATGCGAGCTTTATATGCAAAGCTCGCGTCTCAATGTCCAAGTACAGAGTTCATCACACTTGTGTTCAAAGGATTTTGAGTTAGAGTTCAGAATCAATCAACTCGCGCTTCATCAAGAAGTCTAAAGACGCGACTTCCAAATAATGGGCGCACCAGTCAGACTTCAAGAGAAGGTCAAGAGAGTGAATCTCTTCAAGGGACAGGAAAACAGAAACTCAATGGGACTGAGTATTTCATGGTGACAAGTAGTTCCTACCCGCAGAAGAACCCTCTAGAGGTTGAACTTTATGCATCAAGGCGCGAATATAAAAGGTACTCAGAGGGATGCTTTTTGATCTTGAAATCACTTGACAGTGATAATCTTCAGGAAAGATTAAAGGAAAGCATGAAAGCTTTGAGTTTTCGATGTCCATGCGGGCACATCCCCTTGAAGGAAAAGATTAAGTCAAGATGAAGACCCTCAGAGCGCCTGCTCTTAAGGAAAACAGTCTAAGTAATGGACTGTTAAGGGGACGAAATTGATTAGTAAAACCAAGGTATGTGAAGTTAATTGCACAAGAATTAGGTATTAAAGAGATGGTTTATGGTTTAGAGTTCACCTTTGATCTTGTTTACTTCGAATATGTGATTATTATACCTTGTTCCAATCTTTTGTTATAGCATATAGCTATACCGAGTCGAACCACAAGGAGAGCTCGCGTAGAAGCTTTACAATACTAGTGAGAAAAAAGAAACGAGATCTCTTCTTTGTCAATTACACAATGGCAAGCAATGTACAAGAAGTGGTGTATTGGTGGTGCATTGTGAAAAAGAAGTGAAGTGAATGAAGTGTGATGTAAAGAAAAGAAGAAAAGAATACTAGAATAAAATGTGTAAAACTCTTTTGATAGAAAGATGCATGGCTAGCCTAACTACACCTCATTGCTAACATACTAACTCTATGTTGATTTCAAGATTGTCTCAAATTGAATCATAGACAATTGAAGATAGCTTGCATGTTCAAGTGTGGTATTCCTTCTTGAAGACTAGTGTTCCTTTTAGTTAGTTAGCTTGAAGCCTCTTCTTGAATCTTAGGTTCTCTTACTAGATGTACATTGAGGAACTATAGGCTTGGTACTCAATTAGTGCAAAGGTTAGAAGAATCAAACTCTTTTGGACATTCAAAGCTTAACTACAAAGTTAGCTTGAAGTACATGAGTTGATCTTGCTACACAAGTGACACAACCATGGTAATCCATCCTTATGATCCAATCAAAGGCTCTTTATAAGAGACACACAATTCATATAGAAATCTAACAAGCAATCACCAAAGGATACAACCATACTCCATTGGAATTCACAAGAAACATAGAATTATGCAAGAATTGAAGTATACAATCAACCAAGAGATAGTAGTAGCTAGGTGAGTCTTAGCTAGCCATGCAACTAGAACTTAGCCCTCCATTACACTAACAACAAAGCTATAATTCTCCATGGAAAGCAAAGATCTAAGCAATTAAACTAAAACTAGAATTAAATGTAAGAAATTAAAGTATAAGAAAAGAAAGCATACTCAAGTCTAGCAAAGAGAAGAAGAAAGCTCCATTGATGAATCTTTGCTTCAAGATTGTCACTTCTCTTGATTACAAAACTCTCAAATTGAAATCTCTCTCTCAATTTGGCTAGAACTCAAGGAGGAAGGAGAAGAGAACTAAAAACCTAGAACAAAAATTACAACAATTCCCTAATTTTCTCTCTCTCTTCACTAACTTCCTGCACAGACCCTTGGCCAGCTATTTATAGACAATTTGAGAAGTCTCTGGAATCTTGACCGTTGGCACGAAATTCGAGATCTCAACGGCCTAGATCTGCCGCGGATTGCCGCGGATCTGCCGCCAGATCTTGGCCGTTGAGCCGGATCTTTCTGGTGAGATCTGGTGGTTGGGTGGTTGGCCACGTGGTCTACTTGGATTCTCCACTTGGCGCGCAGATCTTGGTGAGATCTGATTTGATCTTTTGGCTAATTATGAATTAACCCCCTTAATTATCACTAATTAAGGTGGTTAATGACTTCTCCTCTTTAAAGTGTGGATCTGCAAAATTAGAGAAAATATGGGTTAAAATCATATTTAATATACAATATGCAAGGTATAAAGGTGGTATAAAATGCAAATATGTGTAACAATCACACCCCCATACCTAGCTTTTGCTCGTCCTCGAGCAAAAATAAAAGAAAAAGAAAGAAAAAATAAAATCCTAACTAATTATTACACCACTTTCGTAGGTGACACGATTGCACTGAGCATGTGCAACAAGCCGTTAAACCTCTAGGTTACCCTAGAGGAGGAGTGTTGTCTCCTGAGGGTTTTCAGCGGATTACACCCACAAAATCCAAAAAGGAAAATAAAAGGGGTTAGTGAAATTTTTGATCCATGCTTTAAAGATTCTAAATTGACCTATAGGTTTCAGGTTGCTCAAAACTCTTCATTCTTCTTATAAGTATCTATTTAGAATTTTGTTTTCAGCTTAGGTTAAGATTTTGGGGAGAAGATCAAAAACCGGATTTTGCATCAATCCTAGGATATATATATCTATAAATATGAAGGATCTTTCTCAGACTAAGTTCATTTATTTACTTATATACATAACAAATTTTTTTTTTATGTATATACAATTTTTATTTATTTACATTTCCTTATCATCCTTAGGTATCCTAGTCTACCCATGTAACGAGCTTCTTACCGATGACTCCCAAACCAGATGGTTTTAGGGCACCAGATGAGAATACATCCCTCGGGTTCGAAGACTCGAGTAAACTAAGTTACTTAGGATTTTAAGGACTTAACCACCTTTAGGCGTGACCGGTAATGCTTCCTGAGGCACGACTAACCAGCTTAATCAGTGGCTAAGTATTTATTTATTTTTTTTTTATTTTTTTTTTCCGATCACTTTTAGGCGTGATTAGCAATGCTTCTTGAGGCACGACTAACCAGCTTAATCAGTGGTTTTTTTATTTATATACACACATTTTTTTTCATTTTTTTTTTATTATATATATATATGAATAAAGTCACAAAGTCTTTGATTAATCCCTCAATATGTTCAATATATATATCCTAAAGAAAGAATTAAAATCTAGTAATTTTTCTAATCCTTTATTACTTAACCTAAAAATTCAACAAAATTCCTCTTTTCAACTTATAATTGGAAATCTTAGTTAAGGGCTTCCTTAATCCCTAAATTTCAATTTAGATTCTTTAAACATGGATCAAAGAATTTCTTCTCTCTTTTTTTTTTTTTTTTTATTATTATAATTTTTTTTTATAATTTTTTTTTTTTATTTTTCTAAAAGAAAGGTAAAATCTAAAATAAAAGAAAAACCTAAAAGAAAGTAAAAATCCTAAAAAATAAAAGGCCTAAAAAGAAAGTGAAAAATCCTATGTTAGCATCTACCCCCCATACCTATCTCATGCATTGTCCTCAATGTATGAAATACGAAATGATGCATGACATAGGTAAAGGATAAACTACTCCCTCGTCCTCTTTGGACCCGTAGTGGTACTGGGTCCAGCTGATTGTGTCCTCCTCAAAGTCGCCTCCAGCCCATCTAAACGAGAGGATAACCTGGATGATTCCTCCTCCACTTTCTTCCTAATCCTGACTTGTCCCCGAAATATCTTCTTCATGCCTTTCCAAATAGTAGACATGAAGGCTGTTGGTTCCGTTGGGGGCTCCTGCCTCCAGAATTGGGGCTCATCTTCCACCTCTAAGCTTTCCTCTGAAGAGGACTCCACAGGTACAGTCTCAGGCAAGCCACTGGGTGTCCAGAGCGCCTGCAAGCAACTATTGTATGAGCTTGTGGGTCTCTCTAACGTAATCGTCACTCGGTCAAATGTAGAAAAAGTAGCGTCAGACATGAAATTTTGACACAGACGTGTAATTAATATAGAATGAGAAAACTTTGCACCCCGAGTGCGAGAGGAATTTTCGATAAGGGCACGGAAGATAGTCCGGTTCAAACAGACCGTGTGGTTCTGTGTCATCAGGTCATGAATAATCTATAGCACAGGTCTGTTGAAGGAAGAAGTGTGATCTAGCCCAAGAATATTTCGTTGGATCCAACGTCCAACGCAATGAATGTTTCTGAATGTAGATTGGGCTTTGAGCCCCCGATCCTGGGTAGTGCAGCTTACACCCATAATGGTTAAGTAATCAATTAAGGGCAAGGGGTCGCTAGGATGGTGAAAAATGGGAACATGCATGATATGTGCAAGAAGTGGAAGTGTGACCAAAATAGCACCAAATGGCATGTGAGATACAAATTGGTATGTGTCATGATTCACAGAGGCATAGTCTATTGAATTGTAAAATGTGTTCACAAGATCGGGACAATAAAAAGCTTCATGCTCATTATGATCAAACACCAAAGTGTACCAATTCCAAGCGCGGATTCGATCCACGAAAATATGCCCATATCCCCCTCTTTCATTAAAAGTGCAGAAAAATCCCTCTCCACAAATAGATTTGGTGCCATAATTGCTAAAGACAATGAAGTAAAGGATTTGAGATAGGAAATTGCAAACCACCCCCGGAGATCGTGGGGGAAATCCAACACAGTAGTGAAGAAGGCACAGAGATGGCCTCGGGAAAAATTACTCAGGATCTACCAGCAGCAGAGGAAGATAGTCAGAATAGAGCTTTCCGGCGCGCCTGAGGTGGCAGAGTTGCCGCGGATCGGCGGCAGGGCGCGGCAAAGGGAAGGATTTTGGTGATCAGAAAATTTTTGGAGGTTGGCTGTGAAGGGGAAATCTAGATCTGAAGTAATTTCTCGGGTGAGGGAGAAGAGTTGGGGAGGAGAACTTTTATAAGGGTAGGTAAAAAGGGATGTACAAAGTTACCCCTAGGTCAAAGTTTAAATTACAACCCTAGGTCAAAGTTTTTGAATATGAAAGGAATCCTAGGGAGGAAAGAGAATCCTAGGGATGTGAATTCTTTTCATGCCCAATAATCCCAAAAATTTTTTTATTTTATTTTTTTATTTTATTCACAAAAATGAGAAAGAAAAATATTTACAAAAGAGATCCCAAAATGATAATCAGGAGAATGCATGGGAAAATATACAGATGGAAAATGTCACAAATAAACTGGGTCGGAAAGACCCAATTCGTGAACGTCTTGTGACAATGAATCCATGGTGAAAAATGGCTTTAAGCGTTGTCCGTTTACAGTGAATATATTGCCATTGTTGGGTCAAGAATTTCGATTGCTCCGTGGGAAAAGACAGTCTGCACAATAAAAGGCCCTGACCACCTGGTTCGCAGTTTTCCAGGGAAAGGTGGAGTCGAGAATTATATAACAGAACCTGTTGTCCGACAACAAAAATCTTCCTGTGAATGGCTTTGTCGTGGAAGAGCTTGGTCCTGTGCTTTGTAATCCGAGCGTTATCGTATACCTCGTTCGTAACTCTTCCAGCTCGGATAGCTGCAGCTTCCTGAGAACACCGGCTTTATCCAAATCAAGATTCAGTTGCTTTAAAGCCCATAGTGCACGATGTTCTAACTCAACGGGCAAGTGACATGGTTTCCCAAATATCACTCGGTACGGAGACATACCAAGGACAGTCTTGTAAGCGTCCTGTATGCCCATAAGGCATCAGTCAGTTTGACGGACCAATCCTTACGATTCTGTCCTACAGTTTTCTCCAGAATGAGTTTTATCTGTCTGTTTGTGACCTCAACTTGCCCATTGGTTTGAGGATGATAAGCCGTGGACAATTTATGAGTAATGGAGTATTTTCGCATCAGGCTTCAAAAGCCCTATTGCAGAAGTGACTCCCATTGTCGCTCAGTATCGCACGGGGGGCTCCGAAGCGCGAAATGATGTACTCTCTCAAAAATTTAATGACAACTTGGTTGTCATTTGTCCGTGTAGGAATCGCTTCAGCCCACTTAGAAACATAATCTACGGCTACCAAAATGTACTGGTGACCGTAAGACAGAGGAAAGGGTCCCATAAAATCATTGCCCCATAGGTCGAAAATTTCGACTTCCAAGATGGGTGTGAGGGGCATCATGTTCCTTTGTGTAATCCGAACCGTCATTTGACATCTATCACAAAGCTTGCAAAAAGTAAAGGCATCCTTAAAGAGAGTGGGCCAATAGAATCCACTCTGGAGCACTTTTTCCGCAGTTTTCCGTGGACCAAAGTGTCCACCGCAAGCTAACTTGTGACAGAATGTCAAAACACTTTGATGTTCATCCTCTGGAAGGCATCTTCGTATAATTTTGTCAGGACAGTACTTGAATAGATACGGTTCATCCCAGAAGAAGAACCGCATTTGTCTCAAAAAACGATGTTTGTCTTGTCCTGACCAATGGGAAGGAATTTGCCTGGTAGCAAGGTAGTTTACAATATCGGCATACCAGGGCTCTCCACTCATCTCGAGAATGTGCTCGTCAGGAAAGTCTTCATTAATCGGTATGTTCTCATGAGGTGCGTTCGGGATTCTTGACAAATGGTCCGCAACCACGTTCTCAACGCCCTTTTTATCTTTTATCTCCAAGTCAAACTCTTGCAAAAGAAGGATCCATCGAATCAATCTTGCCTTACGTCCTTCTTTTGCATCAAGTACCTCAGGGCGGAGTGATCAGTAAAAATTATGGTCCTGGATCCTAGCAGATATTGTCGGAACTTCTCTAACGCAAAAACGACTGCCAAAAATTCTTTTTCAGTGGTCGTGTAATTCAGTTGGGCATCGTTTAGCGTTCTGCTAGCATAGTATATTACGTGCTGCCTATTTTCAATACGCTGTCCTAAAACAGCGCCTATCGCAAAGTCAGAGGCATCGCATATAATTTCAAATGGCTTGGTCCAGTCCGGTGCAGATATGATCGGCGCAGAGACAAGTCTATTCTTTAGCTCTTTCCATGACTTTCGACATTCTTCATCAAAGATATAGGGTACATCTTTTCCTAGGAGATTTGTCAAAGGTCTCGCAATGTTGCTAAACCCTTGAATGAATCTCCTATAGAAGCCAGCGTGCCCTAAGAAAGATCTAATGTCTTTTAAACATTGTGGCTCAGTGAGCTTGGTGATAACCTCCACCTTGGACTTGTCTACCTCGATTCCAATGCTTGATATCTTGTGCCCCAGTACAATTCCGTGCTTGACCATGAAGTGACACTTTTCCCAATTAAGTGTCAAATTCTTTTCCGTGCATCGTTGCAAAACCAACTTCAGATGGTACAAGCATTGCTCAAATGAATCCCCATATATCGAAAAGTCATCCATAAAAATTTCTAAAAATTTCTCCACCATGTCCGAGAACAGGCTCAACATGCAACGTTGAAACGTTGCTGGAGCATTGCAAAGACCGAAGGGCATCCTTCGGTATGCAAATGTTCCAAACGGACAGGTGAAGGTTGTCTTATCTTGGTCCTCGGAGCAATTGGGATCTGATTATATCCTGAATATCCATCCAGGAAACAGTAATACTCGTGCCCCGCCAATCTTTCCAGCATCTGATCAATAAACGGAAGTGGAAAGTGGTCTTTACGTGTGGCGGTGTTCAGTTTCCTATAATCAATACAAACTCGAATCTTCGTTGGAAGACGTGTTTGTATTAGTTCTTTATTCTCATTTTCCACCACCGTAAATCCAGCTTTCTTAGGCACAGCATGAACTGGACTAACCCATTGACTATCGGATATGGGATATATGATCCCATTGTCTAAGAGTTTCAGAATCTCTGATCTAACAGCTTCTTGCATAATTGGGTTAAGTCTCCGCTGTGGATCTCGTTTAGGCTTGGCATCTTCCGTTAAGTGAATCCTGTGTTGGACAATAGTAGGACTAATCCCCTTAATATCAGCCATGGTCCAACCAATGGCTTCTCTATTTTCCCTTAGCACAGTCAATAGGTCCTCTTCTTGTTGTTCCGTAAGATTGGATGCAATGATTACCGAAAAGGATTCTTTGTCATCCAAGTACTTGTACTTGAGATGACCAGGAAGAACCTTAAGCTCAGTAGACGGACTGGATCTATAACAAGTTGCTCATGGTGCAAGGGAAGAATAGAAGTGGATTAGTACTCCTTTCAGCATTTGATCCAACAATCTGATCAAGAGTTAGGTCGTCAGATTCTAACTCAATTCCTCTTCAGATTCGTACTCCATCTCCTCCAAGTGTTCACTGGTTAATCCCTCTATCAAGTTCACATCAAAAGACTCATGTTCCACATCCCTTGGCTGCTTCCCCAGATGGAAGACATTCACCTCCTTTGTCATATCTCCGAACGTAAGCCGCATTGATCCATTTCGGCAGTTGATGATCGCATTCGCGGTGGCTAAGAAAGGACGTCCTAGAATGACAGGTGTCTGCGCTCTGTGATTATGTACGGGTTGTGTCTCAAGAACGACAAAGTCCACGGGGTAAATGAATTCCTCGACCCGTATCAAAACATCTGTAATCTCCCCCTTTGGAATCTTTACAGAGCGGTCAGCCAACTGTATGGTCATCTGGGTTGGACGAAGATTGCCTAACCCTAACTGCTGGTATACGGAAAGGGAAGAAGATTGATGCTTGCGCCCAAGTCTAGCAAAGCCCTATTTACAGTGGTCTGCCCTATGATACAAGAAATGGTTGGGCTCCCTGGATCTTTGTACTTCACAGGGATTGGACCATTGAGCAATTCACTCAGGTTGGAAGCCAAAAAGACTTTCTTAGGGACATTTGCTTTTCTCTTTTTGGTACACATCTCTTTCAGAAACTTGGCGTACGATGGGACTTGCTGAATAGCATCTAAGAGAGGACATTGATTTGCACTTGGTTAAATATCTCTCTGATCTTCTCCATGTGAGCATTATTCTTATGATTGTAAGCCTATTTGGGAATGGGACAACAGGCTTATAAGTTTTGCTCATCAACTTTCTCTTTTCCTTTTGACTGGGACGTGGATGGTTGTGAGCTTGATGAAGGACTATTATGCACAGGTTGAACTGGGACAGAAGCTGATGGTTTTGACACAGATTTTGGAACAAATTTTGGAGACTGATTTGAGACCTTGTTGTCTACATGTTTTCCAGACCTAAGAATGTGAATGGCTTGGCATTGGCTTTGGCTGGGTCCCAAGTCTTCAACTTCATGCAGAGGAAAATGGGCTTTAGGATTAGGCACAGGTTGGCTAGGCAGCATTCCTTTTTGTCTTTCAGTGAGAGAGTTAGCCAACTGTCCTATTTGGATTTGCAACTTATTCATATCCTGCTGCTGATTGTTCATCATAGCTGCTTGGGTTTTCGACAAGGTTTCAATCATTTTCTCCAATTCGGAAATTTTCTTATCTGAAGGATTGGGTGGTTGATGCTGTTGTTGTTGTTGATACTGGGGTTGAAAATTAGCTTGATATGGCACAGAATTTTGATATGGTTGGAATCTGGGTGGACTATGATATGAATTGAAATTTGGTGGGTTTTGGTGGTAAGTCGGTGGATGTGCCTGAGCAGGGAATTGTTGATGTGGAAATGGTTGTCTCGGCTGCTCATTACCAGACTGACTCCAAGAGAAATTAGGATGGTTGCGCCATCCTGGATTGTAGGTCTTGGAATAAGGATTGTATGGAGGTCTGGTGTAAGTGGCATTTGTACTCTCCTGATAGCTCTGAGCATGGTACACTGGACACTCTTCCAATACATGATTCAAATCATGACAGTAAGTACAACCCGGGTGAACCATGGGTGCCACAAGTGGTGGGCTGGTCACTCGTGATGGGTTGACTTGATTCACAGAATGTTCCCTTGACTCTAACAATTCAATCCTCTTCGTTAACTGTGTAATCTTAGCTTCTGCAGCTATAGAGGATCCTATAGAATGTAAACCAGTTCTGGAAGTTGTTGGTGTGGGTTTCTCAGAACAGGATTCCCACTGAATAGTTTTCTCCGCTAGAGCCTCAAAAGGTCCCAGCCCTGGTCTTCATCCTTCTTAAGAAATTCTCCTTGACACATAGTTTCAAGGAGAGTCTTAGTCTGATAGTCCAGTCCATCATAGATAATCTGGCATTGACGCCATTTCTCTATACCATGATGGGGACACAGGGCTACTAGGTCCTTAAAGCGCTCAAAATACTTCCAGAACGGCTCATTGGGCTCTTGTTTGAATTGCATTATATTTTTACGCATGAGGGCTGTTTTATGGATCGGATAAAATTTCTTAAGGAAGACCTTAACGAACTCATCCATGAAGAGATTGAGCTGACAGGAAGACTGTACAGCCACTTCTTTGCAATATCCTTTAGTGTAAATGGTATGAATCTAAGTCTCACAGCATCCTCTGTCAACTGGGAATCCTCATCATGAGGCATACTTCTTCAAACTCTCGTATGAAGACATAAGCATCCTCAGAATCTAATCCATGAAATCGTGGCAGAGTATTTATGAACTGAGGTTTGAGCTCAAAATTATGATCATTAGTATCCGGGAGGAGAATACAAGAAGGAATTGATGTGCGGATAGGATAGAACTTGTCCTGCAGCGAAACGTTATTCGTCATGATTGTGTCGAGTGGTGGTGTATGTGGCAGTGTAGATACTCTCACAAGCCTCGCAGAATCTGGTTCCCTATACCACTCTCGCATACAATACACAATCAACGTGCACCTTTCACACAGTCGGAAAATGAAAAATAACAATCAAGAAAAAAGAAAAAAATCAATCCTAGCTTCTAGGTTTTCTGACCCTAGACGACTCCTAACTTTAGATCGTCCACAGGAGGTTCGGTGCAGACACTGACTATAAGCAAATCAGCCAGGGAAGGGTAAGGTTGGTGGGAGGTTTTCCGTCCGGAGACGTTCCTTAATTAAGTAACCACCGCCCTTCGGGTTTTCGGCCCTCAACCCCTTTCCTAGACACTGATTTTACGGAAGTCAATTTCCAACACTTTTCCCCCTTAGGAAAATCTCCTGAATGAGTCCGAGTGTCCCTAGGGGCCAACGTCTAGCAATTTTTAATTAGAAGCTTAGGATAGTGAGTACGTGGGGAAATGGTTTGTGGGCTAAGGAAGGGGTGATAAAATCCCCACCTTATCTTTGTTATGGGATTTGCCCTTAAAGTTGATTCGTGCAAGTGTACGATGTAAACAACCAAAGATCACTCAAAGCAGAATTAAATCATACAACGAGTGAATCCTATTCAATATGCAATGCTTTACGTACCTTGTCCCACGCGCTCTTCAACAGTAAATGTAAAGTAATTGAAAGACACGTGCCTATAATGCAAGATGTCTAAAACAATTTTTATCAATTTACACCCAATCTTTTACTGTTGATTAACAAATATCAGGTGAAGAATACAAGATTTCAGGTATATAGGCAGCTGTATTTTTCAGAGAGCAAAGCCCTGCAGAAAACAGATTAGTAGTGAACTCCTCTGTGCCGCGTTTCCACGGCAAAAGCCAGGAATCTGCGGCACTTTGGAGGGATCCTGGTCTCTGCTTTCGAGAGCAGAGGCCCAGGTCCACTTGTATGTTTCTGCTGTGCAAAAATTTCTGAATCTTCAACCTGTACCTACACAAAGAAGATATATCGTTTAGTTTCTCACTTTTAAAAATACCGTTGCTCTCCCCGGCAACGGCGCCAAAAATTGGTTAGTAAAACCAAGGTATGTGAAGTTAATTGCACAAGAATTAGGTATTAAAGAGATGGTTTATGGTTAGAGTTCACCTTTGATCTTGTTTACTTCGAATATGTGATTATTATACCTTGTTCCAATCTTTCGTTATAGCATATAGCTATACCGAGTCGAACCACAAGGAGAGCTCGCGTAGAAGCTTTACAATACTAGTGAAAAAAGAAACGAGATCTCTTCTTTGTCAATTACACAATGGCAAGCAATGTACAAGAAGTGGTGTATTGGTGGTGCATTGTGAAAAAGAAGTGAAGTGAATGAAGTGTGATGTAAAGAAAAGAAGAAAAGAATACTAGAATAAAATGTGTAAAACTCTTTTGATAGAAAGATGCATGGCTAGCCTAACTACACCTCATTGCTAACATACTAACTCTATGTTGATTTCAAGATTGTCTCAAATTGAATCATAGACAATTGAAGATAGCTTGCATGTTCAAGTGTGGTATTCCTTCTTGAAGACTAGTGTTCCTTTTAGTTAGTTAGCTTGAAGCCTCTTCTTGAATCTTAGGTTCTCTTACTAGATGTACATTGAGGAACTATAGGCTTGGTACTCAATTAGTGCAAAGGTTAGAAGAATCAAACTCTTTTGGACATTCAAAGCTTAACTACAAAGTTAGCTTGAAGTACATGAGTTGATCTTGCTACACAAGTGACACAACCATGGTAATCCATCCTTATGATCCAATCAAAGGCTCTTTATAAGAGACACATAATTCATATAGAAATCTAACAAGCAATCACCAAAGGATACAACCATACTCCATTGGAATTCACAAGAAACATAGAATTATGCAAGAATTGAAGTATACAATCACCAAGAGATAGTAGTAGCTAGGTGAGTCTTAGCTAGCCATGCAACTAGAACTTAGCCTCCATTACACTAACAACAAAGCTATAATTCTCCATGGAAAGCAAAGATCTAAGCAATTAAACTAAAACTAGAATTAAATGCAAGAAATTAAAGCATAAGAAAAGAAAGCATACTCAAGTCTAGCAAAGAGAAGAAGAAAGCTCCATTGATGAATCTTTGCTTCAAGATTGTCACTTCTCTTGATTACAAAACTCTCAAATTGAAATCTCTCTCTCAATTTGGCTAGAACTCAAGGAGGAAGGAGAAGAGAACTAAAAACCTAGAACAAAAATTACAACAATTCCCTAATTTTCTCTCTCTCTTCACTAACTTCCCGCACAGACCCTTGGCCAGCTATTTATAGACAAATTTGAGAAGTCTCTGGAATCTTGACCGTTGGCACGAAATCCGAGATCTCAACGGCCTAGATCTGCCGCGGATTGCCGCGGATCTGCCGCCAGATCTTGGCCGTTGAGCCGGATCTTTCTGGTGAGATCTGGTGGTTGGGTGGTTGGCCACGTGGTCTACTTGGATTCTCCACTTGGCGCGCAGATCTTGGTGAGATCTGATTTGATCTTTTGGCTAATTATGAATTAACCCCCTTAATTATCACTAATTAAGGTGGTTAATGACTTCTCCTCTTTAAAGTGTGGATCTGCAAAATTAGAGAAAATATGGGTTAAAAATCATATTTAATATACAATATGCATGGTATAAAGGTGGTATAAATGCAAATATGTGTAACAATCAGAAGTCTATTTATAGGTGAGCCATAAGGCCTGTAATTAATGGCGTAAAAATCAGAGTCATCAGCCTTAATTCTTGCACGAACGTCAAAGCCCAATAAAGAGCTGACGCGTGGATAGCCGCTTCGAGAAACATAGGAGGACACAATTCCCCAATCGTCAACGCCGACTTGGCATTTAAAGATCTAACAAGATCTTTAAGGCGGGCTGCATGTGACGCTTAGGAGGTTGCGTCAAGCGCAGACTCAAAGGTCGCGTCCTGAAGCCCGCATCCTTTCATGAACCCGAAAGCTGTGGTCCTTTCGTTCCTTTCAAAAGGGCTGAGACCGCGTCTCTTGGAGTGATTCAGAACCGCGTCTCCTCAGTGAGTTGGGTCCATTCAGAGTTTGCATCTTGAGTTCGCATCAATTTGCAAAGATTTAAAAGCTGCGTTCTAAAGCTTTCTTCCTCAATAACCAGAGAAGACCCGCGTCATTCTCGAGGAGCCCAGAACTGCACCTCCATTGCGAGATGAAAGTCGTATCTTCATCATAAACTAAATACAGCCTGAGTTTGCGCCTTATCAAGAGACCAGAGCCGCGTCTCTACTGAGCCAGTGTCGCGTCCCCATCAACTAGCTGAGATTCATGCGTCAGTTTGAGGAGCCTAAGACCGCATCTCTGCTGCATCCTGACAGAATCAAGGGCCGCGTCCATGGATCCGCGTCCTTCCATAAGTATGAAGGTCGCGTTCCCTTTACTAAAGAACACAAATTCGCGTCTCAGAATAATGCCTTTTTGTCTTTAAGCCAGTGCCGCGTCTTTATCAAAAAGAAAATTTCACGCGTCTTCCTTGGTGAGCTTGAACGGCGTCTCCGTTAGCGAGTTAGAGTCGCGTTTTCCAGAATCGCGTCTCCACTATAAATGAGAGCCGTGTCTCGCTCAAGAACTCAGTTCAACCTGAGTTTATTATTCATGACCGACTAAAGACTGCGTTTCACAAACAGTCAAGGATTACGGTTATGAAAATTGAGTTCATCTACAGCTAGTAAAGAACTTGAAAGGATAAAGATGGAGCAAAACTTTGAAGACTTTTATGATTTGATTCAAAAATTATAAAAGTAATACAGACACTCTTGACAAATAGAGTGTTAAAAAAAGGGGTGAACAATACAAAAAGGAGAAGAAGGCTAATAATCCTGCTTCGTCAAAGAACGGATTTGTTCCCAGAAATGATGCATCTCGTGCTGACGTGCCCTTTCAGCCTCCACCAGAGCTTGGACCCGCAGCTCCTCCTCGGACAAAAATCTCTTCGCAGCCAGTTGTGCTTGAAGAGACGCCAATCTGGAGGAATGAGCAGAGAAGTTTTCTTCAACCTGTGTCCTAGCAGTTTTCAGCTCCTCCTGCCTTTTTCTAGCAGCAACAAGCTTCTGCTCATTGATCTCGATCAAGGCTTATACCCTGGCAATGGTAACTCGAGCAGTGGTAATAACCTGCTCTGCACTCTGTATGACGATTTCAGATTCCTTGGAATCGCCAATCAGTATTTGGTGGTCAGCTTGGAAACGGTGGAGATGGCGGGCCTCTTCATTTATTTGTTCCTCCATCTTCTTTCGCTCATGTTCTTGAGCCGCAAGAAGCTTACTCATGGTTATCTGAACCTCATCTACTGAGCCAATATTCTTCAGAGTCTTGAGCTCCTTCAGGTGGCTCCCCAGCTGCTCCACCAGAATCAGGCATGCCCTACCTGCGAAAGACTCCCAGTATGACCAATGTTCTCGATCTGATTTTCGAGAAGTACTCGGACAAACTCGAAAGACCTGCCCCCAGAAAGGATCAGGTCAATACAAGATCTCATGGAAGTAAAACATTGCTGCACCATTTGACGTGCTAGCTCTTCCATGATGTCGTTAGCAGGAGATAACCCTGTTGATGTACTCCTGGACCCCCTTTCCATGACAGGGTAAGAGACGGGAACCAGTTCAGCTTGTGCAGGAGTGAGGCTGACGATAGGTTCGTCAGGTACTGAGGTAGTCACCGATACCTCCGGGAAGGTTATTATCGTAGCAACCTCCACTGCAACAGAAGCAACAGCAAACCTTGCGGTATCGGGTTCCCCGACCGAAGTTTGAACTGTACTATCTTCTGCGCCAATACTTGTCGCAGGATCCTCTACTTGAGCTACCCCAGTGCTCTCTGCAAACCACTAAAATGTCAGTGATAACAATAAAAAGGAGAATATTCAATACGTCAGTATTCTCTTACCAAGTTGAGGATCTGAAGATGGCGAATTCCTGGATAGGTCATGTGGGGTTGAGGCCTCCCTAACCTCGACGGTTGCACTCTCTTGAGGCATTCCGGTAACAGGAGCCTCAAGGCCATCCTGATGGGCCAGCTCTTGGATCATCTCCTCAATATGAGAAGAAGTTGTGGCTTCACTATCGACAGCCAGCCCTATAAAAGAAAATCAAAAGGAAATGTCAGAACTCTTCCCTAACTTGATAAGGAGCCAGTTTAAGAAGACAAAGAAAATACCTTAAGAAGCAGCAATCATTACTATCGGCGAAACCGTCACAGGGTCACATCCCTGTACGTCTTCCTCCGAAATATGTGAGAATTTGCTCGTATCAGGAAGAGCGGGTTCATCTCCAAAATCGACTTCTTCGCCAGAATAATATCCATGTTCTTCGGACGATGAAGACGACAGTTCAACATAGGAGGTCTCAGTAATCGAGACCTTACCACCAAGTACCCCAGTAGTAGGGCTGGGATTGACAACCCGCGAGGTGGGTATCAATACACTGGGAGACCCAGGCTGTTACACCTCAACCCTTCTCTCATGAACTGAAGAAGACCCGGACTGAGTTGAGACCCCTGGAATCTCAACATCATCCCTCCCCACCAAGTCAACTTAGGGTCGCTCGGCCTCTTCAGCCATGACAGGTTCACCTGCGAGTTCCCCCACTTCCAAGATCACGGGGCCCCTACTACCTAGACCGCGAGGACGAAGAAGGGGGACCTCTTCCTCTTCCTCTTCCTCCCTCTGCTCCTCAACACTAGCAGGAACTACCTCGGGCATTGAAGCTTCAGCCTCCGATTCCCTCCTAGCCTTCTTCGAGATAGGCTCGCCCTTCGAAGCAGAACTGTGGGAACGTTTGGACACAGCCTGTCGACTCTTTTTAGCAGGTTGCCCCTTGGGTGTTGCTGCCCTTGGTCCCATCCCTGTTTCCCCTCCTATTTTCTTCTCGGCTGCCTGATATTCGTCCATACCTCGCATACGTTTGTTGGACTTCAATTTTTCCTTATAAGAGGCTTTGATGCTCTTGATGCACGAGGTATTTATTCCGAAACCAGGCATCCTACTAGCCAAGGAGTACCAAGTATAGAAGCTGAGGCTGGTATAACAATTAGGCGTCTTGTGAGGAAGACTGCAAATAGCCTTTGTCCCACTAGCCACGTTATAGTACCATGCCCGAGCACCCTCAAACAAATTCCCGCTGAAGGAGAGGTCAGCATTGGGTTGCCGATATACAGTTGATCATAGCCGAACTGTCGAGCAAAACGACTCGGCATCTAAGGCTCGATCGTACATGAATTCCCTTGCCGGAAGAGCAGATACCCAGGCCAAATATTAATCAGCCACCAGAAGACTCCCGATGGCAGCCTTGTTAAATCATCTGGTCCCGTAAGGTCAGCAAATTTATTCCCGTAAGATGCACTAGCAATCTCGGGGAAGCAACGGTCGAGCTGATAGTTCGAAGCGTTCAAATACATTTCCGAACGTAGAGCATATAATAGTTGGACCAGCTCGAATTCTCCAGCTTCTGCACAAAAGGGACAAACCCCGCAGACAGAGGCACCACCGTCATCAGCGAAGGGCAGTGCATAACATACCAAGCCATCAGATATGTATATGGGAGCTCGATCCTGGGGTTAGGGGTCTTCACTCTTGGCCTTCCCTCCGGATCAATCTCTGGCCTGCTCTCCGAGTCGACAATAGCCTCCACTTGGTACAGGCTTTTAACCAGAGCCCGTAACCCACTTTGAATTCCAGCCACCATTACTGGAAGGAGGGCGATAGACTTTCCGTAGGCCAGCAAAACCGCCGGGTACACCACATCGGCGATAATTACTTCATGTGGCAGTGTTGGCACCACACAACGCTTCAGGCATAGCATAAGGAAGCCCGCCAATAGCGCCCGGTCAGAAATGGAAACTTGGGCCTGATAATGAAAACTTTTAAAGACCGTATCAAGTTTGAAAGTATCCTCATTTGACTCTGTGGTGTAAGAGCTCGCAGAGGCATTGATCCTCTCAGTAATTTCTGTTGGCCCAAAGGCCTTCCACTCTAGTTTTGATGATGATTAACTCATGTAGTTATGTGTACTAATTATCTTGTAATTTTAGTTTCAGATCATTAATCAAGATATTAGTTGGTGATTAGCTTCAACAAGAGAGTTTGGAAGCTTTCACATGTTGATTCAAGAGCCCGAGCGTCAAAGATCACATCTAGCACTCATTGGAGTCAAGCTCGGTGAATCACGGAGTTTTGGATCGAGTCGGCTTGGAGATTGCGCTCTACAAGAAGACATCGGTACCATAGTTTAGTTTTGTGTTTAGATTCAAATTATAAAGATTAGAATAGTATGATATGCTCAAGTTCACAACACACACGTTTCATGTTTTGAATATTGGTTTTCGGTTTTTGGTTTAACCGATCTTGGTTTCATGAATAGATATTATATCAAGACAAGTTTACTTGGTTTAGTGTATATTAGATTTGTTCTATATATACATGCATGCTTCAACTACTTAGACAAACTTAATTTGATATACCTATTCATGTGTTTTAGGTTTTGTGTTTTAACAAAACTTATTTTTGGAATTAAAGTCAAAAACTATGATATGTATATGTTTCATGTATATTGGATTTCTATCCATATGCATCATGCTTCAAAATGTTTAAATATCATGTTTTTGTATTTGGATGATGTTTGGACTAAGTTTATTTGAAAAATCCAAGTTTGGAAAAATACAGATTTTGGTTTTGGTAAAAATGATAAGACACTAAAATAGTTCATATTGATTGATATTTGAGCTAAACTTTTTATCACATATTTATATATCAATGCAAAATGATAAAACTAATTTTGGTGATTTTTAGAAAAGATAAAAGAATTTTTAAACATGTTTCTAACTCAGTTTTTTGTTCCAGGCTTCAACCAAGTCGACTAGTCGAATGACCAAGTCGACTGGGGCTGAAGTCGTCGACCGGATCGGTCGACCGACGTGCACAGCCTTGTGCACGTCTGGCTGGTTGGCACGGTCGACCGGTCCGATCGACCGTCCCAGAGAGCAGAGCTCTCTGTATTTTGGGCCGACCGGGCTGTCGACCGTGAGCTGCCAACGGGCAAAAATTGACCGTTGGACGGTCGACCGGACGGTCGACCGTTAGTTCATTTTTGGCAGTTTTAGCTGCCAACGGCTATATTTTTCTGGGGCTATAAATACCCCATTAATAGCCAGTTTTCAGTAAGAATTTTTTGGACGAAATTTACATACTCTCCAATGTTTTCACAGCAATTAAAAAGAAGTTTTTGGGCTTTTAATTGAACAATCTATTTGGTCTTTTTGTTAGGGTTTGGAAAATCAAGAAAGGGTTTTTGGGAAAAGATTTTGATTCAACTTCTTCATCTTGGTTTCTAGTTTTTCCCAAAGATTTTCTTTGTGATTTTGATTTCCATTCCATTGGTTTTCTCCACACTTGAGCTACATCTACTTTCCTATTCTATAGGATCTTTGTGTGGAAGAAAGAGATTGTTTGTGGTTGTTGTTTAAACCACCAAGTTGTAACCCAATCTTTTCTTGGCTTTGTGCCTTGGGTTGTATCCCTCAAGTTGTGAGGTGATCCTTGTTTGCTTTGTGCTAATCCCTCAAGTTGTGAGGTGATAGATTGTTGGTTTGGAGTTTGCCTCAAGGAGGAGGTTGTGATTGTAAAGAGAGGAGTTGGGTACTCCTTGTGAGAGTTCTTTGTGGACTAGCTAGTGGATTAGAAATCCTTCATGTGTCGAAGGCGGGGATGTAGAGCTGGGTGCTCGAACCTCGAAACACATCTATTTGTTTGCGATTGATCCATTGACTCTCTCTCTATCTCTCTCTTTACTTTGTGCCTTGCAACTATTCATATTGTGCATTCATATTTGCTTGGTTTGGTTGTGTGTGCATCATTTGTTGATCACACTTGAGTGTAATTTGCAATTAATTTATTGAATTCCGCATTTAGTTCATAGATTAGCATTATCACCTATTCACCCCCCCTCTAGGTGATTTCAATTTCTTCGTCAGTGCAAGGAGTCAGGTTGGTCACTGGGCTATCCTTCTCATTTATACCATTGAATAGGTAGCTCGCCCAGGACATCTGCTTGACACCCCTGTTCCTCCAAGAGGTTATTTGGACGCAGATGTGAAAGTGGCACAACACTTCCCAGTATGTCTCGTACACCTGAGGGTTCTCCTTCTTCAAGAGATGAAGTTCTTAAGAAGTCGGGACGTATTCTTCATAAGGGGCATCTCCCATAACTAGCCCCGAGACTTCATACAGTTCATGAAGAGCGAGCCCTATCTCTCCAACTGGAGTAAAAAATGTTCCCGTCAAAGGATTATAATTCTCCAGGATGCCGTAAAAATTGTGGGAACTTTGCGGGAGGCCATACTGTACAGCCCTGACCGAGTGATATAACCCCATCTGCTGCAGCAGAGCTCCAAGTTCGACAAGGACAAATCCAACCATCCTACCCCACTAGGATCTTTTGGTAGAATGAACCCACCCGAGTGGATGGAAGTCGACAGGAAAATCACCCCTCACTTTCATGAACTGGTTGATGAAAGTGGGGCTGAGTTGTGAGGTTTCTCCTCTCGGATATTCAGATCTGACTAACCCAGGAAATAAACTAAAGACCTCTTTTCCATGGCCAGCAGAGTGTATTTCTTTGGCACCTAATCTGCCAAGAGAGACACCGGAGACATATCAGGAAAGATCCCAATCCATCGCACGATGAACGGACATGTGCCGTAGATAGGACAAGGGATACATCCTCTCCATGTTGGGAAGAAAGAACCGCATGTCCCCTATCTGACGGAGCCACTTATAATCCCCATCATGTAGAATCCTATCGTCCTCGTCAATGTCGTCACCAAAGAGGAAAACAGGCTTCCATAATGGAGTGCGAGAATCCGTTTCAAACAGTCCATCAGAGATAATCTCCCGGAGGGTCACCATACTGGCCTTGAGATTCTCTCCTTTCGCTCCTTCGACTTACCAGTAGTCACAGGAGCAGTTCTCTGAAGCACGAAGGTTAGATTATGATCAATGCCACCTACGTGCCCAAAGTGGCACTGTAACGCCCCGATCCGGCGGGTACGGAGACGTTACTGCGACGTATATACGCAGGTCAGAAATACCCTCTCGTATATACGCTAAGCATCAGTACAGGCAAGAATCAGAGTACGGAAGTATGTGGTGCATTATACATTCCAACATAAGAGTACAATTACAAAGTTATCACCAGATGTGACACAATATTACAAGAATATTACATCACCGATAGGCGCAAGTGCGAGAATTCAAAGAGATGTACAAGTATGAACAGTACAAAAGGGTGCTCACGAGTTAGCAGGAGATGCCAGGAAGAGCAAGGATGGTACTGGAGCTACAACTGGTCTGTCCACTCCGCAGAAGTGAGCTTAGTCCTCAGCAAGAAGATCCCCTTTCAGTCCAAGCTTCGAGACCTGGACATGAGAATCCAGAGGAGTCAGAACTCCCCGGCGAGTGGTGATGCGAAAGCCAGATGGCGTGCTGAGATAAGCACATGTGTATCGATAAAACTGAATCATAATCATGTATTGAAAACTTTGTTGTGAGTATAAGCATGCAAAAGCAAGTAGATACATAACAAGTGAATTCAAACAGGGAATACTCATGGTATGATAAGATAAGGGAAGGTAACGAGACGAGAAGTAAAGTAGATAGGGCAATGCCAGATATGACCTAAACTAACATAAAACCGACAAAACCGAATAAAACCGAGTGCGAGCAAATCCGATTGTACAGGTTTAGGTCACGGCTCCATGAGATTAGTACCTCGAAGAAATAATTCAAACAAGGAAACCCTCATCTATATACCTTTACCTCATGTTACCATAATCTGAGCGCGTACAACCCGGGTTACAAAACTACGCAATAAATTGTATATTAGCATTTTATTATAATTGGGGTCGTCTAAGTTCTAGGCTTCAGTATACTTCCACTTACAACTTATAGAGCAAGTTATTTGGAAACTGATAAAATTCGATGAATCATGTTTCGGATGGGCCCCGTACATGCCCGGGACAACGGTCCAGGAGTATCCGGTGCTGAGCCGGAACGTACCGCTAGGTACCGGGACTTATTTACGCCCGAACAGGAATAGAGTATCACAGATCCCATAGAAATAGGCCTAGGGCGTGTGCATACCTGATTGGTAGTGAAAAGTGCATATTTATCATTACATTTACTATCACATTTTCATATTTATTTCTATAATTCTGCACATTTACTAATATTTTATTATTTATTGTGTGCAGGCCTTGAGTAATAAAAAAATAAAGAATAAAGCCCAAAAGAAGCCCAAAAGCCCATGTCCAAGCCCAATGCAAAAGTTGCAATTACCAAGTGCCAAAGTTGCAAATACCATATGTAAAAGTTGCAATTACTAAAAGAAGAGGAAAGGGATGGACTTCTACTAAACCCTAGTTGCTTGCAAGACAATCCTAAAGATAAAAGGAGAAGAATTTAAATATAAATTGTTTCAAAAAATTAGGATTCAGACTGTACACGTTTTATTATTCAGATCATATCTTTTGCTACAGAAATTTAAATCGATGATACAAGATGCTCCAGAAAGAAGACTTGAAGACCTACAACTCTTATGTTGATCAAACATTCCAATTCAATCAGCAAATAAGCCATATTCGGTGATCAACATGATAATAAGTTGCAGGACAGAGTTGTACCAGGACTCTACTTCTTCCAGCTCCTATAAATACCCCTGCAGAGCAACAGAGAAGGGCATCCAGAAATACAGAGGAAAAATTAGGGTTTTCTTAGGCTTGTAGATTGTAGTTTAGTTTAGGTTTTTATTTTCGTTTTCTTTTTTAATTTTTGTAACTGAGAGGAGAGGATGCTTTCATGGAGGAAGGAGTTCATGCTTGTACTGAGGTGACAGCCGTGTAAGTCTTACTTTTCTTCCATTGTTAATTGAATCAACTCAAGGTTCGTTTTTGTGTTTTTATTGTTTTATTTTCGTTCTTCTATTTCTTGTGTTATTTTGTTATTTCTCTCTAATGTCTTGCAAACCATGAGATCTGATTGCTTCGAGACTGCCTAGCCAAAGAAGTGCCCTTGATGGCCTATGGTGACGAACAGATCCTATATCCCATACTTGCATGCCTTCATAGACAAGGTAAGTCGTTGCAAACGGATCAAAGGTAAACATGGCAGAAGAGGTATGTATGTATTTTTAGTTTTTCTTTCTTTGTTTGTAATTTTAGTTTAGATCACCTACTCCACATCTTCCAATTCTTTCTTCCCCAACTCATTGTAAATATCGCTTCTATTTCTCCATCTTCTTAATCTACCACTTCCTTTCTAACGTAACTTTAAAATAATAAAATAAAAACTTTAGAGATAACTTATTTACAAGCTTCCATCGCTAGTCCCTCCCTGAGGATCACGACCCGCATAGCCCATTGCTACAGCGGATTAGAATTGAGCACCTTGCACACCTTTACTTCTCAATCTAAACTTCATTATTTTGTGTGCAGGAAAATCTCAATCAAAATTTTAGCGCCGTTGCCGGGAGGGACGATAAGTTTTTCTCTAATAAAAAAATTAACTAATTCTTTTATTCTTTCTGTTTGCAGGTTTGGAGAACAGGAAAAATAACAAGCAGCAAGGACACATAGCAACTCTGTGCCTCTGCCCTCGAAGGCAGAGCAACAGAGCCTACTACAGTGCCGCGGATCCGCGGCAATAGCCGCGTTTCCGCGGCCTTAGTAGTGAATTACTGACAGAGTTTTCTGCAGGTTGCTGAATATTTAAAATCTAGTTTACTGCTCTGTTCCAATTTGTTCTGTGATATACCTGTAAACTGCTAATTAATCAACAGTAAAATATTTGTTGAAAAAGATAAAAAATTTATTAGACGTTTGCATATTAGGCACGTGTCTTTTCAATTCCTTTATTTTACTGTTGAAGAGTGCTGAAGCAAGGTACGTTCGCATTTCATATAGAATAGGACTCATCTCTTGGTTGATTGCTTTGAGTGAATCTTATTTACATATCTTGTACACTTGCACAAAATTATCTTAAGGGCACTAACCCATAACAAGATAAGGTGGGGATTTAATCACCCTTCCTTAGCCCAAAAATCTGATTCCAAGCACTCACTAACCCAAGCCTAACTAAAAAAAGAGTAGACGTTGGCCCTAGGGACATCTCGGACTCAATTTAGAGATTATCCTAAGGGGCAACAGTGCTGGAAGTTGACTCCTGCCAAATCAGTGTCTAGGAAAGGGATTGAGGGCCGAAAGCCCGAAGATTGGTGGTTATTTAATTAAGGAACGTCTTTGACGGAAAACCTCCCACCAATCTTGCCCTAACCTGGCTGATTAACTTGTGGTCAAAGTCTGCACCCTACCTCCCGTGGAAAGTCTAACCAGTTAGGAGTCGTCAAGGTCATAGGTCTACCCTAACTTAGGTTAGAATTTTTTCTTTTTGTTTGTCTATTTGTTTGTTTTCTTTTTCTTTTGTTTGTTTGGTGTGATATGGCATATAATAATAATTTTTCCAATTTTACTCCATATTACACACCAACCACTTTTTCGGATATTACCAACCCGGCATATCATAATTTTGATCAACCTAGTGTGCCGGAATGGTCTTATCCGAATGACTATAACCCATACCCCCATCTTATGACCATAATTTCCATAATACTTTCAACTCTTCAAAGAGTTCATGGGTTTCGCTTCCCCCGAGTGCAATTTTCAACCAACTTGTCCTCCATATCCACCTTGTCCACAAGATTCCCAAGATTCATACTCAGATCCACCCATTCAGAATAGAAAACCATCTATCCGGGAAATGATGAGTATGCATGAGTCCAAGCAAAAATTACCATCAATCTCAGACATGATGATGCGTGAGTCCACCGACTCACAACTTCATCACGATTACACTTCCTCTTTTCAAGTCCAATCACAAAATGATGCACCTATTGACTATGAAAAGATGCTTAAAGCCATGACTCAGGCTAGATTAGCTCGTGATCATGAATTAGATATGATGGTTCAATCTTTACGTTCTCACAGTTCGGCCAATTCTGATATCACTATTCATTCTGTTAGAGCCGACGAGTCATGTTGCTTTGGACAACAAGATTCTCTTTCAGTACCATCATTTGAACTTGCCGAAACTCCAATTTTTGATAGTTTGGCAAGTTTTTCCTTTCCTGAAATAGAACTTGAGCATGAATATGATCATGATCTTCCACTTGGTAATTCAATTCTAATTCCTGATTCAATAATGACTCCGGTGTCTTCACCTGATTTCACTTTTTGCGAGTCAACATTGGATCCTGTGCCAATTCATCATGAAATTGAATCACCCATTTTTGATGATCATATTGAACTTGACCAATTTTACAATTTTGAAAGTCCCATGGATAAATTGGCAAGTTCTCACTTTTATGAAATTGAACCCAATGAGATATGTGACCTAAATTCTCAAATCTGCGATCAAGTTCAAATTCCTGAATCATTATTGACTCCTGTTTTGTTACCAGACTTAGGTAATCTTTTAGAGTCAGTTTTGATTCCCACACCTATCATTCCTGAACTTGAATCACCAATATTGAGTCACATTCCATTGTGGGAAGATGATTGTGGACTTGAGCTTCAACTTATTGATTTGGACCCACTTCCTGAACCTAGCCCAACTCCTGAACCCCTACTTGATCTAAGTTTCTTTCCTGAGTCGGTATTCGTTCCCGTACCTATGACGTCCAAGTCAATCATTCCATCTTTTCATACTCCATTTTGGGACAAGGAGGTTGACACAATTGACTCTGAAATTCATTATGAAATTTGGACATTTGTTGGGGTGGAAATTTTAAAAAATAATTATACATACATTTTAGTAGGTTATGTAAGGGAAATTTCTGGTGGGTTCCACTAAATGTTATATTATCTTGATTGGGTAGCAACGCTTGGCCCAATTAGACCACCACCGGAACCACCACCTTGAGGTAACTTCTGCCTTCCCTTTCTCTGTTTCATGCATATATGCATTCATTCATACATTGAGGACAATGCATGAGATAAGTGTGGGGGTGGGCTTTACTAACCTACTAACATAGGTAGAAACTAACAAAAATTTTCTAATATAAAAAAAAATGTTTTCAAAAGGAAATATTTTGACTTATCTTTTGAAAGAAATCTAAGTTAGTCTTAAGAATAAGGAAAATCATGATTAGGATTTCTAAAAACTTGGTCAAAATAAATAAATTGTTGAATTTTTAGGTATAGGAGGAAAAATTGAATAATTAATTAGTCTTAATTTTTACCTTAATGAAATGTGCATACCTAATACATTTACATATCTAGGATTCCAAGACAAAGACTCTTGTGCTCTATATAAAAAAATTAATAATAAAAAAATATATATATATATATATCACCAATTAAGCTGGATACAGATGCCTCAAGAAGCATAAGTATTCACGCCTAAAGGTGAGTTCTAAATAAAACCTTAGTTTTGTGGCCTAGTTTACTCGAATTTGAGTCCGTGGGGTGTTTTCTCACCCGGTGCCCTAAAGCCGACCGGTTTGGGAGTCATCGATTTTAAGTTCGCTACATGGGTGGATTAGAAAGCCTAAGGAAACTAAGAAAAAAATTACTAATATATGTACTAACACATCTAATAGTCAATTAGTTAGGTATGAGGGCCTCAAGAAGCCTTGATGCTTACACGAAAGAAAATTAGATGAGTTATACATATTAAAAATAATAATAATAATAATAATAATATATAATAAAGAGGCATGAGAGTCTAAGTTAAGGAATTCCTAGTGAAAATTCATAAGGATGCATATGATTTTTGGTAACGAAAAAGACTATACAAAAATTCAGTTTTGATCCTTACCTAAAAAGGATAACAATTCACTTTATAAAGACTAAGTTTAAAGAATGAATAAAAATGATAATCCTAAAACTTACAGACTACTTAGTCTCTTCAAACATATCTCAAATATTCTCCTTTTTATGGATTTTATGGGTGCAATCCGCTGAAAACCCTCACGAGACAACACTCGTCCTCTAGGGTAACCTAGAGGTATAACGGCTTGTTGCACGTGCTAAGTGCAACCGTGATTCCTACGAAAGTGAGTTAGATAGATTAATTTTTCTTTTCTTTTTCTTTTTCTTTTTGATTTTTACTCGAGGACGAGCAAAAAGATAAGTGTGGGGGTGTGATTGGTAGTGAAAAGTGCATATTTATCATTACATTTACTATCACATTTTCATATTTATTCTTATAATTCTGCACATTTACTAATATTTTATTATTTATTGTGTGCAGGCCTTGAGTAATAAAAAAATAAAGAATAAAGCCCAAAAGAAGCCCAAAAAGCCCATGTCCAAGCCCAATGCAAAAGTTGCAATTACCAAGTGCCCAAGTTGCAAATACCTTATGTAAAAGTTGCAATTACTAAAAGAAGAGGAAAGGGATGGACTTCTACTAAACCCTAGTTGCTTGCAAGACAATCCTAAAGATAAAAGGAGAAGAGTTTAAAGATAAAATTGTTTCAAAAAATTCGGATTCAGACTGTACACGTTTTAGTATTCAGATCATATCTTTTGCTACAGATATTCAAATCCGATGATACAAGATGCTCCAGAAAGAAGACGTGAAGGCCTACAACTCTTATGTTGATCAAACATTCCAATTCAATCAGAAGATAAGCCATATTCGGTGATCAACATGATAACAAGTTGCAGGACAGAGTTGTACCGGGACTCTACTTCTTCCAGCTCCTATAAATACCCCTGCAGAGCAACAGAGAAGGGCATCCAGAAATACAGAGCAAAATTAGGGTTTTCTTAGGCTTGTAGATTGTAGTTTAGTTTAGGTTTTTATTTTCTTTTTCTTTTGTAATTTTTGTAACTGAGAGGAGAGGATGCTTTCATGGAGGAAGGAGTTCATGCTTGTACTGAGGTGACAACAGTGTAAGTCTTACTTTTCTTCCATTGTTAATTGAATCAACTCAAGGTTCATTTTTGTGTTTTTATTCTTGTTTTATTTTCGTTCTTCTATTTCTTGTGTTATTTTGTTATTTCTCTCTAATGTCTTGCAAACCATGAGATCTGATCGCTTCGAGACTGCCTTGCCAAAGAGTGCCCTTGATGGCCTATGGTGACGAACAGATCCTATATCCCATACTTGCATGCCTTCAAAGACAAGGTAAGTCGTTGCAAACGGATCAAAGGTAAACATGGCAGAAGAGGTATGTATGTATTTTTAGTTTTTCTTTCTTTGTTTGTAATTTTAGTTTAGATCACCAACTCCACATCTTCCAATTCTTTCTTCCCCAACTCATTGTAAATATCGCTTCTATTTCTCCATCTTCTTAATCTACCACTTTCTTTCTAACGTAACTTTAAAATAATAAAATAAAAACTTTAGAGATAACTTATTTAACAAGCTTCCATCGCTAGTCCCTCCCTGAGGATCACGACCCGCATAGCCCATTGCTACAGCAGATTAGAATTGAGCACCTTGCACACCTTTACTTCTCAATCTAAACTTCATTATTTTGTGTGCAGGAAAATCTCAATCAATACCCGGCAGGAATAAACAGGAGTAGGGGTGCCAGCACACCCCACAGAATCCCTGGTGGCCGCCAGGTGATCTCTCACGTATGTGGCCACGCGTGACTCGATAAGACCACCATAAACATGATTATTCAGGACCCATCAGTTATCCCCAAACCGGGTACAAGTTGTCTTATTATAATTTAATATGTAGTTAACAATTCACAAGAATAAAAGGATCAGGACATAATCAGGAATTCAGGAGTACATGAATACTATAGATTCGGGTCACTGTATATATAATACAGGATAACAAGCACATGATTCAAGTCATTATATGTAATACAGAATAACACGGCAGGATTCCCGTGAATGTGATAATCACAGGTCAGGTATTAATATGTCAGGAGGCGGTGGTAAGTCATGTTATAATGAGGAGCAAATGCTAAGTAGTAAGTCATGTCAGGTGATAACACATCAGTTGCTAAATGATACAGACAGGTGTATGTCAAGAGTTAATATAACAAGTATGTACATCACAATATAAAATGGGAATACCGATACAAATACATAATGCAATACAAGGCAACCCGACAATGCGGGAAAGTCCAAAGGAAAGGCGAGGACACTCGCCTAGAATTCAGAAAACACCGTGAAATGCCTGATCTCCGGAATCCAGATAACTAACGCGTAAACGCGTTCAATATAAAGGAGGAGAGAGAATGAACCAAGAGGAGAGAGAACGGAGACGCGGGAATCGCAGACGCGGGAGTCGCGTTGTGTAGATGTCACAAACGCGGGGTTCGAGACCCGCGTTAAAGCTAGGGACGAGAAGAACACAGACGCGGGTATGAGCTCCGCGTCGTGTTAACACAAGAACGCGAGGATCGCGTTAAGGAATTGCTTGGACGCGGAGGATGAGTTCTGCGTCTAGCAATTAATAGAGAAAGAGAGATCCAGGGAGTGAGACGCAAGGGTGAGGGGGAGACGCAGGAAATGAAGGAGAAGAGACGCAGGGAAGGAATTAAAGGAAAGGAAAAAGAAAGAAGGAAAGAAAAGAGAAAGAAAGAAAGAAAGAATGAAGGGAAGAAAAGAAAGAAGGAAAGGAAAGAAAAGAAAGAAGAATGGAAGGGGGGATGGTCGGTCATGTTGCCGGCGGCGGCCGGAGGCGGCCGGAGGCGGCCGGAGATGGGTGGCCAAAGCCCCAAGCCCAATCAATGGTGGTGCAAGTGTGGTTGAAATGGTGAAAATGGAGTTTTGGAAACGAGGCTTCGGAGAACGAAGCTATAGCTCGTTAGAAAGAGTATTCCGAGGAGAGGAAGATGGCGTGATTCATGGTGGTCAAGGTGGTGTAGGTAGTGGTGGGGAAGGTGGTGAAGTTGGTGGTGGAAGTGGGTTTCTTGGTGTTTCTTGGTGGAAAAGAGGAAGAAAAAGGTGGTGTGGAGGTGGTGTTGTGGTTGTTGGAATGGTGGAAATGATGGAGGAAATAAAGGTGGTGGAATAGGTGGTGGAAAAGATGGAGGAGGTGGAAAGGATGGCCGGCCAAAGGGAGGGCAAGGCTGTTTTTGGGCTGCCCTTCTTCGTTGGCTGCTGTTGGAGAAGAAAGAAGAGAGAAAAAATGAAAGAGAAGGAAAGAAAAGGGGGTGTATATATAAGGGGATTGTTTAGATAATTACAAGTGTGCCATACAATAAAGAGAGTTGCGTCTCTTTTAAAACAAAAGGCTGCGTCTCACATACAAAACTGCGTCTAGCAGTTGTCCTGACACAGTGATGGAACTTGCGTCAAGGGAAAAACGCAAATGTTGCGTTTAACAGAAAAGACAAAAGTCATAATGACTTGATTGGAATTGATTAGCAGTGCCTTAAATGCAGAAAGAATGTAAATCTTCGCATTTAATGACCAAATCTGAGTCTGGTGAGACTCGCGTCTGAGTAGAGAGAGAAAATGATAAGAATATATAAATATAATATCTGGATAAATTTCGGTATCTGGGAAAACACCGAAAACTCCGGAAATGCCCGAAAAATGAAGCAGTTTGGAAAGCTTCTCAAAAATTCTCAAAAATAATAAATATTATTTAAAGATTTTTAGTGAAATCGATTTTTAGAAATTCTATCCCATTTTTAAAATAAAAATCTTGAAGTCAACCATTGACACTGGTCTACACCAGGTCGGTCGGAATTTTTATAAATTCTGAAAAATCCCAGAAAATACATGAAAGGAGAAAATATAATTTTAAGAAGTAATATGAAAGCAGAATCTAGAGATTTAATTCCAATGGTAAACTAAAATTTTTGGAATTAACCAGCGATATTGGCCGACACCAAATCTAGTGGAATTTCGATAAATTTAGAAAAATCTCAGAAAAAGTATTTAGATAGAAAATGTGATTTTAAGAAGTTATGGGAAAGTCGTTTTTAGAATTTCAACTCAAGTTAAAAATTCGAGAATCGATCATCGGCACTGGTCGACACCAGTTTCGAAGATTTTTCAATTTAATTCTGGAAAATTTCAGAAAATCATGAAAAATCTAAAATATTGGAAAATGATGTTTGAAACTGAAATCGGTCAAATTTTAATATCAAAAAAGACTAAATCGAGCAATAACCTGAGATCGGGTCCCCGGTTCAGACTAGGGCTGAATCCGAGTCCACGAATCCGGATCCAATGTAAAACGATCATATAAATAATTCATAATACAAAATGTAAATAAAAAAAATACGATCAAGAAATCTGAATTCGCAACTAAGTACGTATTCCGGGAGCGGGGTGTTACAGGCACTTTTTGGACAAAGGGTTGGAGGAGTATCGTACTGCAAAGAGAACAACACTTGGTCGAAATCTAAAAGAAAATGGCTAAGTGCTTGAAATGCAAACGCAAGAATGAGCTCCGACGCGAAATCAGCAAAATTCACGTCTAGACTAAAAAATGTAAGGTTTGCATGTTGCCTGCATTTCAAAATCTAGAACTTAGAAAAATTTCTAAGTATCAGACTCAGACGCGAGATTCAGTAAAACAACGTCTAATCTTACAAGACACTAGGATAACAAAAAAGTCCGCGTCTGAACTCCTCATACTTAGAAAAATTTTGAGTGCTGAACTCAAAACACAGGGCTCAATGAGGCCCGCGTTCAACAAACAGATACGAACTCAGATTGATAAAGCAAAGATGCGGAAATCATCAAACTCGCATCTTGCCCACCAATTCAAGAATCGTGTCCGATGATCAGTCACATATATTGCATATACATTATCACACTACCATACTTTTTATCTAATAAATCCTATTAATAAGTCTTCTTCTTCTTTGTTAAATGTAGGCCCAATTGCTAAAAGAAAGGAAAGAGAAACAAGCTCAAAAGCCCATCAAATTCTGATTTAATTCAGAATAAATTCGAAATCAAGGAATCAGGGCAAATCTTGGCATATCAAAGAGGTTAAAAACCGGTTGAAATAAATCCTCCCAAATCAAGTGGTTGAAGTCAACAATCAAAGGCTGTTTCGTCAAATCCTGGAGGAGAAACGAGAAAACCAATAGAAGAATAGGAGAATCACCAAACCTGGAGAATCACCCAATTGGGTGTGGCTAACTGGCCACACCAGGGCCGCGGAAACACGGCCCTAGCCGCATTTTTGCGGCTTGGTTGCGTTTGTTGGGGGAGCGTTTGCTCCCCCAATCTTCTTATGATCTCCCCCCTCTGGTTTTCCCTATAAATACCAGCTTCAATAGAGAAAAAAGGAGCGAAGACTAGGATTAGAATTTTTGTTTATACTTTAAGGTTTAGGCTCTTTATTAGATAGTACAAAAGTTATATTTTTATTTTATAATTTGTAGTTCAGTACAAATACCTGTGAGAGAGAGGAATTGAGTGCTTGTAACCTGAAGATTGAAGTGACATCAATACAAGAATCAAGCTACATTTTCTTCCACTCATTTTACGATATGTATTGCTTTATTTACTTGCATTGTTCTTTGTCTTCCATGAGTAGCTAAATCAGTTTTCTGGGCTCACTACTACTCCTTTCTCTGATCCATCTCCTTTTTGAATGATTTTCATGAAAAAGACACAATGAATCATTTGAATGCCTAAACTAAAGCCTTTCTTCTTTGAAAGTGTTCTTGAAGGCACATGAGGATGGGTTTGGATTTTTAAACTTCTACTTCCTTTAAAAACGTCTCTTGAACTTGTTTTTATCTCATACTTGAACCTCTTGATGATTTAACATTTAATTCAAGACGATTTCTTAAAGAAAAGATTTAACTTTTCCAAACATCTTATGTCCTTTTGCTTAAACCTTTCTAAAATCAATATTAAGTTTTTGCCTATGATCAAGTTGAGGCACTAATGATTTTAATAGAAGAACATATCATTGAGTAGTGAGTTAGTAAGCCCAGATTCTTTTTCTTTATTAAAAAAAATAAATCACTTTTCCAGCTTTATACAAAATTCACTTTTTCCAAAGCCTTTTCCAAATTTGCAATTTCTCTTTTAATCACTTCCATTCTCTCCATTCTTCTTTTCAACTAAAAAAAACTAGCACCATTCTTGGCTTTTTAAACGAAACACCGAAAAGCTTTCATCGCATTCCTCCTCGTGGACACGGCCCGTTAGCCCAAAGCTACACGGTAAATCTCTTAACTCTTTGATTTTGCAATCAATTTTTGGTAGTGGTGAGTATTCCTGCCAATCAATTTTTGGCGCCGTTGTCGGGGAGGGAACGGTGCATTTATTTTTTAACAAGTTTGGTGTATTGTTTCAGGGACTTCAAGATTCAGATCTAGCATTCAAGCTTTGCAAGAGAAGACTTGCAAATTCTGTGCCCCTACTCTCGAAAGTAGGAAACAAAATTTTAAGAAATTGCGTTGCAAAAGTTGAAAATTTCGTTGGACTACTAAAACTCTTTTTTGCAGGACATATTGCTCGCAAAAAAATTAAGTTTTTGTCCGTTATATTCTTGCTATATCTGCTATCCACCATCCCTGTTTTAATGCAACAGTAATTTGAGTGATTGTTAATTGCTTAAAAAAACGTTTAGACTTGCATTCTAGGCATTTGTCTAATTACGTTTATTTTACAATTACTGTTGAAGAGAGCTGGAGACAAGGTACGTATGCATAGCATATAGTTTAGGAAACATTCTTGGGTGATATTTTGCTTTTGAATGTTACTTTTCTGTATCTTGCACACTTTACACAATAAATTCTAAGGGCAAAATCCAATTCAAGATAAGGTGGGGAAGTCATTACCCTTCCTTAGCTCACAAACCATCTCCAAGCACGCACAACCTAAGCCTAAGTAAAATCTGATAGACGTTGGCCTTAGGGACATCTCGAACTCACTAGGAGATTATCCTAAGGGGGAAGGTGTTGGAATTTGACTCCTGCCAAATCAGTGTCTAGGAAGGGGATTAAGGGCCGAAAGCCCAAAGGTTGGTGGTTACTTAATTAAGGAACGTCTTTGACGGATAACCTCCCACCAATCTTGCCCTGACCTGGCTGATTAGCTTGTGGTCAAAGTCTACATTATACCTCCTGTGGACAATCAACCAGTTAGGAGTTGTCTAGGTCAAGGTTACCCTAGACTAAGCTTGGTTGATTACTCTTGTTGACTATTGGTAAACTTTTTTGTGATTGTGATTGTGTTTGTGTATGCAAGTGTGGTCAAGAGATCCTAACTCATCTAGGTTGACAAGAAACACATCACCACCCAAGTTTGGACCAAGACCTGATCCAGTTATGGCTCAACCAACATCACTGCAGGATAGGTTCTATCCCATTCGAACCTCACTTCCATCTTGCATTCTACTTCCATCGGTTGGTGAATACAATTTTGAGCTCAAGCCTCAATTCATCAACACACTCTCCAAGTTTCATGGCTTAGAGTCCGAAGATGCTTACTTCTTCATAAGAGAATTTGAGGAAGTATGTCTAATGATGAAAATCCCACACCTAGTAGACGATGCTATTAGGTTGAGATTTGTCCCTTTCGCTCTTAAGGACTTAGCAAAGAAATGGCTTTACAGCTTAGCGGCCGGTTCTATCACATCTTGGGATGGTTTCATCAAGGTCTTCTTGAAGAAATTCTATCCAATTCATAAGACCGCTCTCATTAGGAAGACCATCATGCAATTCAAGCAAGAACTGAGTGAACCGTTCTGGAGGTACTTTGAACGCTTTAAAGACCTCCTTGTCCAATGTTCTCGTCATGGAATAGAGAAATGGTGACAATGCCAAATTCTTTATGACGGTTTAGACTATTCTACCAAAACCCTCTTAGAAAGTATGTGCCAAGGGGTATTCTTGCAGAAGGATGAAAATAAAGGATGGGATTTATATGAAAACCTAGCTGAAAAGACCATCCAATGGGAACCTACTAGTGAAACCTCTAGGAATCCAAACTCCATCTCTTCAAAAGGAGGTTTCCATTCTATAGAATCATCCATAGCTAATGAGGCTAAGTTAGCTAACCTAGCAAGAAGACTGGAAGCCTTAGAAACTAAGGAACCAAGTCCAGTCAATCAAGTAAGCCCAAATCAATTTCCAACTCCGGGCTGTACTTACTGCCAAGCCATGAATCATGTGCTCGAGGAGTGCCCTGTGTTTCAGGCTCAGCAACAATACCATGAACCGATGAATGCGGCCTTTTCAAGGCCGAACAATAATCCTTACGCACTAACGTACAATCCTGGCTAGAGAAATCACCCTAATTTCTCATGAAGCCAAAATAACCATGATCACTCATGGTCAAATCATGCTAGCCACTTCCATCATGCTAATAAATCTTCCAATCATCAATCCAACTTTTTCAATTTTCATAATAATTTTCCCAACCATCCACCTAACTTTTCAAACTATCAACAAAACTTTCCCAACAAAGATCCACAATCTTCCTTCCAGAATCCTCAACTAGAAAGGAGAATGACTGACTTTGAGAGACACATGGAAAGATACATGAAAAACTAAGATTCTCTCATGAAAACTATACAGAGGTTAGAGGTTCAAATGAGCCAACTAGCCACTCCACATAATGAGAGACAGAAGGGTACCCTGCCTAGTCACCCAATAACCAATCCTAGGATTTCTCAACAAGCCCATTTGGCTGAGGAACAATCATTAAATCAATGTAATGTTGTTCATACATTGAGGTCAGGAAAGAGAGTTGATAATCAAGTGTCAACGCCAACCAATCCCATTCAGCACAACCACAATCAAGCATCCACCTCATCTAATCCAAATCCTTCCAAATCTGACGAATCTGAAAAAGATAAGTCAACCAGTCAGGTGCACCAGCCTACAGTTCCATTTCCTAATAGGCTGAAAAATAGCAAGCAAAATCCACATATGGACAAGATAATTGAGATATTTAATCAAGTGAAGATAAATATGCCACTTCTTGATGTCATCCAACAAGTCCCTTCCTATGCTAAGTTTCTTAAGGACATGTGCACCAAGAAGATAAAGACTAATGTACCAAAAAAGATCTTCTTAACCACTAACATTAGTGAGCTACTATCGGGTCCGATCCCTGTTAAGTACAAGGATCTAGGTAGTCCTACCATTGCCTGCACAATAGGACAAGCCGAGATTAGTCGTGCACTTCTTGACTTGGGGGCAAGTATCAACTTGCTTCCATTCTCAGTTTATCAACAACTCGGGTTGGGCGATCTTAGTCCAACTCGAGTCACTATCCAACTGGCTGACCGTTCAGTAAAAGTTCCAAAAGGGGAGATTAATGATGTCCATATCCGGGTTGGGGAGTTTATTTACCCTGTCGATTTCATAGTTCTAGAGACACAACCTATGTCCAACTCCAATCATAGGGCTCAAACTCCTGTTATCCTAGGGCGACCATTCCTTGCTGCTGCCAATGCCATCATCAATTGCAGGAATGGGTCCATGAGGTTAACCATTGGGGACATGACTAGAGAAGTCAACGTCTTTAATCTAGGAAAACAACCCCGCGATGTTGAGGATCAAACATTTGAAGTCAACCTAATTGAGAACTTAACAAGTGAACATAGGGAAGAATTGGAACTAGAAACTGAGTGTGACTTCGGGTGAGAGTCTGACGACTTTAATCTTGATCAGGTTGTAGATTTTGATGTGAATTGGGCCTCGAACCCTGTTTCACCAATAATGGAGCCAGCAAATTTGACTATTCCTTCCAGTGAGCCTTCCCCTTCCTTAGAATTGAAATCCTTACGGGACATCTCAAGTACGTCTATCTAGGCGAACAAGAGACCTTTCCTGTCATCATTGCCTCCCATTTAAATGACAGGGAAAGAGAAGATCTTATAGCAATTCTAAGAAGACATAGGGAAGCCATTGGTTGGACTATAACTGATATAAATGGATTAAGTCCAACCATCGTTCAACATCGCATTCATCTCAATGAAGATGCCACCCCTAAAAGAGACCCGCAACGTAGGTTAAACCCTATAATGCAAGAGGTTGTTCATGCTGAAATTGTAAAACTCTTAGACAATGGGATAATTTATCCCATTTCTGATAGCCAATGGGTCAGTCCTGTCCACGCGGTTCCAATGAAATCCGGTTTCACCGTAGTGGAAAACGAGAACAAAGAGTTGGTCCAAACTCGACTTCCCACGAAGATCCGAGTTTGCATTGACTATAGGAAGCTTAATGCTGCAACTCGTAAGGACCATTTTCCACTTCCCTTCATTGATCAAATGCTTGAACGTTTGGCAGGCCATGAGTATTACTGTTTCTTGGACGGTTACTCGGGGTATAATCAGATTCCTATTGCTCATGAGGACCAAGAAAAGACTGCATTCACATGTCCATTTTGGACATTTGCTTATCGTCGAATGCCTTTCGGCTTATGCAATGCCCCAACAACGTTTCAACGTTGTATGTTGAGTCTCTTTTCTGATATGGTAGAACGGTTCTTAGAAATCTTCATGGATGATTTCTCCATCTACGGAGATTCGTTCACTCAATGTCTCCACCATTTAGAACTTGTCCTCCAACGTTGTGCTGAGAAAAATCTGACACTGAACTGGGAGAAATGCCACTTTATGATAAAACATGGAATTGTCCTGGGTCACGAAATCTCCAATAAAGGAATTCAAGTGGATAGAGCCAAAATTGAGGTTATTGCAAAGCTTCCCATGCCCAAATGCGTTAAGGACATTAGTTCCTTCTTAGGACACGCTGGTTTTTACCGATGATTTATCAAGGATTTTAGCAAAATTGCTAGGCCGTTGACTAATTTATTAGCTAAGGATGTGTCCTTCACTTTCGATGCTGAATGTATAATTCTTGAGAGAAGCTTAAGAGAGAGCTTACTTCTGCACCAATCATATCTGCACCGGATTGGTCAAAGCCATTCGAAATCATGTGCGATGCTTTCGATTTTGCCATAGGCGCTGTCCTAGGATAACGCATTGATAACAAACAGCATGTGATTTACTACTCTAGTAGGACTCTCAACGAAGCTCAATTGAACTACACGACTAAGAAGGAATTCTTGGCAGTAGTGTTTGCCTTAGAGAAATTTCGTCCATACCTACTAGGGTCCAAACCACCATTTTCACCGATCATTCTACGCTTAGGTACCTCATGATGAAGAAGGATGCCAAGGCCCGACTCATTCGCTGGATCCTCCTTCTTTAAGAATTCGATCTTGAGATTCGAGATAAAAGAGGCGTAGAAAATATCGTTGTTGACCATCTCTCACGAATTCCTAATTTTTCATGCAACGAATTACCCATAAATGAGGATTTTCCTGATGAAAATCTCTTAGCTATCTCTAGGGAACCTTGGTGTGCTGATATAGTGAATTACTTAGTCACAAACCAAACTCCGTCTCATTGGTCCAAAAATGACATATACCGGTTCTTATCCCAAGTCCGGTATTTCTTTTGGGAGGAACCGTATCATTTTAAGTATTGTTCTGACCAAATTATTAGGAGATGCATTCCCGATGAGGAGGTTAAGAGTGTTCTATCCTTTTGTCACGAACTTGCATGCGGTGGACACTATGGTCCCCGCAAGACTGCTGAAAAAGTGCTACAAGGCGGGTTCTATTGGCCCAGTTTGTTCAAGGATGCTTATGAATTTTGTAAGACGTGCCCTAGATGCCAAATGGTAGGAAGGATCTCAAAACGAAATATGATGCCCCTCAACCCAATTCTAGAAATAGAACGCTTCGATGTTTGAGGCATCGACTTTATGGGTCCATTTCCTAATTCATTTGGAAACCAATACATATTGGTTACTGTGGATTATGTGTCCAAGTGGGTAGAAGCCATTCCTTATAAAACTAATGATAACAAAGTTGTCATAAAGTTTTTGAAAGAGAACATTTTATCACGCTTCGGCACCCCTCGTGCTATCATCAGTGATAATGGCACTCACTTTTGCAATAGATCCTTTGAAGCTCTTATGCGAAAGTATGCCATAACTCACAAGTTGTCCACACCTTATCATCCTCAAACCAGTGAGCAGGTTGAGGTTTCCAATAGACAAGTCAAGCTTATCTTGGAGAAAACTGTGAACCAAAATCAGAAAGATTGGTCATCAAACTTGTAGATGCCCTATAGGCTTACAGGACCGCTTTCAAGACGATTCTAGGGATATCTCCTTACAGGTTAGTCTATGGTAAAGCTTGTCACCTGCCCGTTGAGTTAGGGCACCGGGCCTTATGGCCAATCAAGCAGTTGAATTTCGACTTGACTAAGGCCGGTAACCTTCAAAAGTTACAAATTTCCAAATTAGAGGAGTTAAGAAATGAGGCCTATGAAAATGCTAGGATCACTAAGGATAAAGTTAAGATTTTTTATGATAAACATATCATAAGAAAAATCTTTATCCTTGGACAAAAAGTCTTACTCTATAATTCTAGGCTTCATCTTTTTCCAGGAAAATTAAAATCAAGATGGACTGGGCCATTCGTTGTAAAAACCGTGTTTCCACACGGTGCAGTTGAGATCAGTGACACCAAGAATGGAAATGACTTTAAGGTAAATGGTCAACGCCTTAAACCTTTCTTGGAATCGGTGCCGGTAAATGAAACGGCTATGGGTTTTTTTGACCCAGTGTATCGGTAACTTTCCTCTTTTCCATTTTATTTCATGCATCTATACATTTCTTTCATACATTGGGGACAATGCATGAGATAAGTGTCGGGGTGGGTTATAACATGACTAATATTACCAAAAAAAAACATGACTAATATAACAAAAAAAAGGAAAAAAATATATTAAAAAAAACTTTTTGAAAGGTTAGAACAATATTTTGATATATTTTTTTGTAAGAAATTAAGTCAATTTTTGTAAGAAACATGACCAATTGGGTGTGGCCAACTGGCCACACCAGGGCCACGAAAACGCGACCCTAGCCGCGTTTTCGCGGCTTGGTTGCATTTGTTGGGGAGCGTTTGCTCCCCCAATCTTCCTATGATCTCCCCCCTCTGGTTTTGCCGTATAAATACCAGTTTTAATAGAGAAAAAAGGAGCGAATACTAGGATTAGAATTTTTGTTTATAGTTTAAGGTTTAGGCTCTTTGTTAGATAGTACAAAAGTTGTATATTTATTTTGTAATTTGTAGTTCAGTACAAATACCTGTGAGAGAGAGGAATTGAGTGCTTGTAACCTGAAGATTGAAGTGACATTAATACAAGAATCAAGCTACATTTTCTTCCACTCATTTTACGGTATGTATTACTTTATTTACTTGCATTGTTCTTTGACTTCCATGAGTAGCTAAATCGGCTTTCTGGGCTCACTACTACTCCTCTCTCTGATCCATCTCCTTTTTGAATGATTTTCATGAAAAAGACCCAATGAATCATTTGAATGCCTAAACTAAAGCCTTTCTTCTTTGAAAGTGTTCTTGAAGGCACATGAGGATGGGTTTAGATTTTTAAACTTCTACTTCTTTTAAAAATGTCTCTTGAACTTGTTTTTATCTCATACTTGAACCTCTTGATGATTTAACATTCAATTCAAGACGATTTCTTAAAGAAAAGAATTAACTTTTCCAAACATCTTATGTGCTTTGCTTAAACCTTTCTAAAAGCAATCTTAAGTTTTTGCCTATGATCAAGTTGAGGCACTAATGATTTCAATAGAAGAACATATCATTGAGTACTGAGTTAGTGAGCCCAGATTCTTTTTCTTTATTAAAAAAACAACAAACCACTTTTCTAGCTTTATACAAAATTCACTTTTTCCAAAGCCTTTTCCAAATTTGCAATTTCTCTTTTAATCACTGTCCTTCTCTCCATTCTTCTTTTCAACTAAAAAAAACTAGCACCATTCTTGGCTTTTTAAAAGAAACACCGAAAAGCTTTCATCGCATTCCTCCTTGTGGACACGACCCGTTAGCCCAAAGCTACACGGTAAATCTCTTAACTCTTTGATTTTGCAATCATCTGACGATCAAACACGGGCACGAGCCTCGCGTTGGCGGTTCACATTCAAAAGGGACTTAAGAGTTGTAGAACTCTATAAGCTCCTTCAATGGCGGAAACCAAATCAAATAGTTTTACTACCTGAAATAGGGGCTTCCTGCATAGAAGAACCACCCATTTGAATCTCTGGAGCGACAGAGCTCGAGGACGAAGAAACGGGTTTGGTCTTTGGTGCCATTTCGACCGTGAGATCATTGTTGAAGATGGTGAAAATGGAAAAAGCTTCGAGCTTTTCTTAACCCTAAAAGGCTCGGCGAAGAATAAGAGTCTAATGATGACTCTTGAAAGGCTGTTGTCTTTTATAGGTACAGTGATCCCCAGAGATACTCGGCGCTTGGCTCGAGGCCTAATCCCCGTCTGACGCATGGCGTGCATATTAAATGCAACGCAAAATTCGCGCGCTAAAGGAAAGATGTCCCTTCAACTCCGCCGGACATGTGGCAACGTGCCAAAAACACAGATTCATGTTTAACAAAAACCCCGTCCCTCCAAAAGTCGCGTCTTTTCAGCAAAGCCAAACCCTCTCCTAATTCACAGAGTGAGAGCTGCATCTTCATCTCAAAGATCGCGTCCCTACAAGAGCCGCGTTTCTTCAGCGAACCAATAGATGTGTCCCCACTCCAAGTGAGGACTGCGTCCTTTTAAAGCAGCATGATCCCTGCGTCTACAAAACTTGCATTCAGTCTTTGACTCTGCAGATCAGTTCAACAGTACATTGGCACAAGCAGATGACTGTTCACCCCTAGTTCAAAGTACACCAACAACAAGCTCAGAGCACTGAGGAGGTCTAGACTGCGTATCTAGACACTCGCTACGATCATTTCTGGCGGCTTCAAAGGGTTTTACAGTACACTCACGAAGACCATATTTCAGACAGAATCAAGCTCAGGGCATCTCAAAGTTCTCTTTTATCACTCCTTTTTCATTTCTTTGTACATATCCAATTCTGATTTCTTCATCTTCCCAATCTCTCACTTTCTGCCTAACTTCATTGTAATTTATTTTTCTTTTCTTTTTAAGAAACTAAAGAAGAACTTTAACCATTAATGGTAGCATAAAAGAGAACTTACTAGAAAAGCTTCCATCGCTAGTCCCTCCTTGTGGATCACGACCCGCATAGCCACTTGCTATCGTGGTAGAATTGAGTAACTTGCACTCTTTAATCTTAAAATCTGAAATTCTGTATTTGTGTTCAGGTTCTACCTCAATCAAATTTTTATGCCGTTGCCGGGGAGGGACGGTAAGTTATTCTCTTTTTATATTTACATTTTTTGTTAACTTTCTTTTTTGTTCTTGGTGTACAGGTTCAACAAGGAATTTTTGCTGCGGTGGATATATAAGTGGCCTTGGACTCTGCTCAAGAAAGTAGAGCCAAGAAGCCCTCAGATTTTCTACATTCCTCTGGCAATCTAAGTGAACTACTAACCTGTATTTTCTGCAGGTTAGCTGAATTGCAAAGTTTAAATCTGTAACTATTTATTTCCTTGTTTGACTCACTGTATATAAATTTCTAACACAACAATAAAATGATGTTTGTTAAATGCTAAAAACGGTTTAGACTTGCATTTAGGCACGTGTCTAATTTGTTTACAATTTCCATTACTGTTGAAGAGTGTTAGAGCAAAGGTACATGTGCATAGCATCTAGTATAAGAACACTTTTGGATTGTTTACATTGCTTAAGTGTTGATTTTCTTGTACACTGAACTAAATTGATCTAAGGGCTTGTCCTATAAACAAGATAAGGTGGGGAAGTCATTACCCTCCCTTAGCCCACAAACAATCTCCTCACTCACTAACCCAAGCCTAACTAAAACTGAGTAGACGTTGGCCCTAGGGACATCTCAGACTCAATTAGGAGATTATCCTAGGGGGAAGGTGTTAGAATTTGACTCCTGCCAAGTCAGTGTCTAAGGAAAGGGATTGAGGGGCGAAACCCCGGAGGCTGGTGGTTTGGCTTAATTAGGCTCGTCGCTTTTGCGCGGATACCTCCCACCAATCTTTCCCTGACCTGACTGATTAGCTTGTGGTCAAAATCTGCATTATACCTCATATGGATAGTCTAACCAGTTAGGAGTCGTCTAGGTCAAAGGTCTACCCTAACTTAGGTTAAAATTTTTTCTTTTTATTTGTTTGCTTATTTGTTTGTTTTTCTTTGTTTGTGTTTATCATTTATTGTGTGATATGGCTTATAACAATAATTTTTTCAATTTTAATGGTAATCCATATTACACCCAAACCTCTTTTTCGGATATTACTAACCCGGCATATCATAACTTTAACCAACCTAGTGTACCGAATTGGTCTTATCCGAATCAATATAACCCATGCCCCCAATCTTATAACCATAATTTTCAGAATAATTTCAACTCTTCACAGAGTCAATGGGGATTCACCCCCCCAAGTCCAATTTTAAACCAACTTGTCCTCCTTATCCACCTTGTCCACAATTTTTCTAAGATTCATACTCAGTTCCACCAGTCCAAATAGAAAACCATCACTTTTGAAAATGAGTATACGTGAGTCCAAACAACAATCACAAATTCTGGTGGACTCACAATTTCATCACCAATTCCAAAATAACACTTCATCTTTTCAAGACCAATCGCAACATAACGATAAACCAATTAACTATGAAAAGATACTTGAAGCCATGACTTAGGCTCAAAACGCTCGTAATCATGACATAGATATGATGGTCCAAACTCTACGTTCTCACCGTTTGACCAGTTCTGATGTCGCTAACCATTCTGTTAGAGCCGAAGAGTCATGTTGTTTTGGAAAACAAGGTTCCATTTCAGCACAATCATTTGAACTTGCCCAAACTCCAAATTTTGAAAGTGATATTGACAGTTTGGTAAGTTATCCCTTTCCTAAAATTGAATTTGAGAATGAATATGATCATGAACCTCAACTTAATAATTCAATTCTACTTCCTGATTCAATTATGACTCCGGTGTCTTCACCTGATTTCAATCTTTTTCCTGAGTCAACATTGGATCCTGTGTCAATTCATATTGAAATTGAATCGCCCATCTTTGATGATCATCATATTGAACTTGACCTATTTCATACTTTTAAAAGTCCCATTGACAAATTGACAAGTTCTTATTTTTATGAAATTGAACTCAATGAGAAATGTGACCTAGATTCTCAATTTTGTGATCCAGTTCAAATTCCCGAATCAATATTGACTCCTATTTTGTTACCCGACTTGAGTAATATTTTAGAGTCAGTTTTGATTCTCACACCTATCATTCTTGAACTTGAATCACTAATATTAAGTCACATTCTATTGTGAAAAAATAAATGTGGACTTGAGTTTCAACTTCTTGATTTGGACCTACTTCCTGAACCAATCTCGACTCCTGAACCTTTACTTGACTTAAGTCCTTTTTCTGAGTCGATATTAGTTCCCATACTTCCAAAGTCCAAGTCAATCATTCCATCTTTTCAAACTCCATTTTGGGACAAGGCGGTTGACAAAATTAACTCTGAAATTAATTATGAAATTTGGAAATTAGATGTGGTTAAATTTTTAATAAAAATAATTCATGTATACATCATTTTAGTGGGTTATATTAGAGAGATTTCTGGTGGGTTCCTCCGAACTCCATGCAAAGTCGATTGGGCCGCATTTCGTGGACCAATCAGACCACCACCAGAACCACCACCTTAAGTCGATTGGGCCGCTATTTATTTTTTATTTTTTTAACATTTTCTTTACTTTTGAAAACTTTTTGAAAATATAAACAATATTTTGACATATTTTTTTGTAAGAAATTAAGTTAAATTTTAAGGAATAGGAAAATCAAAATTAGGATTTCTTAAACTTTGTCAAAATAAGATTATTTGTTTGATTTTTAGGGTTAGGAAGATAATTTGTCAAAGTAATTTAGTCTTGATCTTTACCTTAATGAAATATGCACACTTCATACATTTATACACTTAGGGTTCAAAAACAAAGATTCTTATGCCTTGTAAAAAAAAAATCTATGAAAGATGAACAAATCTAATTATTGATTAGCTAGGTGCTTTGGCCTAAGTAAGCCTTGGTATTTATGCGAAAGATGATTAGATAAGTTTGAGAAAAAATATATATATAAAAAAATCCTCTGATTAAGCTGGGTATTTGTGCCTAATAAAGCATAAGTATTCACGCCTAAAAGTGGTTCATATAATAAAATCCTTAGTTTTGTGGCCTTGTTTGCTTGAGTCCTTAAGTCCTTGGTGTATTTTCTCACCCAGTGCCCTAAGACCGTTTGGTTTGGGAGTCATCGATTAACGGTTCGTTACATGAGCAGATTAGAAAGCCTAATAGAATTAAGGAATAATACCACCAAAAAATATATATATAAATAGATAAGGCATAAGAGTTAGAGTTAAAAGAACCTTTAGTCAAAGTTTTCACGGTCACAAGGTGCATATGACTTAGGGTAAAATAATAGACTAGATGAAAAGTACAATTTGACTCCTTACTTTGATTGATAATAAATTTTTGAATAGAGACTAAATTTAGGAATGAAAAATTCAGTTTTCTTATAACTTATAGATTACTTAAAACTTACAATAATATTTCAAATATTTTTCTTTCAAAATGTGTTTTCAAAATACTAACATTTTTCTCTTTCTTTACGGATTTTGTGGGTGTAATCCACTGAAAACCCTCACAAGACAAAACTCATTCTCTAGGGGTAATGATTGTACATATATTTTGCATTCTTTTCATTACACTCCTAAGGAAGAGGAAGAGGAAGGCTTTCAATTCTAAGAAAGAGGAAGGCTCACTGGAAGGACTAGTCGAATTTGTTGGCTCCATTATAGGTGAAATAGGGTTCGAGGCCCAATTCACATCAGAATTTACAACCTGATCAAGATTAAAGTCGTCAGACTCTAACCCGGAGTCACACTCAGTTTCTAGTTCCAATTCTTCCCTATGTTCACTTGTTAAGTTCTCAATTAGGTTGACTTCAAATGTTTGGTCGTCAACATCGCGGGGTTGTTTTCCTAGATTGAAGACATTGACTTCTCTAGTCATGTCCCCAAAGGTTAACCTCATGGACCCATTCCTACAATTGATGATGGCATTGGTGGTAGCGAGGAATGGTCACCCTAGGATAACAGGACTTTGAGCCCTATGATTGGAGTTGGACACAGGTTGTGTCACCAGAACTATGAAATCGACAGGGTAAATAAACTCTCCTACCCGGATCAGGACATCATTAATCTCCCCTTTTGAAACTTTTACTGAACGGTTAGCTAGTTGGATAGTGACTCGAGTTGGACTAAGATCGCCCAACCCGAGTTGTTGATAAACTGAGAATGGAAGCAAGTTGATACTTGCCCCCAAGTCAAGAAGTGCCCGACTAATCTCGGCTTGTTCTATTGTGCAGTCAATGGTGGGACTACTTGGATCCTTGTACTTGACAAGGATCGAACCCGATAGTAGCTCACTAATGTTAGTGGCTAAGAAGACCTTTTTTGGTACATTAGTCTTTCTCTTCTTGGTGCACATGTCCTTAAGAAACTTAACATAGGAAGGGACTTGTTGGATGGCATCAAGAAGTGGCACATTTATCTTCACTTGATTAAATATCTCGATTATCTTGTCCATGTGTGGATTTTGCTTGTTGTTTTTCAGCCTATTAGGAAATGGTACTATAGGCTGGTGCACCTGACTGGTTGACTTATCTTTTTCAGATTCATCAGATTTGGAATGATTTGGATTAGATGAGGTGGATACTTGATTGTGGTTGTGCTGAATGGGATTGGTTGGCATTGACACTTGATTATCAACTCTCTTTCCTGACTTCAATGTATGAACAACATTACATTGATTTAATGATTGATCCTCAGCCAAATGAGCTTGTTGAGAATTCCAAGGATTGGTTATTGGCTAACTAGGTAGGGTACCCTTCTGTCTCTCATTCTGTGGAGTGGCTAGTTGGCTCATTTGAACCTCTAACCTCTATATAGTTTGCATGAGAGAATCTTAATTTTTCATGTATCTTTCCATGTTTCTTTCAAAATCAGTCATTCTCCTTTCTAGTTGAGGATTCTAGAAGGAGGATTTTGGAGCTTGGTTGGGAAAGTTTTGTTGATAGTTTGAAAAGTTAGGTGGATGGTTGGGAGAATTATTATGGAAATTGGAAAAGTTGGGTTGATGATTAGAAAAATTATTGGCATAATGGAAGTGGCTAGCATGATTTTATCGTGAATGGTCATTGTTATTTTGGCTCCATGAGAAATTAGGGTGATTTCTCCAGCCAGGATTGTACGTTGGTGCGTAAGGATTATTGTTCGGCCTTGAAAAGGCCGCATTCATCGGTTCATGGTATTGTTGCTAAGCCTGAAACACAGGGCACTCCTCGAACACATGATTCATGGCTTGACAGTAAGTGCAGCCCGGAGTTGGAAATTGGTTTTGGCTGACTTGATTGACTGACTTAGTTTCTTAGTTTCTAGAGCTTCCAGTCTTCTTGCTAGGTTAGCTAACTTAGTCTCATTAGCTATGGATGATTCGATAGAATGGAGACCTCCTTTTGAAGAGATGGAGTTTGGATTCCTAGAGGTCTCACTAGTAGGTTCCCATTGGATGGTCTTTTCAGCTAGGTTTTCATACAAATCCCATCCTTCATTTTCATCCTTCTGCAAGAATCCCCCTTGGCATATACTTTCTAAGAGGGTTTTTGTAAAATAGTCTAAACCGTCATAAAGAATTTGGCATTGTCGCCATTTCTCTATTCCATGATGTGGACATTGGACAAGGAGTTCTTTAAAGCGTTCAAAGTACCTCCAGAACGGTTCACTCAGTTCTTGCTTGAATTGCATGATTGTCTTCCTAATGAGAGCGGTCTTATGAATTGGATAGAATTTCTTCAAGAAGACCTTGATGAAACCATCCCAAGATGTGATAGAACCGGCCGCTAAGCTGTAAAGCCATTTCTTTGCTAAGTCCTTAAGAGCGAAAGGGACAAATCTCAACCTAATAGCATCGTCTACAAGGTGTGAGATTTTCATCATTAGACATACTTCCTCAAATCTCTTATGAAGTAAGCATCTTCGGACTCTAAGCCATGAAACTTGGGGAGAGTGTTGATGAATTGAGGCTTGAGCTCAAAATTGTATTCACCAACCGATGGAAGTAGAATGCAAGATGGAAGTGAGGTTCAAATGGGATAGAACCTATCCTGCAAGGATGTTGGTTGAGCCATAACCGGATCAGGTCTTGGTCTAAACTTGGGTGGTGATGTGTTTCTAGTCAACCTAGATGAGTTAGGGTCTCTTGATCACACTTGCATACACAAACACAATCACAATCACAAACAAGTTTACAAACAGTCAACAAGAGTAATCAACCAAGCCTAGTCTAAGGTAACCTTGACCTAGACAACTCCTAACTGGTTGATTGTCCACAGGAGGTATAACGTAGACTTTGACCACAAGCTAATCAGCCAGGTCAGGGCAAGATTGGTGGGAGGTTATCCGTCAAAGACGTTCCATAATTAAGTAACCACCAACCTTCGGGATTTCGGCCCTTAATCCCCTTCCTAGACATTGATTTGGCAGGAGTCAAATTCCAACACCTTCCCCCTTAGGATAATCTCCTAATGAGTTCGAGATGTCCCTAAGGCCAACGTCTATCAGATTTTACTTAGGCTTAGGTTGTGCGTGCTTGGAGATGGTTTGTGGGCTAAGGAAGGGTAATGACTTCCCCACCTTATCTTGACTTAGGTTTTACCCTTAGAATTGATTTGTGCAAAGTGTGCAAGATATAGAAAAGTAGCATTCGAAAGAAAATATCACCCAAGAATATTTCCTAAACTATATGCTATGCATACATACCTTGTCTCCAGCTCTCTTCAACAGTAATTGTAAAATAAACGTAATTAGACAAATGCCTAGAATGCAAGTCTAAACGTTTTTTAAGCCATTAACAATCACTCAAATTACTATTGGATTAAAACAGGGATGGTGGATAGCAGATATAGCAAGAATATAACATACAAAAACTTAATTTTTTTGCGAGCAATATGTCCGCAAAAAAGAGTTTTAGTAGTCCAATGAAATTTTTAACTTTTGCAACGCAATTTCTTGAAATTTTGTTTCCTACTTTCGAGAGTAGGGGCACAGAATTTGCAAGTCTTCTCTTGTAAAGCTTGAATGCTAGATCTGAATCTTGAAGTCCCTGAAATAACACTCCAAACTTGTTAAAAAATAAATACACCGTTCCATCCTCGGCAACGGCGCCAAAAATTTGATTGGCATGTTGATTAATGAATATCACTTATCAAATGACACAATTAGAAATAGTGATCAACATAAGATTTGTAGCTCTATAAGTCTCTTTCTGGATCATCTTGAATCATCAGATTTGCGATTCGGTAACGAAAGTTATGATTCAAATACTGAAATGTATCCAGTTAGAATCTGAGTCAAACTTGCTTCATCTCATCCGTTGATCTTCTCTCCATCCATTTATCTCTCTGTATTTGATATTATCCTCGATTTATCTTTAGCTAACCGAAATGGATTTATAAAAATCTGAATTTTATTGGTTTCCATTTGGTGTTATCTTTCTGATTTGCTCTGATCTTCAGCTGAACAATTGCCCCAATCCTTGATTTGTTCTAACTAGATCTCGGATCATCCTCAGCTAACCAAATAGATCCAGTTAAATCTGATTTTAACTGGTATTTATTTGGTTTAATCCTCTTTCTTTTCATTATTATCTTCTACAAAATAGACATTTAAGACAAAGAAATTAGCAGATTTATTACACGATAAATGTAGGAGTGTAATGAAAAGAATGCAAAATATGTGTACGATCACACCCCCACACCTATCTTTTGCTCGTCCTCGAGCAAAACAACAAAACTAAATCAAGAATATTAGACCACTTTTGCAGGTCACGCGATTGCACTGAGCTTGTGCAATAAGCCGTTAAAACTCTAGGTTACCCCTAGAGGACGAGTTTTGTCTCGTGAGGGTTTTCAGTGGATTGCACCCACAAAATCCATAAAAAATGTTAGTATTTTTGAAAAGCATTTTTAAAGAAGAAAAATATTTGAAGTATATTTGTAAGGCTTTAAGTAATCTATAAGTTATAGGAATATCAAATTTTCATTCTAAAACTCAGTCTCTATTCAAAAACATGTCATCAATCAAAGTAAGGAGTCAAATTGTACTTCTCATCTAATCTATTAATTTACACTGAGTCATATGCACCATCGTGACTGTGAAGTTGACTAAGGGCTTTTTTAACATTAACTCCTATGCCTTATTTATATTTATTTTTGGTGGAATTTATTCCTCGATTTCATTAGGCTTTCTAATCTGCCCATGTAACGAGCCTACAGTTGGTGACACCCAAACCGGATAGTTTTAGGGCACCAGGTGAGAAAACACCCCTAAGGACTTAAACACTCGAGCAGACAAGGCCACGAAACCAAGGTTTTTACTTATAAAATGTACCCCTTTTAGGCGTGAATACTTATGCTTCATGAGGCACAAATACCCAGCATAATCAGAGGATTATATATATATTTTTTTCAAACTTATCTAATTATCTTTTGCATAAATACCAAGGCTTGCTTAGGCCAAAGCACCTAGCTAATCAATAATTAGATTTGTTTTTTTTTCTTTTTTTCTTTTTCATACATATATTTTTTATAAGGCATAATAGTCTTTGTTTTTAAACCCTAAGTGTGTAAGTGTATTTAGTGTGCATATTTCATTAAAGTAAATATCAAGACTAAATTACTTTCACAAATTTTCTTCCTAACCCTAAAAATCAAACAAGTCATCTAACTTTGAACAAGTATAAGAAATCCTAATTATGATTTTCCTATTCCTTAAAATTGACTTAATTTCTTACAAAAAAATATATCAAAATATTGTTCTAACCTTTAAAAAAAAATTTATATATATATATTTTTCTTTTTTTTCCTTTTTTTTATATTAGTCATGTTAGAACCCTCCCCCACACTTATCTCATGCATTGTCCTCAATGTATGAATTAATGCATAGATGCATGAAAAAGAAGAAAGGGAAGGAAATATTACCTTAAGGTGGTGGTTACGGTGGTGGTCTGATTGGTTCACGAAATGCGGCCCAATCGACATTTCGTGGAGTTCGGAGGAACCCACCAGAAATCTCTTTTATATAACCCACTAAAATGATGTATATGTTGGAACTTGCTTTTGATGATACATTTGTGAAGCCATTTCAATGGAGCTCTTTTGCACAAGCCTATTCAAGAGTTCTACATGATCAAGACTTCCCAAAGAGAGTTGTTATGGATGTGTATTGTAATATTTAATAGTATGTTAAAAGCCTTGAATACACATACACATCATTAGTCTATTAGTAGACTTGACCCTTCCTATTAGTAGACTTAACAACCTATTAGTAGACTTGACCCTTCCTATTAGTAGACTTGACCCTTCCTATTAGCAGACTTAACCCTTCCTATTAGCAGACTAATAGGGTTATTAGTCGACTTATTAAAATGACTAGTCGACTAATACATGTTATAGTCGACTTATAATTCCTTCTGGTCGACTAATTGTAGTTTCCAGAAACTTGCATATCTGTTTCAGTCTTATGTAGTCGACTTATACCCAAGATTAGTCTACTAACCCAGTCTAAATTGCCTACCCTAGTCGACTAACCCCCAACCCCTAGTCGACTTATAGCAGTTTGTAACTGTTGTACAGTTATTGAATTCTGGTGTTTTATCTAACATTTTAAAATTCAAATTTGTCCTAATAACTACCCTAACTGACCCTAACTGACTATAGATTTCAGTTATAAATAGGGATGTTATCTTAGACTAAAATCAGCAATTCAAATTTATAGTTTTCTGACCAAAATCTTGCCAAAATTCTGGTTCTCTGAAAACTGTTCCCACTTTTGTTTCTTCACCAAATTCCTACTCCAAAGTGAAGATTTCTGAAAGTCAACCTATAATAGCCCTTGTCCACGATCACATACTGAATCAAGGCTTATAGGAAAGTTTGTAATCACTCAAAAGAATCATTGTACAAGAGCGTCTTCTTGGTGTAGAAGAGAAGTTGTACAAGGTGTTGTGGTCTTCTTGGTTGTAAGAAGAGTTGTATACATTTGACAAAGGGCATTTGTCAAGTGGGATACAAGGTGTTGATTTTGGGCGTACAAAGTCAAAGGATAAAGGAAAATCTCAAGTGGGTGGCTTGGGGACTGGATATAGGTCACGATGACCGAACCAGGATAAATCACTCGTGTTTGCGTTTGCTTAACTTTTTCTGTGATTTATTTTCTTTATTGCAAGTACATTTATTTCTTTAACACTAATATTCTTGTGTGAGTGTTGACATTGTATATTAGATCCACAATTGGTATCATCTCGGGACCAACAATTGGTATAAGAGCCCTGCATACCTAGTCAACAATCTACAAGGATGGAAACGGAGTTTCCTTCATCATAATTCAAAGAAGGACATTCTACACAACGTCCACCGCTATTCGATGGATCGAACTATAACTACTGGAAGTGTAGAATGAAGATCTACCTGCAATCGATCAACTACGAACTATGGAACATAGTAGAAGCACTGTACACCAAGCCGACAACCAACTACAACGCTTGGAGTGATGATCAAAATAAGAATGCGAACCTTGATGCCAAAGCGATGAATGCTTTATTCTGTGCCTTAACCAAAGAAGAATTCAACCGTGTGTCAACAACCACTTCTGCAAATCAAATATGGCACACTCTTCAGGTAACACATGAAGGCACAAATAAGGTTAAAGAATCTAAGATTTCTATTCTTGTCCACAGGTTTGAACTATTCAAAATGAAGGAGAATGAAACCATTTTTAAAACGGTTACAAGATTCACCGACATAACAAATTCATTAGCATCCCTTGGAAAGGAATACACCCAAGTCGAAAAAGTTCGCAAGATCCTTCGAGCACTCACACCAGATTGGGAGAAGAAGACAACTGCAATAGAAGAAGCGAATGATCTCTCAACAATGACATTAGAAAACCTTATTGGTAATCTAATGGCATATGAAGTGCAACTCGAAGAAAGAAAGAAGGACGAACAACAATTTCTCTCAAGAAGAAATAACTTGCCTTCCATGCATCCTTAGACACGGACAATTCAGAAGACGATGAAGAGGAGATGGCAATGCTTTTAAGAAAATTCAGAAAATTCTTAATGCAAGGTAAGTTTAGATGATTTAATTGTAATAAAACAGGTCATATGAAGAAGGATTGCTCATTGCTCAAAAACAAAGGTAAATTTAAGAGCAAAAAGTTCAGAAAGAAGTAAGACTACCAAGCATCATGGAAAAACAGTGATTCCTCTTCCTCTGACGAAGAAGAAACCACTGAACATGCCAACATCTGTTACATGGCGCTAGAAGAAGATGAGGTGCAATATACTGAACTTTTAGATGCATTCCATGAATTATTCAATGATCTAAAGAATGAAAAAATGAAGAATAAAGTTTTATCAAAGGAAAATAAAAAACTTTTCAAGGAAAATTCATGTTGTGCCTCTCAAGTTTCTTCTATAAATTCTCAAAAAGATGATTTTGAAAAAGTGATATCATCATTGAAAAAGGATAATGAGAATTTTATAAAAGAAAATATTTTGCTTAAAAATGAAACTATGTCTTTAAATAAAAGAATTTCTATGTTAGATAAAGACATGTCAGTTTTCAAAATGAAATATGAAGAGATTTTGAAAAATGTGACTAAATTTAATCAAGGAAAAGAACAGTTGAATGATTTGTTATCATATCAAAAGATGTCACATAATCATTATAGTCTTGGATTTTTTGAAAAATCTTCATATGTTAGTAATCCATATAATTCTTTTGTGAAAAGAAAGTCTGATATTATTTCAAAAAGAAATTAGAACAAGTTTATATGAATTCCTAAAAACTTAAACATTGTTGACAAAAATACTTATATTGCATCATACATACATGATATATGTAATTCATGCAATTATGTGTATACTAACAGGTGGAAACCAAATTCAAATTGGATTTGGTCTCCTAAAGGTTAATGCTTTCATCTTATTATGATTGGTACCATTTTAATGTTTATCTTTTAGGTATCATATAAGAAGTTTGATAAGAAAAATATTTCAAAACATTTATCATATATATATATATATATATATATATATATATATATATATATATATATATATATATATATATGTTATGATATATTTTTTTTGTAGGGGGAGAACACATGTTTTTCTATATCTGTTATAACCTTTTATGCAGGGGGAGAATATATTTTCTGCAGGGGGAGAACATTTAACATATTCTCTGCAGGGGGAGTATTCGTGCGCACAAAGTGTCATCATCAAAAGGGGGAGAATGTTGGAACTTGATTTTGATGATATATTTGTGAAGCCATTTCAATTGAGCTCTTTTACACAAGCCTATTCAAGAGTTCTACATGATCAAGACTTCCCAAAGAGAGTTGCTATGGATGTGTATTGTAATGTTTAATAGTATGTTAAAAGCCTTGAATACACATACACATCATTAGTCTATTAGTAGACTTGACCCTTCCTATTAGTAGACTTAACCACCTATTAGTAGACTTGACCCTTCCTATTAGTAGACTTGACCCTTGCTATTAGCAGACTTGACCCTTCCTATTAGCAGACTAATAGGGTTATTAGTCGACTTATAAAAATGACTAGTCGACTAATACATGTTATAGTCAACTTATAATTACTGCTGGTCGACTAATTGTAGTTTCCAGAAACTTACATATCTATTTCAGTCTTATGTAGTCGACTTATACCCAAGATTAGTCGACTAACCCAGTCTAAATTGCCTACCCTAGTCGATTAACCCCTAACCCCTAGTCGACTTATAGCAGTTTGTAACTGTTGTACAGTTATTGAATTCTGGTGTTTTATCCAACGTTTCAAAATTCAAATTTGTCCTAATAACTACCTAACTGACCCTAACTGACTATAGATTTCAGCTATAAATAGAGATGTTATCTTAGACTAAAATTAACAATTCAAATCTATAGTTTTCTGACCAAAAATCTTGCCAAAATTCTGGTTCTCTGAAAACTGTTCCCACTTTCTGTTTCTTCACCAAATTCCTACTCCAAAGTGAAGATTTCTGAAAGTCAACCTATAATAGCTCTTGTCCACGATCACATACTGAATCAAGGCTTATAGGAAAGTTTGTAATCACTCAAAGGAATCATTATAAAAGAGCGTCTTCTTGGTGTAGAAGAGAAGTTGTACAAGGTGTTGTGGTCTTCTTGGTTGTAAGAAGAGTTGTATACATTTGGCAAAGGGGATTTGTCAAGTGGGATACAAGGTGTTGATTTTGGGTGTACAAAGTCAAAGGATAAAGGAAAATCTCAAGCGGGTGGCTTGGGGACTGGATGTAGGTCACGAGGACCGAACCAGGATAAATCACTCGTGTTTGCGTTTGCTTATTTTTTTCTGTGATTTATTTTCTTTATTGCAAGTACGTTTATTTCTTTAACACTAATATTCTTGTGTGAGTGTTGACATTGTATATTAGATCCACAATTGGCATCATCTCAGGACCAACAGTATATATGAACGTTTTTTATTAAAAATTTAACCCCATCTAATTATCAAATTCCATAATTAATTTCGGAGTCAATTTTGTCAACCGCCTTGTCCCAAAATGGAGTGTGAAAAGATAGAATGATTGACTTGGACTCAGGAAGTACTGGAACTAATACCGACTCAGGAAAGTGACTTAAGTCAAGTAAAGGTTCAGGAGTCAAGATTGGCTCAGGAAGTGGGTCCAAATCAAGAAGTTGAAACTCAAGTCCATATTCAATTTCCCACAATGGAATGTGACTTAATATTTTTGGTTCAAGTTCAAGAATGACAGGTGTGAGAATCAAAACTGACTCTAAAATATTACTCAAGTAGGGTAACAAAACAGGAGTCAATATTGATTCGGGAATTTGAACTGGATCACAAATTTGAGAATCTAGGTCACATTTCTCATTGAGTTCAATTTCATAAAAATGAGAACTTACCAATTTGTCAATAGGACTTTCAAAAGTGTGAAGTTGGTCAAGTTCAATATGATGAACATCAAAGATGGGTGATTCAATTTCATGATGAATTGGCACAGGATCCAATGTTGACTCGGGAAAAAGATTGAAATCAGGTGAAGACACCGGAGTCATTATTGAATCAGGAAGTAGAATTGAATCACTAAGTTGAGGTTCAGGATCATATTCATTCTCAAGTTCTATTTCAGGAAAGGAATAACTTGCCAAACTGTCAATATCATTTTCAAAATTTGGAGTTTGGGCAAGTTCAAATGATTGTGTTGAAATGGAACCTTGTTTTTCAAAACAACATGACTCTTCAGCTCTAACAGAATGGTTAACGACATCAGAACTGGCCAAACGGTGAGAACGTAGATTTTAGACCATCATATCTATGTCATGATTACGAGCATTTTGAGCCTGAGTCATGGCTTCAAGCATCTTTTCATAGTTGATTGGTTCATCGTTTTGTTGAAAAGATGAAGTGTTGTCTTAGAATTGGTGGTGAAATTGTGAGTCCATCAGATTTTGTGATTTTTGTTTGGACTTACGCTTACACATTTCCAAAATTGATTGTTTTCTATTTTGGACTGGTGGAACTGAGTATGAATCTTGGAAATATTGTGGACAAGGTGGATAAGGAGGGCAAGTTGGTTGAAAATTGGACTTGGGGGAGGTGAATCCCCACTGACTCTGTGAAGAGTTGAAATTATTCTGAAAATTATGGTTATAAGATTGGGGGCATGGGTTATGTTGATTCGGATAAGACCAATCTGGCACACTAGGTTGGTTAAAGTTATGATATGCCGGGTTGGTAATATCCGAAAAAGAGGTTGGTGTGTAATATGGATTACCATTCAAATTGGAAAAATTGTTGTTATAAGCCATATCACACAATAAAACACAAACAAAGAAGAAAAAAACAAATAAGCAAACAAAAAAGAAAAAAATTCTAACCTAAGTTAGGGTAGACCTTTGACCTAGACGACTCTTAACTGGTTAGACTGTCCAGAGGAGGTATAATGTAGACTTTGACCACAAGCTAATCAGCTAGGTCAGGGCATGATTGGTGAGAGGTTATCCGTAAAAGACGTTCCTTAATTAAGTAACCACCAACCTTCGGGCTTTCGGCCCTTAATCCCCTTCCTAGATACTGATTTGACAAGAGTCAAATTCCAACACCTTTCACCTTAGGATAATCTCCTAATGAGTTTGAGATGTCCCTAAGGCCAACATCTATCAAATTTTACTTAGGTTTAGGTTGTGCGTGCTTGGAGATGGTTTGTGGGCTAAGGAAGGGTAATGACTTCCCCACCTTATCTTGACTTGGGTTTTACCCTTAGAATTTATTTGTGCAAAGTGTACAAGATATAGAAAAGTAACATTCAAAAGCAAATATCACCCAAGAATGTTTCCTAAACTATATGCTATGCATACATACCTTGTCTTCAGCTCTCTTCAACAGTAATTGTAAAATAAACGTAATTAGACAAATGCCTAGAATGCAAGTCTAAACGTTTTTTAAGCAATTAACAATAACTCAAATTACTGTTGGATTAAAATAGGGATGGTGGATAGCAGATATAGCAAGAATACAACATACAAAAACTTAATTTTTTTACGAGCAATATGTCCTGCAAAAAAGAGTTTTAGTAGTCCAATGAAATTTTCAACTTTTGCAACGCAATTTCTTGAAATTTTGTTTCCTACTTTTGAGAGTGGGGGCACAGAATTTATAAGTCTTCTCTTGCAAAACTTGAATGCTAGATCTGAATCTTGAAGTCTCTGAAATGACACACCAAACTTGTTAAAAAATAAATACACCGTTCCCTCCCCGATAACGGCGCGAAAAATTTGATTGGCGTGTTGATTGTTGAATATCTCTTATCAAATGATAGAATTAGAAATAGTTATCAACATAAGAGTTGTAGCTCTGTAAGTCTTCTTTCTGGATCACCTTGAATCATCAGATTTGAGATTCGGTGACGAAAGTTATGATTCAAATACTGAAATGTATCCAGTCAGAATCTGAGTCAAACTTGCTTCATCTCATCTGTTGATCTTCTCTCCATCCATTTATCTCTTTGTATTTGATATTATCCTCGATTGATCTTTAGCTAACCAAAATAGATTTATAAAAATATGAATTTTATTGGTTTCCATTTGGTGTTATCTTTCTGATTTGCTCTGATCTTCAGCTGAACATTTGCCCCAATCCTTGATTTGTTCTAATTAGATTTGGGATCATCCTCAGCTAACCAAATAAATCCAGTTAAATCTGATTTTAACTGGTATTTATTTGGTTTAATCCTCTTTCTCTTCATTATTATCTTCTACAAAATAGACATTTAAGACAAAGAAATTAGCAGATTTATTACATGATAAATGTAGGAGTGTAATGAAAAAAATGCAAAATATGTGTATGATCAGGTAACCTAGAGGTCTAACGACTTGTTGCACATGCTCAGTGTAATCGCGTGACCTGCGAAAGTGGTCTAATAATTTTTTGTTTAGTTGTTTTGCTCGAGGATGAGCAAAAGATAGTTATGGGGGTGTGATCGGTCGCTAATATTGCACATTCATTATCATATTCTCATACTTATTATAAAATAAACTCTGCTTTTTTCTAATTATTGTTTAATTTATTTGCAGGCCCGTTCCTAAAGGAGAGTGAAGAGAAATGAGCCCAAAAGCCCATCAAATTCTGAATTAAATAAGAATTAATTCGAACTCAGTAAATCAGGGCAGATCAGGTCGGTTCAGATCGGTTGAAAAGCAGTTAGAACAAATCCCTACAAATCAATCGGTTGAAGCCAAGGATCAAAGGCCATTTCGTCAAAATCTCAGACTTAAACTGCAAATACAGCTGATGATAAACATCAATTGCGAAACCGGGGAGTACCACCAACAGGGTGTGGCCAGCCGCGAAAACGCGGCCAAAGCCGCATTTTCGCGGCTTTGTTAGAGAGTTAGGGGAGCGTTTGCTCCCCCTATCTTCATACGCTCTCATAGGTTGGGTTTTGCCTATAAATACTGGGATTTTCATAGCGTAGAGGGACGACCATGCAGAGATAGGATTTAGTCCAGTTTTCATTCTGTGTAGTGTAGGTTTTTGTTTTCTTTTGATGTAATTTTTATTTCTTTGTAAGTATAGTTTAGACTGAGATTCATGTAAGTAAGAGAGAGAGGCTTATGTTAAGAGTGACACCGATGTACCTCCTCCTTTCTTCCATCGTTTCTGCAAGCAATAAAAGGTAACTTTTTTTTATGTTTGTCTTCACTTTTGTTTGCTTCTTCTTCTTTCTACTTTTCCTCTTTTAGTTATGATGAGCATTCAAGTGAATCTAGAAGCATCAGTATAACAATGTTTGTGTGAGTGCCAACGATATTTCATGATGATGTTCTCCTCCTCAAGACTTTGTATCATTTCATTCTTGTTGGTCTTGATGATGTAATGTGAAAGGGGACTGAGCTCGATCTTATGTCTTATGCGTTGAACGCCCCCAAAGCAAGGTAGAACATGCAAGAGTTCCAGGTAAGTCATCAACCAAAGGAGCTAAGTATTTCTTTAATCTTTTTTTTCTTTTCTTTTATTTCTTTAGTTTAGATCACCAACACCAACAACACCCACTTCTTTTATCACTCATTTTCTATTTCTTTGTATGTTATCCAATTCTGGTTTCTCTATCTTCCCAATCTCTCACTTTTTGCCCAACTTCATTGTAATTTATTTTTCTTTTCTTTTTAAGAAACTAAAGAAGAACTTTAACCATTAATGGTAGCATAAAAAAGAACTTGCTAGAAAAGCTTCAATCCCTAGTCCCTCCTTGTGGATCACGACCCGCATAGCCACTTGCTATCGCGGTAGAATTGAGTAACTTGCACTTTTTAATCTTAAAATCTGAAATTCTGTATTTGTGTGCTGGTTCTACCTCAATCACTAAACTAAAGAAATAAAAGAAAAGAAAGAAAAGATTAAAGAAATACTTGCCTCCTTTGGTTGATGACTTACCTGGGACCCTTGCATGTTCTACCTTTCTTCAGAGGCGTTCAACGCATAAGACATAAGATCCAGCTCAGTTCCCATTCGCATTACATCATCAAGACGAACAAGAATGAAATGATACGGAGTCTTGAGGAGGAGAACATCATCATGAAATATCGTTGGCACTCACACAAACATTGTTATAATGATGCTTCTAGATTCACTTGAATGCTCATCATAACCAAAAGAGGAAAAGTAGAAAGAAGAAGGAAACAAAAGTGAAGACAAACATAAAAAAAAAAGTTAACTTTTATTGCTGGCATAAACGATGGAAGAAAGGAGGAGGTACATCGGTGTCACTCTCAACATAAGCCTCTCTCTCTTACTTACATGAATCTCAGTCTAAACTATACTTACAAAGAAATAAAAATTACATCAAAAGAAAACAAAAAACCTACACTACAAAGAATGAAAAACTTGACTAAATCCTATCTCTGCATGGTCGTCCATGTACGCTCTGAAAATCCCAGTATTTATAGGCAAAACCCAACCTATGAGAGCGTATGAAGATAGGGGGAGCAAACGCTCCCCCTAACTCTCTAACAAAGCGCTAAAATTTGATTGAGGTTTTTACCTGCATACAAAATATAGTATTTCAGATTTTAAGATTAAAGAATACAAATTATTCAATTCTACCGCAATAGCAAGTGGCTATGCGGGTCATGATCCACAAGGAGGGACTAGCGATAGAATCTTATTTAGCAAGTTCTCTTTTATGCTACAATTAATGGTTAAAAATTCTTCTTTTAGTTCTTTAAAAGAAAAATGAAAAATAGAGTTAAAGTCAAGTTAGGAAGAAAGTGGTAGAATAAAGAGATGGAGAAAATAGAAGCGATATGTACAAAGAAAATGAAAGAGTGAAAGAGATTTGGGTGATTATGGTGTTGGTGATCTACACTAAAAGTTACTAGAAAAGAAAGAAAAACTAAAACCTAAAAAACATACTTACCTCTTCGGCGCCTGTTTACCTTTCACCCGTATCGACGATGTACCTTTCTTTGAAGGCGAGTGAAGCATGGCAGATGAGATCTTCCCCATTCCCGATTTACACTATGAAATGAAAGGGCGAGCTATACTACCATAGAAATGGATGTCCATCAACATAAGCCATCAACGACACTTGCAAGGAGAAGGCAACTTCGAGGCTATCGGTTTCATTTGGATCCACAAACACAAAAGAGGAAAGCGAACAAAAACAAGAATAGAAAAGAAAAGGAAACCTCGATTCGATTCAAATAATAATGGAAGAAAAGATCACTTACACTGGTGTCATCTTCAGTACAAGCTTCCTCTCATTCCTCCATGAAAGTATCCTCTCCTCTCAGTTACTGTACGCGTCAGAAAGATCACGATTGCAAAATTCTTTAGATTGAATAGAAGATTACAACGGATACAATCTGATTACAAAAGAGAGGAAATCTCAGGGTTGATTCTCCTCTTTATTTAAAACTGGGTTCTTCATGTGACGGTAGAGAGTGAGTCTTGTTCTCCGTTGACCGGCCGAACGTCAAGTTTCTCTTCTGGATCCTCTCTTTGGATCTACTGGTGGAGTAGCATAGCTCCTATCAGTAATGGAATCTCAAAGAGATTTAAAGAACTTGAACTTAGCAAGTTAACAAAAAGAGTTGAACTCTTCTCAGACTACAAGAGCTTCGAGGCCGAACTTTGCTGAGGTAGCTCTCCTCCTCTGCCCATGGCTTCTTAGATTCCTCCATCAGGACTCTCCTCCTCAGCCCTTTTATAAGAGGTCCCCTCCCCCCTGGTGGTTCCAGAGCCCTTCCTCCAGGTTCTCCCTTCTCTCTACCTATTCATAGCTATTTATAGAGAAATTGAGGTGTAACCAACCCCTTAAATCTCTCCATAATGGCAAGGGTGTAACCAACTCCTTAAAACTCTCCATAATGGGAAGTTATTCCCCATTATGTGGAGAGAAAATGGGGTGTAACTGACCAAGTTTATGGCTGTCAGTTATAGCAGAAATGCGGGTCTCGCGCTGGACGCGGACTTTACTTTGATGTTGAGACGCGGAGCTCACAGGCTCGCGTCTGTGTTAGAACGCGGAGCTTCTCAGGCTCGCGTTTGAGTTGAAATGAGACCTCCGCGTCTGACGACCTCCGCGTCTGACAAAGGATGCGAGGTCCGCGTCTGGCGACCTCCACCTCAGAGGTTGGAATGTGACCTCCGCGTCTGACTGAGGATGCGAGGTCTGCGTCTGACATTGGAACACGAGGTCTGTGTCTGGCGACCTCCGCGTCAGAGGCTAGAACGTGGGGTCCGCATCTGGCATTAGAACGCGAACTCCACGTCAGAGGCTGGAACGCGGGGTCTGCGTCTGGGAGATTCGCGTCTGAGGCTTTGTCCGTAGTAATTTTTTGATAGCCTACAGAACCCCCTCCACAGTTTTCGATATTCCGCGGTTGACTGGGACGGATTTCGAAATACTTTGGACTTTGGTTGAGTCGGGACTTCCTGTAATCAGACTGGCATTCTTCTGAGAGGCAGCTCGAGCTTGATCTTGTCTGGATTTTGGTCTTCGTGAGTGTACTCTTGAACTGCTTGAAGCTCTTTGTATTGGGGAGAGAGGACGCAGCTCTCACAGACGCGGTTCTGGCACACTGATCAAGTGGAGACGCGAACTTCACCAAAGTTGAGAGGAGACTCTCAATTATTGTAAAGACGTGGCTCTCAATTTGAGATTCAACATTGAGACGCGACTCTGTACTTGAGACGCGACTCTGTACTTGAGACGCGAAGTTCATGCTCAAAGCTTCTTTGAAAGAGTTTTAATTGCCAGAGGTGTGATATTAACTTAGCAAATTAAATAACTCTACTAAGGGAATTTGAGAAGGTTACTGTCAGAGGTGGGATGTTAACTTGACAGTGAGATCTGGACTTGTGTTTTGAACAAGTTTTGTAGACTTGCTATTCTATTGATGAGAATAACAAGTGGAGTTTGATCCGCTGGGGATTATGTCAGAGTCTATCGTCAGAGGTTTAGTGTTAACATGACTAGTACTCTGCTGGAAATCAATGGAATGAAAGTTACTGTTAGAGGTATGGTATTAACATAACAGCGTTGATTTTGCGATCTACGCAACTTAGATGGACCTGTCATTCCATTGGGGAAAATGACAAGTGGGATTGGATTTGTTGAAGATTCATGAAGATTTTTACCGTCAGAGGTGCAATGTTAACGTAACGGGTTTGGGTTTGTAATTTGAGCAAATTAAATTGTCAGAGGTGTGATATTAACTTGACAAAGATGTGTACTAGAGGTGTGATATTAGCTTAGCAGTACAAAAGTAAGAAGATCATTGTCATAAGTGTAATGTTAACTTAATAATGAAATGCATGCTAGAGGTGTGATATTTAACTTAGCATCGAAATGTCTTGTTTTCACTGAGAAAATTTAGAGAAGATCATTGTCATAGGTGTAATGTTAACTTAACAATGAAATATATGCTAGAGGTGTGATGTTTAACTTAGCATTGAAAGATCTCATTTTTGCGGAGAAAATCGAGGAGATCACTGTCATAGGTGTAATGTTAACTTAACAGCGATTGATTTTGTGATATGAGCAACTTTGGTCAGAAGTGTAGTATTAACTTGACCGAGAGATTCTGCGATCTGCGCAGTTTGATAGACTCGCCATCCTATTGAAGAGGACTGACAAGTTGAAATTTTGGTCAGAGGTGTGATGTTAACTTGACCGGAATTTGTCTTGCGATTTGAGCAAGTTTGGTCAGAGGTGTGATGTTAACTTGACCGGGATTTGTCTACTGTTAGAGGTGTGATTTTGAACATAACAGTATTTTGAGTAGATTTGTCATTCTATTGAGAAGAATTGACAAGTTGAAGTTTTACCCCCGGGAAACATTAAAGCCTTACTGTCAGAGGTGTAATATTAACATGACAGGTTCGATTTGTAATTTATTCCACTGAGAAAATTGAGGGAAATCACTGTTTGAGGTTTAATGTTAACTTAACAGTGAATATGCCAGAGGTATAATGTTAACTTGGCATGTTTGATCTGTGATTATTTCAATGGGGAAATAGTCACAGGCTTTTTGTGGTCCTACCATTCCATGGATGGGAATTGGTAAGGGATTTTGGAGGGAATTTTAGGGAATGAGTTGTCAGAGGTAACTGTTAACATGACAAATATTGATTTCCTTAGAAAATAAAGATTTACTGTTAGAGGTGTAATGTTTAACATAACAGTAATAGGATTTTGTGATTTAAGCAATTTAAGTGGACCTGTCATTCTATTGAAGAGAATGACAAGTAAGACAAGACCCGTCGGGGAGCTAAATATTTCATTAACGTCAGAGGTGTGATATTAACTTAATGGATCAGATTGAATCTTGTCAGAGGTGTGATATTAACTTGACAAGGATGTGAGTTAGAGGTGTACTGTTAACTTAGCTCCAAAAGAACTTCAGTTTCATCGGGGAGACTGAAGATATCACTGTCATAGGTGGTGTTAAACTTAACAGTGGGGGTAATGTTAGAGGTGTGATGTTAAACTTAGCATTGGTCATCTCGACTCCGATACAGTAGTTCGAGGGAAAGTCATTGTCATAGGTGTATTGTTGAACTTAACAATGAATTGGTTGCTAGAGGTGTGGTGTTCAACTTAGCATCGCTCATTTCAGCTTCGATATGGAAGCCTGAGAAAAAGTGACTGTCAGAGGTTTTAATATTGAACTTGGCAGCAACTCAATCACTGTTAGAGGTGTAGTATTAACATAACAATAGTTTGTCAGAGGTGTAATATTAACATGACAGTAGTTGGTTTGCGATATGAGCAATTTTGAGGACTTGTCATTCTATTGATGAGAATTGATAGGTGGAGTTTGAAATGTCAGAGGTATAGTATTAACTTGACAATTTGGTTGATTTGTGACTCCATGTAGAGGAGCGACAAGTGAAGCTAGTACTCACTGGGGAGTATTGAAACTTTCCATTGTCAGAGGTTTGATATTAAACTTAACAATGATTGTATTTGTGGACCTACCACTCTATGGAAGAGAATTGGTAGGAGATTTTAGTGGAAAATAAAATGAACTGTCAGAGGTTTAATATTAACGTGACAGAATCCACTGGGGATTGAAAAATCTGATTTGTCAGAGGTTTATTATTAACATGACAAATCCCAGTTCATTTCATTGGAGGAATGAACATAGGTATTTTTGTAGCCCTACCATTCTGTGGATTAGAATTGGTAGGAGATTTTGGAGGAGAGGATGGGGCCAAGTCCCTCAAGGTTTTTAGCAAACCTTCTACTCAGGCTCGTGTTTTCATGTCGGAGAAAGGATGTGAGGTCCACATCTGGCGACCTCCGCGTCTGACATTAGAACGCGAGGTTTGTGTCTAGCGACCTCCGCGTTTGACTGAGAAAGGACGCGAGATCCGCGTCTGGTGACCTCCGCGTCTGACATTGGAACGCGAGGTCTGCTTCTTTTGGAGGAGTTTGAGTTTGAAGCCTTATAGGCTAAAAACTGACAGCTCTATCTGAAAGTTGCAGTGACAATTAAACGGAACCGTCGAGATGAACTGCTCGCAATGGCACTCGAATCCATGGGATGAGAGCTTCTCAGTTCATATTTGAACATGGCCTCTTGGGGCTGAACGCGAACCTCGCGTTTCTGAAGTGAAACGCGATGATCTCATTCTGACGCAGCCTCCTGCTGAACGCGTGTCTTGCGCTTTTAAATAAAAACGCGAAGGTCATCCTTTAACACTGTCAGCGACTCTCGCATGCTAAGGTCATGTTCTGACGTGGCCTTAGGCTGAACGTGGGTCTCGCGTTCTCGCGTTTTAGCACAGCTTGAGGCTGAACGCGAAATTCACGTTTTGGCGCTGAAACGCGCAGCTCGTGAACGCGAGCATCGCGTTTTGTTGCAGAAATGCATGGTGAAAGCGAGATTCGCGTTTGGTGTCGAAATGCGGGGGCGTGAGCTCTGTTTGCTGATGGTGAACTTGACGTCTTTGTCGACGATCAGCAATTTGCTTGGCTCGCAGGAGTTGATGCGAATCCCCTACAAATTGAGTTTGCTGAGCCTTGAGAGGAGTTTTGCGGCGAGATTTGCCTTCATCATCATTGGCCTCGCGGGTCTCGTAGGAGACATTGATGCGGGCCACATATGCTGTTGTAACCACTCCTGTTTGCTGACGATGAGTGCAACGCCTTTGCCGTCTCTCGGCATTCCGATTGAGTCGAAGAGGTTGTTGAGAACCCCCGCATCCGGAACTGGAAGTGCCTTGATAAAAGGATGGAGGAGAGATTGGTCTCTATTGTCATCTTAATCGTGGGTCATGGTGCGGGTCTCTGAATAGACGTTGGGGCTGACCATGTTATCTCCAAGGGACTCCCGAAGCTTTGGGGCAGTTCAACTTCTCTTAGTCGAATTTGATTACAAGCGATTCGACTGTGAATCCAAACATCTTGACATTGGCTTGCGCCACCACTTTTTCGTTGGTTGAGAAAGATCAGATCCCCAGCGGAGTCGCCATCTTTTGTACGCGTCAGAAAGATCACGATTGTAAAATTCTTTAGATTGAATAGAAGATTACAACGGATACAATCCGATTACAAAAGAGAGGAAATCTCAGGGTTGATTCTCCTCTTTATTTAAAACTGGGTTCTTCATGTTACGGTAGAGAGTGAGTCTTGTTCTCCGTTGACCGGCCGAACGTCAAGTTTCTCTTCTGGATCCTCTCTTTGGATCTACTGGTGGAGTAGCATAGCTCCTATCAGTAATGGAATCTCAAAGAGATTTAAAGAACTTGAACTTAGCAAGTTAACAAAAAGAGTTGAACTCTTCTCAGGCTACAAGAGCTTCGAGGCCGAACTTTACTGAGGTAGCTCTCCTCCTCTGCCCATGGCTTCTTAGATTCCTCCATCAGGACTCTCCTCCTCAGCCCTTTTAGAAGAGGTCCCCTCCCCCCTGGTGGTTCCAGAGCCCTTCCTCCAGGTTCTCCCTTCTCTCTAGCTATTCATAGCTATTTATAGAGGAATTGAGGTGTAACCAACCCCTTAAATCTCTCCATAATGGCAGGGGTGTAACCAACTCCTTAAAACTCTCCATAATGGGAAGTTATTCCCCATTATGTGGAGAGAAAATGGGGTGTAACTGACCAAGTTTATGGCTGTCAGTTATAGCAGAAATGCGGGTCTCGCGCTGGACGCGGACTTTACTTTGATGTTGAGACGCGGAGCTCACAGGCTCGCGTCTGTGTTAGAACGCAGAGCTTCTCAGGCTCGCGTTTGAGTTGAAACGAGACCTCCGCATCTGACGACCTCCGCGTCTGACAAAGGATGCGAGGTCCGCGTCTGGCGACCTCCGCCTCAGAGGTTGGAATACGACCTCCGCGTCTGACTGAGGATGCGAGGTCTGCGTCTGACATTGGAACACGAGGTCTGCGTCTGGCGACCTCCGCGTCAGAGGCTGGAACGTGGGGTCCGCATCTGGCATGGGAACGCGACCTCCGCGTCAGAGGCTGGAACGCGGGGTCCGCGTCTGGGAGATCGCGTCTGAGACTTTGTCTGTAGTAATTTTTTGATAGCCTACAGTTACATAAATAAAATAAAAATTACATGAAAGAAAATAAAAACCTAAGTTACAAACTACAAATTAGCCTAAGTTTTACTCTCTGCTTGGTCCCCCTCTTGCCTTTGAGATTGCAGGTATTTATAGAAGAAATGCGGAGGTTAGAGTAGTATGAAGATAGGGAAAGCTGGCTATTTCTGAATTTGAATCCTCCCCTTATCTCCAAACTTGATTTGATGTGAATATTCAGTTCTGATTTGTAGTTTGTTGGCGTGTTGATTGCTGAATATTACTTATTAAATGATAGAATTAGAAATAGTGATCAACATATGCGTTGTAGCCCTATAAGTCTGATTTCTGGATCATCTTGAATCATTAGATTTGAGATTCGGTAACGAAAATTATGATTCAAATAGTAAAATGTATCCAGTCAGAATCTGAGTCAAACTTGCTTCATCTCATCCGTTGATCTTCTCTCTATCCATTTATCTCTCTGTATATGATATTATCCTCGGTTGATCTTTAGCTATGAAAAATGGATTTATAGAAATCTGAATTTTATCGGTTTTCATTTGGTATTATCTTTCTGATTTGCTATGATCTTCAGCTGAACATTTGCCCCAATCCTTATTTGTTCTAACTAGATCTGGGATCATCCTCAGCTAACCAAATAGATTCAGTTAAATATGATTTTAACTGGTATTTATTTAGTTTAATCCTTTTTCTCTTCATTATTATCTTCTGCAAAATAGATATTTAAGACAAGAAAATTAGCAGATTTATTATACGATAAATGTAGGAGTGTAATGAAAAGAATGCAAAATATGTGTACGATCATCCAAGATGATCCCGGACGCCATCACTTACGCTAAACGATGTCATGCCTGTCAAGTCCATGGTGACTTCATCCATCAAGCACCAGGATATCTTCACTCTACAATCTCAACCTGGCCATTTCAGTTGTGGGGAATGGACGTGGTCAGCCCTATCAGCCCACATTCATCCAAAGGATATCGGTTCATCTTAGCTATAACTGATTACTTCTCTAAATGGGCTGAAGCTATTCCCTTGAGTGAGGTAAAGACATCTGACATGATCAAATTCGTTAAACATCACGTCATTTAACGTTTTGGTGTGCCACGATGGATTGTTCATGATAATGGGCCCCAATTCGTCAGCCAGGCTTTTCAGAGGTTCTGTAAAAAGTTCAGAATCCAGAGTGTGTCCTCAACGGCATACTACCTAGCCGCTAACGGCCTTGCAGAAGCTTTCAACAAGACTATTGCAAAACTTCTCAAGAAATTCGTCTCAAAAAGCCAACATGACTGGGACGACAAGTTAGGTGAATACTTATGGGCCTATCGCACGACGGTTCGAATCCTGACGAAGGCTACACCTTTCTCCTTGGTGTATGGGTGTGAAGCTGTGCTCCCATTAGAAATTCAAATCCCATCTCTATGTGTCGCCTTGACAACAGAGATGAGAAATGAGGAGAAGCATCGACTGCGGCTCCAAGAACTGGAAGCTTTGGATGATAAACGCCTGCAAGCTCAACAGCAAATCGAGCTCTATCAAGCTCGAATTACCAGAGCCTTCAATAAGAAAGTCAAGGAACGAACTTTCAAGAAAGATGACCTTGTCTTAGCTGTTAGAAGACCTATGGTGATGACGCATAAGACCAATGAAAAATTTCAGCCCAAATGGGAAGGACCATTTATAGTAGAGTTGGTCTACTCAAATGGAGCATATCGCCTCATAACCTCAGATGGTGATACGCTCATGATGCCAATCAACGGTAAATTCTTGAAGAAATACTATCCTTGATGGCACTCTTCTCCTGATCAGGTTAATACTACACCTCTGACTGAAGCTCCAGATCCAAGATCAGCGCCAAAGAAAGCTTTCTTCCTCTACTGGATCACATCACGGTCAATCAGCATCAAGCTAATCAAGTGCTGGTTACATCATAATGCATGATATAAATATTGAAGAAGGAACAAAATACAGAACTTCAGTTTTAGTTTACTTACTCTTTTACTGACATCCGACACCTCCGATGGCTAAGGATAGTGAAAAATGTTGGCTTTTAAGCCTAACATAAGTCTTCGACAACTCATCATGTTGAGGGGAATAGCATGGCTATCCCAACTCAAACGGTAGGTAGTAAAGTTACACCAAATCCGTTGATAGTTGAGGGTTTGCTAAAAATTCTAATGGACTTGGTCCCATTCTCTCCTCCAAAATCTCTTACCAATTCTCACCTACAGAATGGTAGGGCCACAAAAATATCTGTGTTCATCTTCCTAACGAAATGAACTTGGATTTGTTAAGTTAATATTAAACCTCTAACAAACTAGATTTTCCAATCCCCAGTGGATTCAGTAAAGTTAATAATAAACCTCTGACAACAAAACTCATTAGTTAGAAATCATCACTATTAAGTTTAATACTACAACTCTAACGACAAATTTCCCATGTCTCAGGAAATCAACTATTGTCACGTTAATATTAAACCTCTGACAGTTCATTTTACTCTCCACCCAAAATCCCTTACCAATTCTCTTCCATAGAAGGGTAGGTCCACAAATGCAATCATTGCTATGTTAACACTATACCTCTGACAATGAAAAATTCCAAAACTCCCGAACTAGTGTAAACCTCACTTGTCTCTCCTCTATATGGAGTCACAAGTCTTTAAATCCTTGTCAAGTTAACACTACACCTCTGACACCCCAAACTTCACTTGTCAATTCTTATCAATAGAATGACAAGTCATCAAAATTGCTCATATCGCAAATCAACTACTGTCAGGTTAACATCACACCTCTGATAAATTACTGTTAAGTTTAACACTATACCTCTAACAGTGATTAAGTTGCTGCAAGTTCAATATTAAACCTCTGACAGTCACTTTCCCTTAGACTTCTATATCGAAGCTGAGATGAGCGATGCTAATTTTAACATCACACCTCTAGCGTCCATTTCATTGCTAAGTTCAACAATACACCTATGACAATGACTTTCCCTCGAACTTTCCTATCAAAGTCGAGATGACCGATGCCAAGTTCAGAATTACACCTCTAGCATTACCTTCACTGCCAAGTTTAACATTACACCTATGACAGTGATGTTTTCAGTCTTCTCAAATGAAATTGAAATTCCCGTTGAGTCAAGTTAATATCACACCTCTGATCCACATTCCTGTCAAGTTAATACCACACCTCTGACAGTAATCTTGAATTCCCGAAATAGAATTTTCCCAACTTTGACTTTTTAAGTTAATTATCGCATTTCTAGCAAGTCAAGAGTCCCCACTTCTATGTGTCTGATTTTCAAAAAAAAAGAAATTCAAGACATATAAGAAGATAAGAAAAAGTGTCACATTTATTAATATTCAAACATATAAAAGTGATACAAGACGCTCTCTTATACAAATAAGATTGAGTGTTACAATAAAGGAGTACAAAGAAGTCCCTCTCTCTCAGCGAAAGGTTGCACTCACTCCTGTAGATACACCACTCCAAATACAAGATGTTTGGAAGAGCACCGCAGAAAGGTTCTTCTCTTCTCCTACTGAATCATGTCACAGTTGATCAGTGTTAAGACGATTAGATGCTGGTCACATAATGATGCATGATGTAAACATTGAAGAAGCTCACCGCTCATCGAGAACAATGGTGTTTCTCGAGGTCGAAATGCAAAACAACATTCTGATTCGACCCGACCAACTGGTGTGGGCCGTAATCCTTCGTTGATGGACATCTCCACTACCAGAAAGTCATCTAATGAACATGAGTTTTTCGTCGATGTCACTTCCGGGGATAAGATTGGTGAAGGGAGGATCTAAGACCTTACAGGTGACGTCCTCTTTCCCGTGACCTACAAGAGGACCATACCCACCACCATACCCACTGTGACCATGACAAACCCAGGACATTGCTGGTGCGTCATGTCCAATAAGGCCTTGACGGATGTCATTAACTGTGCGAATCCTCCTCGCCCATGAACAGGAGCTTTGATTCTCCCACTGCTCGCCATTCAAACAAGCTCGCTGGTCAAAATATTCTCCCAAGAGCCCAGCGAAGATGCGAAAGACTGACTAAAGCTGCCAGAACCTGCAAGAAGCAAGAAACCAAAGAGTTAAAATTTTGTTAAGGCAAAAAGGTAAAAACTGAAGGGCAGATGCAGTTGAAGCTGTGAATTCAAACACAGAATTGACCAGTGCAGATCTGAACGCAGTCAGGCTTGAGATCCGCCTCTGAGAAAAAAGACGCGAGCTAACCCAGATGCAGAGGTCGCCGCACCCGCGTTTGAAAAACAGGGGTTGCCACATCTAAGTCCAGAGATCTCGAAAGAATTAAAATTCTTTAAGTCAAAAACCTCAAACGCGGGCTTTATGTACAAAGCTCACGTCTCAAGATCCAAGTATAAAGTTTATCACGCTCGCGTCAAAGGATTTGTGAGTTAGAGTTCAAAGTTAATGAGCTTGTGTTTCATCAAGAAGGCTGAAAGACGCGACTTCCGAACACGGGCGCATCAATCAGATTTCAAGAGAAGTTCAAGAGATCGAATTTCTTCAATGGACAGGAAAACAGAAACTCGATGGGACTGAGTATTTCATGGCGACAACTAGTTCCTACGCAAAGAAGAATTATCTAGAAGTTGTACTTTATGCAGCAAGGCGCGGCCGGTAAAAGCACTTAAGGTGATGCTTTTTGATCTTGAAATCACTTGACAGTGATAATCTTTGGAAAAGATTAAAGGAAAGCATGGAAGCTTTGAGTTCTTGCTGTTCATTGGAACATATCCTCTTAAAGGTAAGAAGGACAATTCAAGACGAAGACCCTCGGAGCGCATGCTCTCAAAGGGAAACAGTCTAGATAATGGGCTGTTAAGGGGATGAGGCCTATTTATAGGCAAGCCATAAGGCTTACACTTAATAGCATAAAAATAAAAGCCATCAGCCTTAATTCCTACATGAACATCAAAATTCAATGAGGAGCTGACGCGTGGATTGCCACTTCGGGAAACATCAAAAAACATAAGTCCCCAATCGTCAATGCCGACTTGGCATTTAAAGATCCAACAAGATCTTTAAGATGGGCTGCATGTGACGCTTAGGAGGCTGCGTCAGGCGCAGACTCAGAGGTCACGTCCACAAGTCCGCGTCCTTTCATAAACCCGAGGGCTGCGTTCCTTTCATTCTTATTGAAGAAGCCACAACCGCGTCTCCTGAAATGGTTCAGAGCCGCGTCTCCTCAGCAAAATGGAACCACCCTCCATGACTATTCAGACTCGTACTTCAAAGTTTGAACCTTCCAAAGGGACCTGAGTTGCGTCTCTTTTGAGTCAGAGCCGCGTCCCCATCGACCAGCTGAGCCCTGCGCGTCAGTCCTGAGGAGCCCAAAATTGCGTCTTCACTGAAGTCTGCGTCCTAAATCAAGGGCTGCGTCCATGGATCTGTGTCCTTTTATAAGCATGAAGGTCGCGTCCCCTTTATTAAAGAACGCAAATTCGCGTCTCAGAATCGTGTCTTTTATTTTTAAGCCAGGGTCGTATCCTTAACAAAAAGGAAGGTTCGCGCGTCTTCCTTGATGAACCTGAACTGCGTCTCCATTAATGAGTCAGAGTCGCGTCTCCCAAAATCGCGTCTCCATTACAGATGAGAGTCGCATCTCTCTCAAGAACTCATTACAGTCTGAGTTTATTATTCATGGTTGTATCCTATCAAAACAACTAAGGACTACGTTTCCACAAACAGTCAAGGAGTAAGACAATGAAAGCTGAGTTCATCCAGACATCAAATAGTCCGAAAAGATAAAAGCGTGATAAAAATTGGACAATTTTTATTATTTGACTTGAAAAATAATAAAAAGTAATACAAACACTCTTATTTAACAAAAAGACTGTTACAAAAAGGAGAAGAAGGCTAATAATCCTGATTTCCCAAAGAACGGATTTGTTCCTGGAGGCGATGCATCTTGAGCTGACGCGCCTTTTTAGCTTCCATCAGAGCTGGGACTCGCAAGTCTTCCTCGGACAGAAATTTCTTCGTAGCCAGTTACGCCTGAAGAGACTCCAACTTGGAGGAAAGAGTAGTAAGATTTTCTTGAACCTGTGTCCTAGCAGTTTTCAACTCTTCCAGCCTTTTTTTAGCAACAACAAGTTTCTGCTCATTGGCCTCAATCAAGGATTGCACCCTAGCAATAGTAATCTGAGCAGTGGTGATAACTTGCTCTGCACTCTGGATGACGATTTCAGATTCCTTTGAATCGCCAATCAGTCTTTGGTGGTCAGCTTGGAAGCGCTGAATATGGCGGGCTTCTTCAGCCATTTTCTCCTCTATCTCTTTTCGCTCATGTTCTTGAGCGGCAAGAAGCTTACTCAGTACCGACTGAGCCTCATCCATTGAGCCAGCATTCTCTAAGGTCTTGAGCTCCTTCAGATGGCTCCCTACCCGTTCAACCAGCATCAGGCATGCCCTAACTTACGAAGGACTTCCAGTGTGACCGATGTTCTCGATCTGATTTTTGAGAAGTATCCAGGCAAATTCAAAAGAACTGCCCCTAGAAAGGATCAAATCAATACGGGACCTCATGGAAGCAAAAAATTGTTGCACCATTTGACGTGCTAGCTTTTCCATGATGTCGTTAGCTGGAGATAACCCTACTGATGTACTCCTGGACTCCCTTTCCATGACAGGACAAGAGACAGGAACCAGTTCAACTTGCGCAGAGGTGAGGCTGACATTAGGTTCGTCAGACACTGAGGTAGTCACCAATACCTCCGGGACAGTTATTGTTGTAGCAGCTTCCACTATAACAGAAACAACAGCAAACTCTACAGCACTGGGTTCCTCGGCCAAAGTTTGAACTGTGCTATCTTCTGCGCCAATGCTTGTCGCAGGATCCTCTACTTGAGCTACCCCAGTGCTCTCTGCAAATCACAACGTTAAATGTTAGTGGTAATGATAAGAGTATCCAACACGTCAATATTCTCTTACCAAGTTGAGGATCTGAAGATAACAAATCCCTAGATAAGCCATTTGGGGATGAGGGCTCCCCGACCTCAGCGGTTGCACCCTCATGAGGCATCCCGGTAGTGGGAGCCTCAAGGCCCTCCTGTTGGGCAAGCTCTTTGATCATCTCCTCAATATGAGAAGAAGTTGTGGCTTCATTACCAGCAACCAACCCTGTAGAAGAAAGTCAAAAGGAAATGTTAGACTCATTCCTAACTTGATGGGGAACCAGTTCAGGAGGACAAAGAAAATACCTTCAGTAGCAGTAATCCTTGCTATCAGCAAAACTCTCATAAGGACGTATCCCTGTATCTCTTCCTCCGAGATATGTAAGAATTTGCTCGTATCAGGAAGAGCGGGTTCATCGCCAAAATCGACTTCTTCGCCAGAATAATATCCATGTTCTTCGGACGATGAAGACGATAGCTCAACACAAGAGGTCTCCGCAATCGAGACCTTACCTCTAAGTACCCTAGTAGAGGGCTGGGATCAATAATCCATAAGGTGGGCATCAATACACTGGGAGACCCAAGCTGCTGCACCTCCACCCTTCTCCCATGAGCTGAAGAAGGTTCAAGTTGGGCCGAGATTCCTGGAATCTCAACGACATCCCTCCCCACCAAATCAACTTCTGGTTGCTTAACCTCCTCGGCCATGACGGGTTCATCCGCGAATTCTCCCTCCTCTAGGATCACGGGACCCTTGCTGCGCAGACCGCGAGAGCAAAGGACGGGGACTTCCTCCTCCTCTGCTTCTTCCTCCCCTTGCTCTTTAATACCAGGAGGAACTACTTTGGGTATCGAAGCTTCAGCCTCTGATTCCCTCCTAGCCTTCTTTGGGATAGGCTCACCCTTGGAAGCAGAGCCACGGGAACGTTTGAACATAGCCTGCCGACTCTTTTTAACAGGTTGCCCTTAGGTGCTACTGACCTTGGTCCTATCCCTGCTTCCCCTCCTGTTTCTCTCTGCTGCCTGATACTCGTCCATACCTCGCATGAGTTTGTTGGACTCTAACTTGGTCTCATAAGTTGCCTTGATGCTCTTAATGCAAGAGGTATTTATTCTGAAACCAGGTATCCTACTAGCCAGGGTGTACCAGGTCCAGAAACTGAGGCTGGTATAACAATTGGGCATCTTGTGAGGCAAGCTGAAAACAGCTTTTATCCTTCCAGCTATACTGTAATACCACGCCGGGGCACCTTCAAATAAATTTCAGTTGAAGCAGAGGCTGGCATTGGGGTTGCTAACATATAATTGATTATAGCCGAACTGCTGAGCAAAACGACTGGGCATGTAAGGCTCGATCATACATGAATTCCCTTACCGGAAGATCAGATATCCAAGCCGAATATTGATCAGCCACCAGAAGACTCCCGATGGCAGCCTTGCAAAATCATCTGGCCCCGCGAGGTCGGCAAACTTATCCCCATAATACGCATCAGCAATCTCAGGGAAGCAACGGTCGAGCTGATAGTTCGAAATGTTCAAAATGAATTTTCGAACAAAGAACATATAGTAGTGAGTCCAGCTCGAATTCTCCAGCTTCTGCACAAAGGGAACAAAACCTACAAAAAGAGGCACCGCCGTCATCAGTGAAGGGCAGTACATAATGTACCAGGCCATCAGGTACGTATATGGAAGCTCGATCCTAGGGTTAGGGGTCTTCACTCTCGGCCTTCCCTCTGAATCACTACTGGCCTACCCTCAGAATCTATAATGGCCTCCACTTGGCACAGGCTTTTGACTAGAGTCCGTAAACCACTCTGTATTCTAGCTACCATCGCTGGAAGGAGAGCGATAGATTTCCCGTAGGCAAGCAAGACCGCCGGGTATACCACATTAGCAATGATTACTTCAGGCGGCAGCGTTGGCACCACACAACGCTTCAGCCATAGCATGAGAAAGCCCGCCAATAGAGCCCGGTCAGAAATGGGAACTCGAGCCTGGTGATGAAAACTTTCAATGACCGTATTAGGTCTGAAAGTGTCCTCGTCCGACTCAGTAGTGTAAGAGCTTGTAGAGACATTGATCCTCTTAGCAATTTCCTCCTCAGTGCAAGAGGCCAGACTAGTCACTGGGATATCTTTCTCATTTATGCCGTTGAATAAATAACTCGCCTAGGACATCTGCTTGACACCCCTATTCCTCCAGGAGGATATCTGCCCGCAGATGTGAAAGTGGCACAATACTTCCCAGTACGTCTCATACCTCTGAGGATCCTTTTTCATCAAGAGGTGAACCTCCTCAGAAGTCGGGACGTATTCTTCATGAGGGGCATCTCCCATAACTGGCCCTGAGACTTCATATAGTTCATGAAGAGCGAGCCCCATCTCCCCGACTGGAGTAAAAAATGTGCCCGTCAGAGGATTATAATGCTCCAGCACGCCATAAAAATTATGGGAACTATGTGGGAGGCCATATTGGACAGCCCTGACTGAGTGATATAAACCCAACTGCTGCAGCAGAGCCCCGATCTCGACGAGAAAAAATACAACCATTCTACCCCACCATGATTTGTCAGTAGAGTGGACCTACCCAAGCGAACGAAAGTCAACGGGAAAATTACCCCTAACTTTCAAAAACTGATTGATGAAGGTGGCACCAAGCTTAGGGTTTTCTCCCTTCGGATACTCAGGCCTAACTAACCTGGGAAATAAACCAAAGAAATCTTTCCCATGGCCTACAGAGTATACTTCTTTGGTACCTTATCTGCCGAGAGAGATGCCGGAGACAAACCGGGAAAGATCCTAATCTATCGCACGATGAACAAACATGTGCTGAAGATAGGACAAGGAATACATCCTCTCCATATTGGAAAGAAAGAATCTCCTGTCCCCTATCTGACGGAGCCACTTGTAATGTCCGTCGTGCAGAATCCTATCATTCTCATCAATGGCGTCACCGAAGAGGAAAGCAGGCTTCCGTAACGAAGTACAAGAATCCGTCTCGAACAACCCATCGGAGATTATCTCCCGAAGGGTCACCATACTGGCCTTGATGATCCTCTCCCTTCGCTCCTTTGATTTACCCGTAGTCATAGGAGCAATCTTCTGAAGCACGAATGTCAGATTACGATCAGCGCCACCTACGTGCCCAAAGTGGTATTTTTTGGACAAGGGGTTGGAAGAGTATTGCACTGCAAAGAGGACAATACTTGGTCAGAAATCTGAAAGAAAATGGCTAGGTGTTTGAAATTCAAACGCAGGAATGAACCCAGACGCGGAAATCAGCAAAATCTGCATCTAGACTCAAACATACGAGGCTTGCATGAAGCTCGCATTTCAAAATCCATAACTTAGAAAAATTTCTAAGTATCGGACTCAGACGCGAGACTCAGTAAAACTTGCGCGTGATCTTAAAAGACGCGAGAATCATAGGAAGTCTGCATCTGAACTCCCCACACTTAGAAATATTCTGAGCATTGAGTCCAAAACGTAAGGCTCAATGAGGCCTGTGTTCAACAAACAGATACGGACTCAAGTTGATGAAGCAAAGACGCAGAGATCGTCAAACCCGCGTCTTACCTACCAAGCCGCGTCTGAAAATCAAACACGGGCATGAGCCTCGCGTTGGCGGTACACATTCAAAAGAGACTTAAGAGTTAAGAGAACTCTATAAGCCCCTTCAATGGTGAAAATCAAATCAGATGGTTTTACTACCTGAAATGGGGACCTCCTGCATGGAAGGACCACCCATTTGAATCTCTGGAGCGACAGCGCTCGAGGATAAGGAAGCAGGTTTGGTCTTCGGTGCCATTTTGACCGTGATATCGGTGTTGAAGATGGTGAAAATAAAAAAAAGCTTCAAGCTTTTCTTAACCCTAGATATAATGCTTAGCGAAGAAGAAGAAGAGTCTAATGATGACTCTTCAAAGACTGTTGTCTATTATAGGCACAGTGATCCGCAGAAATACGCAACGCATGGTCGAGGTCTAATCCCGCTCGACGCGTGGCGTGCGTTTTAAATGTGACGTTAATTTCGCGCGTCAAAGGAATGATGTCCCCTCAACTCCGCCGGACATGTGGCAACGCGCCCAAACGCGGGACTTGCGTTTAACAAAAACTGCATCCCTCCAAAAGTCGCGTCTCTTTAGCAAGGCGAAAGCCGCGTCTAATCAACATAGTGAAAGCTGTGTCTTCACTTCAAAAATCGCGTCCCTCCAGAGGCCGCGTTTCCTTAGCAAATTAATGGATGCGTCCCCACTCCGAGTGAGGACTGCGTCTCTAAGACAACATAACCCCTACGTCTACAAGACTTGCATTCAGTCTTTACTTCTGCAAATTAGTTCAACAGTACACTGGCACAAGCAGACGACTGTTCACCCCTGGTTCAATAGTATACCAACAACTAGCTCAGAGCACTGAGGAGTTCTAGACTGCGTATCTAGACACTCACCACGATCATCTCTGGTGGCTTCAAAGGGTTTTACAGTACACCCACGAAGACCATACTCCAGACAAGATCAAGCTCAGAGTATCTCAAATGATTGTCAGTCCAATCATGAGAAGTATGAATTCAACCAGAGTCCAAAGTATTTCAAAATCCGTCCCAGTCAACTGCGGAATATCAAAAACTTTGGAGGAAATTTTGTAGGCTGTCTAAAAATCACTGGAGACAAGTCATCAAAAAATAGAATCCAAACTCCAGATGTAAGGCTAATCATCGCCACCAGCGCAGCACCAAGACGCGAGGGTTGAAACCCGCGTCTCAACATCACTGCAGTACAAGGACGTAGATCCCAAAGCCTGCGTCTCACGTGATGGTTGACGCGGAATTTGAAGCTCGCGTTTCTCAAGCATCACCTCAATGGCAAAACGCGAGGCCCAAACCCACGTCTCGGTATAACTGCCCTCATTACTGGGTCAATTATTGCGCACGTAATGAGAGAGTTAACCCCCATTATGGAGTATTTTTAGGGGAGACTTTTACCCCCTGAAGCCTTTATAAATAGTCCAGTTTGCTATGGAAGAGGAATAAAAATCTGGTCAGAAGAACTTCAGTTGTAAGCCGTAGAAAGACTAAGATCTCCAGCTAAAAGAAAGAGAGAGTTCAACTCTTCTAACAACTTGCTGCATACAAGTTTGTTTTTGGCCTACAGTCTCTTTAAGATTCTCGTTGGAAAGAAGCTGTGTTACTTTGTTCACCATCCAAAGAGAAGATTCCCAAGAAGTGTTGACGTTCACCCGGTCAACGGAAAACAAGATTCACATTCCATCGCCATATCAAGAACCCGACATTAAACAAATGGGAGATTTGAGCTTGAATATCTCCCCTCTCTTCTGAAAGGATTATTGATCCGCTGTAATTTTCTTTACTATCAAATAAAGAATTTACCCTTCGATCTTCAATTTTTTCTCACCAAACAATGTCAACAATGTTCGATCGGCTTAGCGTCAATCGATAGTGATGTCATCCGTTGAAGGTAGAGGCTCGTCTTTGTCGCTCTTCCAAACATTTTGGATCTCGAAGCTTTTATTAGAGGTGTAGTGTTAAATTGATCATGCGAAGAGTGACAAGGCTAAAACTGAAGTTTCACACTTTGTCTTTTAGATATTAGCATCATGCATCGTGATGTTAATAATGTTTAGTCAGCTCGGTGTCAGTCGACCGTGATGTGATACATTGAAGGAAGAAGCTCTTCTTTGGCGCTCTTCTAAACATTTTAGATCTTGAAGTTTTGATCAGAGGTGTAGTGTTAACCTGACATGAGAATAGTCCTGTTAAGGATAATACTTCTTCAAGAACCTTCCATTGATAGGCATTATGAGCGTATTGCCGCTCGGAGTTATGAGGCGGTATGCTCCATTTGAGTAAATTGACTTCACTACAAATGGTCCTTCCCATTTAGGTTGGAACTTTCCTTCTGTCTTGTGTATCATAGCCATGGGTCTTTTGACAGCCAAGACAAGATTGCTTTTCATAAAAAATCGTTCTCTGACTTTCTTATTAAACAATCTAGAAATTCGAGCTTGATAGAGCTTGATTTGCTGTTGGGCTTGTGGACGTTTGTCGTCTAAAACTTTCAACTCCTGGAAGCGCAATCGATGCTTTTCCTCGTCTACCATCTCGGTTGTGAAGGCAACTGGCAGAGATGGGATTTGAATCTCCAGTAGGAGCACAGTTTCACATCTATACACCAAGAAAAATGATGTGGCTTTTGTCGGGGTTCTCACCATTGTGCGGTAAGCCCACAAGCATTCGCATAATATGTCATCCAATCGCGTTGACTTTTCGCGACGAATTTCTTGAGAAGCTTTCTAATAGTCTTGTAGAAAGCTTTCGCAAGGCCATTAGCAGCTGGATAGTATGTTGTTGATTATATACTTCGGATTCTGAATTTATTACAGAACCTCTGAAATGCTTGGCGGACGAATTATGGTCCATTGTCATGGACGATTCGTTGGGATACACCAAAGCGGTAGAGCACGTGATGTTTGATGAACTTGATAACGTTTGGTGTCTTTACTTCATTCAGGGGAACAACTTTCACCCATTTAGAGAAGTAATCCATTATGGCCAAGATGAAGCAGTGTCCTCTAGATTTTTAGGGGGTTGATGGGTCCAATAACATTCATTCCCCATATTCTGAATGGCCATAGGAGGATGTTGGATAAAGATGTCCTGGTGCTTGATGGATGAAGTCACCATGGATCTGACATGCATGGCATCACTTAGCATAGGCGATGGGATTAGAAATCATCTTCGGCCAATAATAGCCAAGTCTTCTAAGCCGGTCTCCGAGCTTGGGTCCGAGTTGGTGAGCTCCGCACATACCGTTATGAGCTTCTTTGAGTGCTTCCTATGCCTCTTTGCATGAAAGGCATCAGAGTAGGATTCCATCATATGATTGGCGATACAATGTTTACATGATCGCATTGTAATGGAATCGAGGAGCTTTCCTTCTGATGGCAGCTGCCTCTTTAGGATCGTCAGGCAATATGCCATATAAGACGAAGTCGATATAAGGGAATCGCCAATCCCTAGGTTCGAGACTTGTCGAAGTCTCAATAACCTCTTTGACTTGAAGGTCTCTTCTTGGAGTTCTACTGTCTTCAAGGGCGAATTTGCAATAGTACAAGTCATGACTGTAGACAAGTACTCTCTCCGTGGCTCCAGCTGGAAGGGTCAATGAAGTGGCGAGAGGTGCCAGCGCGTCTGCATGCGCATTTGCTGACGTGGTACATGGTCAATGTAGAAGTTTTTAAACTTCTCTGTCATGATAATGGTCGCGTTGTGATAGGGCACCAATTCTTCATGTCAGACTTCATACTCTCTGTGAGCCTCGTTGACGATGGGTTTGAATCGCCGTATGCTTCGAGATTTTTTTCTCCAATCTCTTCGGCAAGCTGCATCATGATCAAAAGAGCATTGTATTTTGAGACATTGTTGGAACATGGCTTAGTTAACGAGAATGCATGAGAGATCACATAGTTGTGTGGGGAGATAAGTACTACCCCACACCTGCGATGATATTTCCCTTTAGGTTCGTCCTTGATGCTCTGTCGAAGGATAGTTGCCAAACTTGTTCTTCTGAGGAGGCGTTGATGACGTCAACTTTTGCAATCTTGTCCGAAAGATTGTCATAAAGTTTTGAATTCCTGAAACTGGATGATTGGCCAGGAAATCTTCCGCAGCTTATCCTTTGACCGTCTTTTGTGGAATGAATTGCATCTCGTATTGTGAGAGAAATATAGCTCATTTCACTAGTTTGCAGTTCAGTGAAGATGATCTTGTCATGGGAAATCATAAAAGATTAACTCTGGAGATTACTTGAATGCGTTGCCCCATGAGGTAGTGTCGCATCTTCTGGATAGCGAAGACCAACCCTGAGCATTCCTTTTCGATTGGGTTGTAACGGTGTTCCGCCCCAATTATCGTTCTACTTAAATAGTAGATCGCATGTTTTTGGTTTTGATTATTGTTTTGGGCTAGCAAAGCTCCCAAGGAATGATCCATTGCTCGAATATATTGCAGGAAAGGTTTTTCTGATACTGGAGCTATCAGAACAGGCGAGTGTATAAGATACTCTTTGATCTCCTCGAGTGCTTCTTGGCAAGCATCGTCCGAAATGAATGAGACTCCCTTCTTTATTAACTTAGTGAAGGGTTAGCAGTGCCTCGAGAGATTTGATATGAATCTCGGATGTACGTCAGTCGTCCCTGTAAATTTTTGATTTCTTTAAGATTTCTCGGAGCTTGCATCTCTTGGACGACATGGATTCTCTCCAGGTCCAGGTGAATTCCTTTGGATGTAACGACAAATCCAAAGAATTTGCCACTGGCTACCCTTAGAAAGGACTTGGTCAGGTTAACCTTCAATTGGTGAGCCCGCATGATGTCGAACATTCTTTTTAGGTCTGCGAGGTGATCGCCTTTGTCATGATTCTTAACGGTGATATCATCGACATAGCATTCTACGTTATTGTGTATATGCTCATAGAAGATGATATTCATGTCACGTTGATATGTCGCACCTGCATTCTTCAAGTCAAAGGGCATTACTGTGTAGCAGTATATTCCAAGAGGCGTCCTGAAAGATATGTGTTTTTCTTTTTTGGGGTACATTTTTATTTTGTTGTACTCTGAGAAGCCATCCATGAAGAACATCATATCAAAACCGCACGTGTTGTCAATCATAACATCCGTGATCGGAAGAGCAAATTCATCTTTAGAGCAAGCGACATTTAGATCATGGTAGTCGATACAAATCCAGATCTTTCCATGAGTCTATAAGCTTTTTCACCTCTAATTCGATTGCTTCCATGATCTCATGACGGAACCGTCATTGCTGCTATTTGATAGGTTTGGCGTACGGGTTGATGTTGAGATGATGCATAGCAATCTGAGGGTCGAGCCCGGGCATGTCCAGATAATTCCAAGCGAAGACATCTATATGCTTTCATATGAGCTATATTAGGTCTTCTTTCTTGGAAGGTGACAAACTCTCGCTTATGAAGATGTGCTTGGAGGTATCTTCATCTCCAAGATTTACTTGAGTCACTTTATCCTCAATGGGTGGCTCGCGTTGCTCAAACGTGTATCCGAAAGAGTATTTAAGTGTTTAATCTATGGATCAGAGTCCAACTGGATTAATTCTTCAGGTTCAAATGTATCTTCTATGTCATCCTCCAAGTGACTGGTTGGAACAGTATTCACTGAGAGACTTTCGAAGATAACGCCGACGCTGACATCTGAGTCCCATGATGATGTTGCTGATGAGTTATCATGACAGACCTCTTCTTTAGACTCGGGATCTAACAAGACTGGTGTAGATACATAACCGAGTCCTTTCAAGTCTTGTGATGGTAATCGGGGTCTTTGCTTTTTGGTACTGATTGGAGGTGAAAAGTGCATTTTTATCATCATATTTACCATCACATTTTAATATTTATTCATTTAATTCTGCACATTTATTAATAATTTGTAATTTATTGTGTTCAGGCCTCGAATTATTATTTTAACAATAAATAAAGCTTAAAGAGCCCAAAAGCCCAGATCCAAGCCCATATTTGAAGCCCAAGAGTCAAAGTGCAAATATCAGATTGTCAAAGTGCAAATATACAAGGGCTAAAGTTGCAATTATTAAAGATGAGGGAAGGATAGAATTCTACCTAACCCTAAACTCTTGCAGGATGAGCATAAAAGCCAAAGATACGAAGGAAATTCGTGGATAAAAGATTTGAGATACTTGAGATCAAGGTAACTTGATTACTAAGTTATCTCGAAATCCCAAGATGGAGAGCCAGGATCATACTTCCAGAAGCAAAAGCCCACATGGACGGACCAGGAAAGGCCACGCGCCAAAGCGCGTGGCCAGACGTCACCACAATGCCGCAAAAACGCGGCAAAAGCCGCAGAATTGCGGCAAAGTGGATGAGTTAGAATCCCAGATTTCGTGGGCAAGTTCATCCAGGACACCTCGGCCTTCTGCACCTATAAATACTCCCTGCAGTGCAACGTACAGAGCGTCCAGCGTCCAGCAAAGGGCCAAAGTTAGGATTTTTAGGGTTTCTCTTCTTTCTTCTAGTTTTGTAATTAGGGTTTCTTTTTATTTTCAAGAGAGGGAGATGGCTATGTTGAGGGTGACACTGATGTATGCTTCTCTTCTCCATTGTTTCAAGTAATGAAGGTAATTTTTATTTTTATTTATGTCATTGATTTACTTTTCTTTTTGTTTTCTTTTTCTTGTCTACATTATTTCTGTTGATCTTTGATGAGCACGCAAGTGATTTCCGAACCACGAGTATAACAAGTCTTGGTGGTGCCAACGATATTTCATGGAGATGTTCTCCTCCTCGAGGCGTATCAATTCATACTTGCCCAAGGCTTGATGATCTAATGCGAACAGCGGACTGAGATTGATCCCATGGCTTATGCGTTCAACGCCTCCGAAATAAGGTAGAAAGTGTTAGGTTTTCACATATTTTCTCCAACCAAGGTTAGTTTTCTTTTCTTTTCTTTTCTTTTATTTTTGTAGATTAAATCACTATCTCCCAATTCTTTCTTTTCTGATTCATTGTAAATACCACTTCCTTTCTAACTTAACTAATAAAAATAAAAAACTTTAGAGAAACTTGCTTAACGCTTCCATCGCAGTCCCTCCCTGAGGATCACGACCCGCATAGCCCTGCTACCGCGGATTAGAATTGAGATTGCACATCATATTCTTAAAACTAAAATATTATATTTGTGTGCAGGAAATCTCAGTCAACAAATTGGCGCCGTTGCCGGGGAGGGACGGTAAGTTTTTCTCTAAATAAAAAAAATTAACTAATTATTCTTTTATTCTTTTCTGTTTGCAGGTTTGGAGAACAGGAAACAGCAGCAGAAGTGGACATATAGCAACTCTGTGCCTCTGCCCTCGAAGGCAGAGCAGCAGAGCCTGCTACCTTGCCGCAGAAACGCGGCAATAGCCGCGGATCCGCGGCAATAGCAGTGAATTACTGACTCAGTTTTCTGCAGGTTGCTACAAATTGTCATATCTGTTTTCTGGTCTGTTAACTTTGTTCTGTGATAACCCTGCTTACTGCTAATTAATTCAATAGTAAACTATTTGTTATTTAATAAAAATTGATTAGACGTTTGCATATTAGGCACGTGTCTTTTCAATTCCTTTATTTTTACTGTTGAAGAGTGCTGGAGCAAGGTACGTACGCATTGCATGTAGAATAGGACTCATCTCTTGGTTGATTTTCTGCTTTGAGTGATTCTAATCTATTTATCTTGTACACTTGCACTAATTCATCTTAAGGGCATAACCCATTAACAAGATAAGGTGGGGATTTCATCACCCTTCCTTAGCCCAAAAATCATATCCCAAGCACTCACCAACCCAAGCCTAACTTAAAAATTAGTAGACGTTGGCCCTAGGGACATCTCGGACTCAATTAGGAGATTATCCTAAGGGGAACGGTGTTGGAAGTTGACTCCTGCCAAATCAGTGTCTAGGAAGGGGATTGAGGGCCGAAAGCCCGAAGTGTGGTGGTTATTTAATTAAGGAACGTCTTTGACGGAAAACCTCCCACCACTCTTGCCCCGACCTGGCTGATTAACTTGTGGTCAAAGTCTACACCCTACCTCCTGTGGACAGTCTAACCAGTTAGGAGTCGTCTAGGTTTAGGTCTACCCTAACTTAGGTTAGAAATTTTTCTTTTTTGTTTGTTTTTTTTCTTTTGTTTGCTTTGTGTGATATGGCCTATAACAATAATTTTTTCAATTTTAATGAGGATCCATATTATACACCAACCTCTTTTTCGGATATTACCAACCCGGCATATCATAACTCTAACCAACCTAGTGTGCCAGATTGGTCTTATCCGAATCATTACATGCCCCAGTCCCAATACTATGAACAAGATTGGAATAATCATCACTACTCTTCACAGAGTCAATGGGGATTCAACACCCCTGAGCCATATGGTCAACCACCTGTTCAACCATTATCTTCATATACGTCTTTTCCCACATCACCAAGGTTTCAGTCCTCCATTGATCTATTCGATGGGTTAGAAGAAAAAGTGGATCGGTTGCAAGATACGATGAATGATCAAATTTCTAGACTTTCAAACATTCTTGAGCATCTTGATAGGAACCAAGAATCATTCTGTTTAGAAGACCTTGATCAAAATTCAATTTCATCACATCAATATGAACTTGCTCAATCCCAATCCTTGGACAAATTGGCTAGTTTTAATTTCAATGAGATTGAATTAGATTATGAATGTGAACCCGATCCCCAACTTTGTGATTCAGTTTCCATCTTCGAATCTATGTTGACTCCTGTATCCTTACCCAATTTGGACCAATTTTCTGAGCCAACATTTATTCCCATACCCATAGATCATGAAATTGAATCACCCATTTTTGATGATCATATTGAACTTGACCAATTGTGCAATTTTGAAAGTCCCATGGAAAAATTGGGAAGTTCCCATTTTATGAGATTGAAACTAATGAGATATGTGACCTAGATTCCCAAATCTATGATCAAGTTCAAATTCCCGAATCATTATTGACTCCTGTTTTGTTACCCGACTTAGGTAATATTTTAGAGTCAGTTTTGATTCCCACACCTATCATTCCTGAACTTGAATCACCAACATTGAGTCACATTCCATTGTGGGAAAATGATTGTGGACTTGAGTTTCCATTTCTTGACTTGGACCCACTTCTTGAACCATGCTCGACTCCTGAACCCTTACTTGATTTAAGTTTCTTTCCTGAGTCGGTATTAGTTCCTGAACCTATCATTCTTGAGTCCAAGTCAACCATTTTACCAAGTCACATTCTTTTGTTGGACATAGGTATAGACCATGACTCTGTGATGATTTTCCAGGACTGGTCATGTAAAGGGAGTAAGTTTCACGAGAGGATCTTCCATGATCCTATTCATTCTGGGGACTTTAAATATGTAAATAAAAAAGAGGTCAATAAAGGTAGGTCCCGTGAACTACCACGTTATCTTGTTTGGGCCGCATTTCGTGGACCAATTAGACCACCACCGGAACCACCCCTAAGGTAATTTTCCGCCTTCCCCTGTTCTTTTTCATGCATATATGCATTCATTTCATACATTGAGGACAATGCATGAGATAAGTGTGGGGGTGGGCTTTACTAACATACTAACATAGGTAGAAACTAACAAAAAATTTGCTAAAAAAAAAAAAAATCTGAAAAAAAATTTAAAAAAAAAATGTTATAAAAAGGAAAATTTTTACTTATTTTTTGAAAGAAATCTAAGTTAGTTTTAAGGATTAGGAAAATCATGATTAGGATTTCTAAAAACTTGGTCAAAATAAATAAATTGTTTAATTTTTAGGTATAGGAGAAGAAATTGAATAATTAATTAGTCTTGATTTTTACCTTAATGAAGTATGCATACCAAATGCATATCTAGAATTCTAAGACAAAGACCTTGTGCCTCATAAAAAAAAAAAAAAAATCACCAATTAAGCTGGATACATGTGCCTCAAGAAGCATAAGTATTCACGCCTAAAGGTGAGTTCTAAATAAAAATAAAGTCCTTAGTTTTGTGGCCTAGTTCATTCGAATTTGAGTCCGCGGGGTGTTTTCTCACCTGGTGCCCTAAAGCCGACCGGTTTGGGAGCCACCGACTTTAAGTTCGTTACATGGGTGGATTAGAAAGCCTAAGAAGACTAAGAAATATAATATATGTATTAACACATCTAATAATCAATTAGTTAGGTATGAGGGCCTCAAGAAGCCTTGATGCTTACACGAAAGAAAATTAGATGCGTTATACATATTAAAAAATATATAAATAAAAAAAAGAAAAAAAGAAAAAGAAAAAAAATATATATATAGAGGCATGAGAGTCCAAGTTAAGAAATTCCTAGTATAAATTCATAAGGATGCATATGATTTTTGGTAACGAAAAAGACTATATTAGAAGTTCAATTTTGACCCTTACCTAAAATGAATAACAATTGACTTTATAAAGACTAGGTTTGAAGAATGAATAAAAATGATAATCCTAAAACTTATAGACTACTTAGTCTCTTCAAATATAATTCAAATATTTTCCTTTTTATGGATTTTGTGGGTGCAATCCGTTGAAAACCCTCACGAGACAACACTCGTCCTCTAGGGTAACCTAGAGGTTTAACGGCTTGTTGCACGTGCTAAGTGCAATCGTGATTCCTACGAAAGTGAGTTAGGTTAGATTAACTTTTCATTTCTTTTTCTTTTTCTTTATTTTTACTCGAGGACGAGCAAAAAGATAAGTGTGGGGGTGTGATTGGAGGTGAAAAGTGCATTTTTATCATCATATTTACCATCACATTTTCATATTTATTCATTTAATTCTGCACATTTATTAATAATTTGTAATTTATTGTGTGCAGGCCTCGAATTATTATTTTAACAATAAATAAAGCTTAAAGAGCCCAAAAGCCCAGATCCAAGCCCATATTTGAAGCCCAAGAGTCAAAGTGTAAATATCAGATTGTCAAAGTGCAAATATACAAGGGCTAAAGTTGCAATTATTAAAGATGAGGGAAGGATAGAATTCTACCCAACCCTAAACTCTTGCAGGATGAGCATAAAAGCCAAAGATACGAAGGAAATTCGTGGATAAAAGATTTGAGATACTTGAGATCAAGGTAACTTGATTACTAAGTTATCTCGAAATCCCAAGATGGAGAGTCAGGATCACACTTCCAGAAGCAAAAGCCCACATGGACGGACCAGGAGAGGCCACGCGCCAAAGCGCGTGGCCAGACGTCACCACAATGCCGCAAAAACGCGGCAAAAGCCGCAGAATTGCGGCAAAGTGGATGAGTTAGAATCCCAGATTTCGTGGGCAAGTTCATCCAGGACTCCTCGGCCTTCTTCACCTATAAATACTCCCTGCAGTGCAACGTACAGAGCGTCCAGCGTCCAGCAAAGGGCCAAAGTTAGGATTTTTAGGGTTTCTCTTCTTTCTTCTAGTTTTGTAATTAGGGTTTCTTTTATTTTCAAGAGAGGGAGATGGCTATGTTGAGGGTGACACTGATGTATGCTTCTCTTCTCCATTGTTTCAAGTAATGAAGGTAATTTTTATTTTTATTTATGTCATTGATTTACTTTTCTTTTTGTTTTCTTTTTCTTGTCTACATTATTTCTGTTGATCTTTGATGAGCACGCAAGTGATTTCCGAACCACGAGTATAACAAGTCTTGGTGGTGCCAACGATATTTCATGGAGATGTTCTCCTCCTCGAGGCGTATCAATTCATACTTGCCCAAGGCTTGATGATCTAATGCGAACAGCGGACTGAGATTGATCCCATGGTTTATGCGTTCAACGCCTCCGAAATAAGGTAGAAAGTGTTAGGTTTTCACATATTTTCTCCAACCAAGGTTAGTTTTCTTTTCTTTTCTTTTATTTTATTTTTGTAGATTAAATCACTATCTCCCAATTCTTTCTTTTCCGATTCATTGTAAATACCACTTCCTTTCTAACTTAACTAATAAAAATAAAAACTTTAGAGAAACTTGCTTAACGCTTCCATCGCAGTCCCTCCCTGAGGATCACGACCCGCATAGCCCTGCTACCGCGGATTAGAATTGAGACTTGCACATCATATTCTTAAAACTAAAATATTATATTTTGTATGCAGGAAATCTCAGTCAACAAATTGCTTCGTATCTTTGGCTTTTATGCTCATCCTGCAAGAGTTTAGGGTTGGGTAGAATTCTATCCTTCCCTCATCTTTAATAATTGCAACTTTAGCCCTTGTATATTTGCACTTTGACAATCTGATATTTGCACTTTGACTCTTGGGCTTCAAATATGGGCTTGGATCTGGGCTTTTGGGCTCTTTAAGCTTTATTTATTGTTAAAATAATAATTCGAGGCCTGCACACAATAAATTACAAATTATTAATAAATGTGCAGAATTAAATGAATAAATATGAAAATGTGATGGTAAATATGATGATAAAAATGCACTTTTCACCTCCAATCAGGTACAAATGAATGAAGTAGTGCTTGTTTTTCTTTGCCGAAATTAAGGCATGATTCTTTGGTAACATCATACCCAATTCTTTCCATCATGTAACGTGACTTTTGTCCATAATGGAAGAATTGTGGAGGCTCAGAATCACCCCCTGAGCTTTCACAATAAAGGGGCTCTGTTTCGATCTACCCGAATAGAATTGGCTTTTGACCCTTTCGCTTGGCTGGTACTTTAAAGAAGGCATTGTGTTCGCCTCCTATCTTTTCACGTACCAGGAGGGATGACTTTGTTGGAGCGTACAATGATGTCAAAGCATTCAATACTAACCAAGGTTCACTACCTATGTTAGTGCTGGTATCTGATGGTACAGAATCTGAAGCAATTATAGAAAAGTAAGTCAAATCTAAATCTTCATTGATTAACCACTCGCTTTAAACACTGGCGGTGGTATCGAAGTCGAGTTTATCAATGCTCGTTACCAGAGGATTTATTTTCCAAAGACACTCGTCTTTTTCTGGCTCCGTATCTGCTTTCTTACTAGAGTCAAGTTCTTCTGCGTGTGGACTCTCATCAACCTTAAAAGAATCCTAATAAAGGAGGGAATCAGTAAAATAATTCTTGACTCCTTTGAACGGATGTCTTTCGATAATCAATGTTCTCACTTTTCTATCTTCACCAATGTATTTCATCATTTGATAAAGAGTAGATGGGATGATAGCATTGCGGTGAATCCATGGTCATCTAGCAGCAGATTGTACAAGGTGTCGGCGTCAATGACATACCATGTCACCCTGGATTTTAGATTCTGAATTTGACACCTAAGCTCAATTTTTCCCATCGGACGTGTGCCATTGGCATTGAAACCATCGATGGTTGTCTGAGCGGTGCTTAACCAGTGGATAGAAATCCCCAAATGCTGCATGACCCTGCAGGGCATGATGCTCAACGCGGATCCTGGATCAACCTGAATGCGGCTCACTTCAGATGATCCAATGTACCTTGTGTAATACAGGGGACTGTCAGTTTCCTTTTAACTTGCATGTCCTCTATGATGAAGATGACACAGGAAAACTGTTTCGAGTTATAGTGGCAATGGTTGCCTTCTTTCTCTTCACATATAGTAGGAATCTGGGTTACGAAAACCTCTTTGTCTGCTAATGCTTCTTTTAGAGGTTCCCTTGTAGACTTGGAAAGCCTTAGGAGCTCATAGAGAGTGATTCGTGCAGAGATGTCATGTAGTTGAGCCAAGACATCAAAACCGAAGGGAGTTGACGATCCCTCAACGCTTTTTGGAAGAGCTTTGACATATCGAAGCTCTTTATGCTTTTTCAGGGATGGCCTTGTGGACTGCTCGATTACATCCTCAGCTGGTTGTGGGGAGTTTACTACTGGCTCCCCGTACTGTCTCAGGTACTTCTTGCCAGATTAAGTTTTTGATGTGAGAGGTGTGCCCATGTCAGCAGTGATTAGTCTACAATTCTGCATTATTACATCGCATTTCTCTACCGGTTTATGAATAAAATGATACTTCTCACCCGTATTTCGGTCTATTTTGCAGATAATCAAGAGTTCAAGGGAAAAGTCAGAATAAGAGCCTAATTAAACAGAATTTTTAGGTAATTAAATCTCATTACTTGGAGGCCAAGCTTGAGAGCTTCTAGAAGACAAATTCGATCCAAAAATTGGCGACGAATATGAAGAAACCTGGATCCAATTCACCTAAAATTGGAGATAAATGGAAGTTCCTCGCAGCTGGACAAAACCATGGACCAAAACCAGGAACTTAAGTCCTTGGTAGAAACATGGCAAAAGCCACGTTTCTTCAGCCCTATGGTGGCCTTACACGTCGATCTTTGCACGTGGCCTCGTCTCACCTTCCAGACACTTCTTTTACCGAAAAATATTGCAGTCTTGGACAAGAAACGGGAGAGAGGGCTGTCGGCTAGGGTTTTCTCTCATTTTAGTATAGGTTAGTATAGTGTTCTTCTTTTCCTTCTTTTATATTTTTATTTCTTTTGGATTCATGTATTAAAGCAAGTAGATTCAGAGAGAGAAAAAGAGATTGATGTAATAGATGGTGACAATCTATGTAAAGGTGTCTTTTTTCTTCTATATTGTAATCTTCTCCATCTTCTACATGATGTTAGCTAGTTATTCTTCTCATGACAATCTAACTACTAACCACTAACTAGCTTACCACTTACTTGATAATCCACATGAATCTAATAGCATTTACAATGCCTTGCTCTTGCAAGAGCCATTAATGGCTCATGATGATGTATTCTAACATTCTAACATTCTAACATCTAACACACTAACTTGCTAACTTGCAATGCTAACTTTATTTCAGGCTCACCTCTAATTGGTTTTGATAATTTAATAGTAGCTTGCATTTTGATTGTGTGGAATGGATGTGTTTGAATGTGGAAGAACAATCTTATAAGCCATGCTTTGTATCGTCTCTTAAAGCCAAGGATTAGTGATGGCCAAAGATTCATGTGAGGCAACTATCACTAAGAGGTTAGAATGATTAGTGGAACAATTGGTAGTTAGTAGCCATGAGTTTTCTTTCATCATTTTCCTCTTTCTTTTTACTTTGCATTAAAGATCATTTTCAAAATCTTTTTATTATTTTTCTATCGTTGTTTTCACTGTCTTCTTAGTTCATCATTGTTTTCATTTCTTCACCAGAAAGTTTATCTTCTTTTCTATTTTGTTTTCCAAATCACTTTTCAAATAACTTCACTTCCTTATTCATTTCTACTTTCTTGCTTTTGTTCTACTGATTCCATAAACCACTTCTCGTTTGTTTTTACATCACCGTTTAATCGCTTTCTCACCTATGACTTCTGGATTTCTTTTCTTTTCTTTTCTCATTCTTTAACAAAGAAGAACTTGTTAACATAAGGCGTGAGCAAAAACTGTTAATGCTTCTATCACCTCTCGTCCCTATGGATTCGACCCGTTGAGCCAATGCTATAACGGAAGTATCGAGGGAACATTAGCACACACGCTTTTTCATTAATTTCAAATACACACATTTTCAAGTGCTTGGTTTTGCCCGCTCAAAAAAATGGCGCCATTGCGGGGACGAGAATGGTTTAGATTTCACGTTTTTGTTAACAGTTTCTTCTCTTTTTTGGTGTGCAAGTCAATTATTATAAGAACTTAATATTGCAGAATATACATTAGCATCACATCTCCCTGCTGTAGAAAGCAGGGACCCAGCTTCCAAAGAAAAACAACGCAAATGCGACTTTAGCCGTGCAAACGCGACATTTTTGTGGTAAAATTTTCTCTTGTTTTGTTGCGATGTGCATATTGGAAAAGCTAGTGGATTTGTACTGCTATTCTTCTGCTTTGATTACCTATGCAATGCAATAATTAAAGACTAGAATATGGTATTGGGACGCTTTTAAAACGGTTTAGACATTTGTATTTAGACACATGTCAATTTAATTCCAATATACTGTATTTATTTTGTTGTTATGATCTGGACTGAGGTGTACATATGGCATTGCATATAGCATAGGACAAACACATGGGTGATTTACTCACTGTGTTATATTCTTATCTATATTGCACACTTGCCCGAATTGAAATTAAGGACAAAACCTAATTTAAGATAAGGTGGGAAATTCATCACCCTTCCTTAGCCCAAAGATCACCTCCCCACTCACACAACCCAAGCCCTAATAAAATTGATAGAGTTGGCCCCTAGGGATATCTTGGACTCATTAAGAGATTGACCGAGGGTAGAACTTGTTTGAATCATACTCTTGTAAAATCTGTGTCTAAGCTTGGGGATTAAGAGGTTATGCCTCGAAGATACCTTGGTTTGGTGAAATTAAGGCCCGTTGCTTACGCACGGATACCTCCCACCGTATTTTGCCTCTACCTGGCCGATTAACTTATGGTCGGATTCATACAACAACCTTCCATGGGTAATCGTCTAGTTGGGAGTCGTCTAGATCTAGGTAAACCTTAGTATAGGCTTGATTTTGATTTTTTTCTTTATTTTTTGTTTGTTTGTTTGCACTTTCTGTTTTTGTTTGAAATTATTTGTGAAATGGAATTCAACAACAATAATTAAAATTTTAATCCTAATATGAATCCATATCTCAAACCGATCTCATTTGACTCGGATAACTCCAACCTGACTTTTTATAACATGAACCGATCAAAATAGGCCGGATTGGATTTATCTGAATCAATATGACCCATACCCCCAATCTTATAACCATAATTTTCAAAATAATTTCCACTCTTCAAAAAATCAATGAGGATTCACCTCCCCCGAGTCGAATTTTCAACTACCTTATCCACAATTTTCATAATTTTCACAATAATCATTTCCTGATTTTACTTCACATACTTCTTTTTCAGAAAATCCAACTGTAAAAAAATCCATCCTAGAAATAAGTATGGAAGCCATGCTTGAGTCCCAACAAAACAAGTTCAATTCACAAGATCATACTCATCATCTTCAGTTTGAAATAAAAAACCATCAATCTAAAAACGAGTATGCGTGAGTCCGAGCAACAATCGCAAAATTTGATGGACTCACTGTTTCACCAAAATTTTTAAAACTAACCTCCATACTCATCTTTTCAAGCCCAATCGCAACAAAATGATGAACCAGTCAACTATGAAAAGTTGCTTGAAGTCATGACTCAGGTTCAAATCGCTCATAATCATGACATAGATTTAATGGTCAAAACTCTCCATTCTCACCCTTTGACCATTCCTGACGTTGCTAATTATTCTGTTAGGGCCCAAGAATCATGTTATTTTGGAAATAAAGATTCAATTTCAGCATACCCATTTGAACCTGAGCAAAATCAGAATTTTTAGAACCACATTGACATTTTGGTAAGTTATCCATTTCCTTAAATTGAACTTGAGCATGACTATAATCCTGAACTTCAACTTGGTAATTCAATTCCACTTCTTAATTCAATAATGACTGAGGTATTTTCACCTGATTATAATTCTTTCCTGAGTCAATATTGGATCCTGTACCAGCCCGTTATGAAATTGAATCACCATCTTTTATGATAATCATATTGAACTTGATGAATACCATACCTTTGAAAGTTCCATTAAAAAATTGGCAAGCTCTCATTTTTATGAAATTGAACTTAAGGAAGAATATGACCCAGATTCTCAAATTTATTATCCAGATCAAATTTCTAGATCAATTTTGACTCCTGTTTTGCTACCCAAATTGAGCAACATTTTTAGTCAATTTTGATTCTCATACATGTCATTCTTGAACTTGAATCACAAATCTTAGGAAGTCACATTCCATTGGGGGAAAATGAATGTGGATTAAAGTTTTAACTTCTTGATTTGGACCCACTTCCTAAACAAATTTTGACTCTTAAACCTTTACTTGACTTCATTCAATTTCTTTAGTCGATTGTAGTTCATGCCCTTCATGATTTCAGATCAATCATTCCATCTTTTCATACTCCATTTTGGGGCAAAGGTGTTAAAAATAATGACTCTAAAATTATTTTGAAAATTTATAAATTAGATGGGATAAAATCCATAATAAAAATCATTCATATGTATATATATATATATCAGTTTAGTAGGTTGTATTAGAAGGGTCACTGGTGGGTTCCTGAGAACTCCACACAAATTGGATTGGGCTGCATTTCGTGGACCAATCAGACTACCACCGGAACCACCACCGTGAGGTTATTTTTCCTTCTCTGTCTATTTGTTTCATGCATACATATATTCACGATGCATTAAGGATAATGCATGAGATAAGTGTGGGGGAAGATCTGCTGACATAGTGTTTTTAGATTTTTTTTTTGTTTTTCACTTCTTTTAGGATATTCTTAGAATTTTTTCTTTTTGTATAGGAATATTTTTTCTTTCTTTAAAATTTTTTCGAAATAAGAGACAAACTTTTGATATATTTTTAAGAAAATTAAGATGATCTTATAAATTAAGGAAACCTTAATTATAACATCTTAAACCTAGTTGAAATAATAGATCTTGTTTAAATTATAGGTTAAGTAAGATAGATTGGAGAGATAATTTTATCTTGAATTCTTTTTCTTTGATAGTATGCACTTCAAACTTACAAATTTTTGGGATGAAAACAAAGACCTAAAATGCCATAAAGAATAAATAAGAACAAAAAATATGGTATATGAATAAAAAAATCACTTATTAAAGCTGAGCATCTATGCCTCAAGAAGCATGATTATTCACGCCTAACGGTGGTCAAAAGAAAAAAAATATAATTCCCCTAAGTTTTGTGGCCTTGTTTACTCGAGTCCTTAAGTCTGAGGGATATTTTTTCATCTGGTACCCTAAGATCATCTGATTTGAGAGTCATCGGCTAAATGCTCACTACTCGGGCAAAGTAAAAAGCCTAAGAAAACTAAGGAAAGAAAAAGAAAGAAATATATATATAAACAAATGGCTTGATGGTTAGAGTTAAAATCACAGAAATTTTCACTATCACAAAGTGCATATTATCTAGGTTTTATGATGGATAAAATATTCAATCCAATTTTGAATTCTTATCTTAATTGAAGGCAAGATCTTGCATATAGACTAAATTTAAGGAAGAATAATTTTTGGTGGACTTATGATCTTAGATCACTTAAATTTTTATAAAACTATTTTGAAAACTTCTCTCTTTCAAAATACGTTTTCAAAATAGTAACTTTACTTTTTCTTTATGGATTTTGTGGGTGTAATCCGCTGAAAACCCTAAGGAGACAATACTCCTCCTCTAAGAGTACCTAGAGGTTTAACAGCTTGTTGCACACGCTCAGTGCAAACACGTCACCGGCAAAATTGGTGTAATAATATTCTTAGTTTAGTTATTCTTTTTCTTGTTTTACTCGGGACGAGAAAAAAGATAAGTGTGGGGGTGTGATTAGTCTACAATTCTACATTATTACATCACATTTTCCTACCGGTTTATGAATAAAATGACGCTTCTCACCCGTGTTTTGATCTATTTTGAAGATAATCAAGAGTTCAAGGGCAAAGTCAGAATAAGAGCTTAATTAAACATAATTTTCAGGTAATTAAATCTCATTACTTGGAGGCCATGTATGAGAGCTTCTAGAAGACAAATTGGATCTAGAAATTAGGGATGAATCTAAAGAAACCGGATCTAATTCACCCAAAACTGAAAATAATTAGGAGTTCCTCGTAGCTGGACGAAACTATGAACCAAAATCAGGAACTTAAGACCCTGGTATTATCATGGAAACATGAAAAAAGCTGTGTTCTATGGCCCTATGGTGGGCCCACACGCTGATTTTCGACGCGTGGCCTCATCTCGCCTTCCAAACGCTTCTTTTGTCTATAAATACTGCAGTCTTGGACCAGAAATGAGAGAGAGGGCTGTAGTCTAGGATTTTCTCTCATTTTAGTGTAGGTTAATATAGTGTTCTTCTTTTCTTTCTTTTGTATTTTCATTTCTTTTAGATTCATGTATTAAGGCAGAGTGATTCAGAGAGAGAAAGAGATAGATTGATGTAATAGATGGTGACAATTTATGTAAAGGTGTCTCCTTTTTCTCCATCTTCTGCATGATGCTTAGCTAGTTTTCTTCTCATGGCAATCTAACTACTAACCACTAATTAGCTAACTACTTACTTGATAATTCACATGAATCTAATAGCATCTACAAAGCCTTGTTCTTATAAGAGCCATTGATGGCTCATGATGATTGATTCTAACATTCTAGCATTCTAACATCTAACCCACTGACTTGCTAACTCGCAATGCTACCTTTACCATGCTCAGTTCTAATTAGTTTTGATGATCTAATAGTAACTTGCATTTTGATTTGTATGGAATGGAAGTGTTTGAATGTGGAAGAACAATATTATGAGTCATGCTTTGTATCTTCTCTTGAAACCAAGGATTAGTGATGACCAAGGATCCATGTGAGGCAACTATCACTAAGAGGTAAGTATGGTTAGTAGAGCAATTAATAGTTAGTAGCCATGAGTTTTCTTTCATCGTTTTCCTCTTTCTTTTTACTTTGTTTTAAAAATCATATTCAAAATCTTTTTATTATTTTACTATCGTTGTTTTCACCGTCTTCTTAGTTCACCATTGTTTTCATTTCTTCACCACAAAGTTATCTTCTTTTCTATTTTGTTTTCCAAATCACTTTTCAATAACTTCACTTCCTTCTTCATTTCTACTTTCTTGCTTTTGTTCTACTAATTCCATAAACCACTTCTCGTTTGTTTTTACATCACCATTTCATCGCCTTCTCACCTATCACTTCTGGATTTTTTTTCTTTTCTCATTCCTTAACAAAGAAGAACTTATTAACATAAGACGTGAGCAAAAATTGTTAATGCTTCTATCGCATTCCGTCCCTGTGAATTCGAGCCGTTGAGTCAATGCTATAACGGAAGTATCGAGGGAACATTAGCACACACTTTTTCATTGATTTCAAATACACACATTTTCAAGTGCTTGGTTTCACCCGATCAAGCAGCAAAGGCGGATTCCTCGTATCCCGAACTAGTAAGAGAAGCGACATCTTCCTTAGTTTCTCTTACAGAGATGCTCACCACATTGCTGGAGGAAGCTCTAGCCTTGTCTTTGAAATTCTTGCTTCTGACAATTATCCACTGTTGGCTTTTGACAATGTCAAAGTGGACCTACATTGTCTCTCCTTGAGGAATAGGGACAGGAATAAGACCCTTCTCCCTCTAGTTGTGAGGATCAGTATTGATCACTCTTAGTTCCTCTTTCGGGATAGGAACCACTCCGATTGGTTTTAATGGGAGATCTCATCCAAATTGAATAGATGACGTGGCAGTCATATTGGTGGTCACCTTCTTCTATTCTGGATGAAGCTTTAACACCTCTGCATCGATCAAAGCCTGAAGGACATCTTTAAAAATATAGCAGTTCTTGGTAGCATACCCCAGCATCTTGTGATATAAATAGTAGTTGGGATCATCAGTCTTGCCCACCTCTTCAAGGCGTCTGATCTCTGAAAGTTTGAGTCTGTTACTCTTTTGGAGTAACTTGAATAAAGAGACCACGTGCTCATCCTTGAAAGAATATGACTTATTAGCACGTGCCTGGATGAAAGCCATTCCTCCTCTAACTGATTGGGTATTTGAAGGTGATTTAAATTTCGTTGCCAGAATATCTCTTCTTCTCAACTCAGAAGGTTACTCTGGTGCGCGTCGCATTGAACGGGTCTCAATTTGCTATCTTTTTCTTCATCCCTGACCCTGACGACGATCTCTTCTGCCTGTTCGCCTTATAGCACCAACTCTTTCAAGTGCAACATTCTGCCACTCCCATTTGAGCAAGTAGGGAGGTTTACAGATTGTAATAGCATGCCTCAACCAGTGTAGACTAGGTCATGCCGTTGGGACAACGGAGTGCCATGCTCTAAAATCTCTCGACGAAAGATTTGATAGACTCTCCTTTCTTCTGCTTGGCTACAAGAAGAGTTGGCACTGAGATTTCTGTATCATCTTCGAAGAAATGAGCCAAAAACAACTTCTCGAGGTCGACCCATGTTTTAATCGAGCCGGCAGGAAGTTTCATGAACCATTCAAAGGCGACTCCATTAAGAGTGCCAATGAACAAACGAGCTATGATAGCATCGTTTGATACTACATTCTCAGTTTGGGATTTGAACTAGTATATGTGTTGGTTCGGTGACCCTTTATTGTCAAAAGTGTGAAGGGTCGGTGCCTTGAATTTGGGAGGGTAGGGGGTCATGCCCCACTCTGCTGGGTATGGTCAGACTATCCTCACATCTTAGAGACCATCTCAGTTGGTGAGGGCCTCGAGGTATTGCCCCAATTTCCTCATCCTCTTGGAATGGCCTCTCCCGTTCTCTGAGTTATCCTCCTCTTCAGATGAAGATTTGGATGGCTCAGAGTTGGAATGCTCGTCATTCTCAGTATTTGCAGAAGATGAGCTCTCTTCCTCCTGTTTTCCTTTAGACTTCTTGGAAGGAGTTTTAGCCTTCACCTTCTTCTTATCCTTAAGCAGTTGTGACAGCATCTGCTTAAGGGTGTCAACAGATTCTTGTTGAGTTCAAATCATATCGAATTGTTCTCTTTAAATTTGGGCCAGCTCTTCGAATCGCTTGGCCACCTCCTCGGGAGTTCCCGCCATGTAAGCAAAGGCGGTTGTCTCCGAATTGAAATTCGATGACCATCATTCACCTTAATCCCCCTAGCCAACAAACTATAGTCGACGGGGATGATCGTTCTCGTACGTGTTCGAGTATATCGGTAGACCCCTTTAGGTTCGCAAGAGCATCCTTCAAACCTGGAGACCGATCAGCATCCGACTCCTCTGAACTAATAGCTAGTTGCTTCCCTTGGACTTGCTTGGTGTAGAGCTTGGCCCCACCATGTTTGCAATAACTTTTGGGTATTCGATGCGGGAGAATGATTTCTTCTTCTGGGATCATCGTCTCTTGGCTGAGCTTGAGGCCGCTGACAACTGAATAAAATTGAAGGATTATTTGTCTGAAAGCCACAATGGCAATCAGAGAGTACTGCTGAGATAAGTTGCTCGCTGTGACATCGAGGGCTAATTTGATGGACGCTCCTCTTCCTTGTCAGGTAGTCCCTCAGATTTTCAAGGGAGCGTCTGAGGAACTAGCTTCGAGCCCTTGAGGGTGAGGGTTTGTTGGCATCTTATGTCTTGAGGACATGCAATGCTGAACACGAGTCTCGTGTTGTTTTGTTGAAACGCAGCCATCACGTTGCGTTGAAACACGACAATCGTGTTTTGAGTCAGAAATGTGGGCCTCGCATTTTCAGATAGATAGAATGTAGGCCTCTCGCGTTTTGGAGCTGATAGACCACGGATCTCGCATTTGACGTGGACTTCTCGTTGTTGGATAATGCGGGACTCGCATTCTGAAATAGAAGCGCGGTCCTCGCATTGCTTAAAAGAAACGCAGGTATGAACCTCACGTTCTGAATCTGCAGAACAGATTGCCTCTGCAGAATTCAATATGTTGTCGACGAGCACGATGCCTTCATCGACGTTCAACATTCCAGTTAATTCGTAGGGATTGTTGGAAACCACCGACAACCTGAAATTGCTGAGTTTGGAGAGGAGAAGGACGGTGGTATTGATCTTCACCGTCAATTTGATTGTGTGCCGATGCCTTCGCCCTGCGGGTCTCCTGAGAGACATTGACGTGGGCTGCATGAGAGGTTTTCAGAACCTTTTCTGAAGTGGCACCGTTTGCGCTGTGGGCAGTGGTGCGGGCCACTTTAGGAGTAATCTCCGAAGAGATTTGAGAGCGAGTCTCCGAAGAGTGTAACACCCTGCCCCACTGAGTACGGAGACGCTACTGCAACGTACATACGCAGGGCGAAAATACCCTTACATACGTACGTTAAGCATAACAGTACAGTTAGGAACCATAGTATTGAAAAACAGTGGTAATATACATTCCAACATTACAGTCCTAGTACTGTGTTATCACAGTATGTGATCTAATATTACATGAATGTTACATCACTGGATCGTACAAAAGTATAATTTACAAGATATTTACAAGATATAATATTAGAAGAGGCTCCCGACTAGAAAGGGTTCTCGAGAGTCAGATAAAGGAGATGGATCTGAAAGATCATCTGATACGTTTCCATGCCTTTGCCAGGTTCCAATCCTGGGACCTTCTATGCTCCCGCTGCAACTCTGATCAGCATCATATAGTCCCAGATACTCCAGTGCTCCGGTATCTGGACATGCAGATCCAGGGTTGTCAGGATGCAACCCAGCGAGTACATAAGAAAGCCAAATGGCGTGCGCAAAAGCAAATACACATGTACAGAAAATAGATGGAATTACGTGAAAACATGTTTACGTAAGCATTAAATCATGTTCAAATCATATCAATTAAAGCATATGTAATTTATTAACTGTATATGTATAATGTAAATGTAAGCAAAACCAATTGCTCAATCTCTAGATCCATGAGATTAGTACATCGAGAGAATAATCAAAACAAGAAAACCCTCATCTATATACCATATACCTCACTTCACCATCAACTTTGCATAAACAACTAGAGTTGCTGAGAGCTGAGATGTCAGTAGTGTTTTCATGTCATGTGATGCCTGTGGAGTCATGATCAATACAAGAGTTAAGTCAATAGTATGTTTATTATTATTATTAGGACTCGTCCTACTCAGATGTCTAGGTATGCGCCCTAGCGTTCCAGTTCGCATACATCCACATAACAGTAGTCCAAGGTTGGTTATTGAAAACTGATGAGAAATCAAGGTATCATGTTCATAATAGGCTCCGTACATGCCCGGGACAACGACCTCTTACGGTTGGATATGGCCTCCAACCCACGCCGCTAGGCGCAAACAGTATCAGGAACAGTAGGATCAGATCAGGGTGCCATTATACCCCACAAGAACTTCTGTGGCCTCATGTAGTTCTCTACAGTAGTTGCAACATTGAGCCATTATGAAGACGTACTTATTGAAGTCCATCAGTTTCCTCTGACCCAGTGTAAGTTGTATCTTTATTAGAGATGTTCAGGATTATTTCCAGTTGAGGGGATCAACAGGAATACAATATGAGGAGTACAGTGATCAGAAGATGTAAGTTTTTAGAGGTGCCCCCCAGATTCAAGAGGTGGCCCCTATCACAAGGACATGTGATGTGGAACTTTGCTCCACGTGGCACTTAGTTCCACATATCAGGTATAGGATTCTAGAGGTGGCCCCCGTGTTGTTTCACGTGGTACTTAGTTCCACGTACGAAACAGTAACAGGAATATCATGTATCAGGATTCAGTAGTAAGTCTCTATAAAGCGATAATCATGATAAGGTATTATATTCAGTCAAGAGTGACGGTACCAAATCTAGAAACAGTGTGATGTAATAGATCAGGAGATATGGTATCATTTGGTAATCAATATATATTATGTAGTCAGTAACCATATGTCAGGTGTAATGTCAGTATTAGTAGTCAGTATCAGTAACAAATATTATGTCAGGTAACCCATGTCTAATATCAGTAGCAATATCATTATATTTAATCAATGGTATTAAAGCAGCACTACAATTATGCACATACAAGCGGAGCAAAGCAGTGCTGGGGCTAGATCAGTGAATAGTGTTTAGTTACTAAAGCACCCGGTGAAACTCCAGAATGACTTGGTCTTAATATGTGAGTCTAAAATCTGGGAGAGTTCTGCCTTAGCGAGTCTAGTGAATAAGAGCTGAGCACTTGGTCCTGCTTACCAGGCGGTAGCGATATAAACGGAATTAATCCGTTAAAACGGAACTAATTCGTTCAAAACCTCAAAGAAGTTAGTTAAGCCCGGAGGCTGTGCCGAAGGAAGTATATGTACCTACAGAAGATGTTAGCACCACACACAGGCATTAAATAATATAATAATCACAAACACAATCACAAGCTCCATATTGTGCTCCTGAGCTGGGTACCCCCTGCCCCTAGTCACCATGAAACTCGAAAGTAATGGGTTACTTGCAAAGTGGTCTCTCGGATGATATTCCAGAACGGATAGAGCATCCGAAGTATAGAACCTCCTATCCGGCTATCACGAAACCCTAATGGTAGTTGGCGGTGGCGTTGGCCTGTTGCCCTTGGATAATCGGGAGGGGTCTCCAAGGAATACCATCCCAGAAGGGAAGCTACAACCTGCACCACTGTTAGTCCCAAATGCCAAAAATACAGATAATTGCAGAAAATACATTTTAATTCCAGAAAATTACAGGAAGCTCCTAAAAATACATGGAAAATTCCTAAATACACAGAAAATTTCTAGAATACACAGAAAAATTCTATAAATATAGGAAAATTCCTAAAAATATACCGAAAATTCTTACAACACCTGAAATCCTATAAATATACAAAAATTCCTAAAATGCCATAAAATTTAAAAAATGCACAGATAAATTCTAAAAATTACAGGAAAATTATAAAAACATGAAATATGCATTCACATGTCAAAATATACCTGTACACGTGTGTATGTTCACGTATGCAACAAGAAAAGAGTACTCACCTATATCAGGAAAATACCCGATACCACGTGCACGTGTGGACGTGTGTGAACGTGGGCAACCAAGGGGTTTGTCCAGGTTCTGTAGGAGGAAGAAGGAAGTTGTGGAAAGGTGTTTTAGAGAGAGAAAATGCAAAGAGGAGAAAGAAATCTAGAAAGAGAAAATTAGGGTTTTGCTTTGGAGGAGAGAGAAAAAGTGGATGGGGGAATTGGTGGAGTAGGTGCAGGAGAGAGAGAGAGGTTCCTTCCTATGGTAGTTGTCTAGGAGGAAGATGGGTGTGGTGAAGAAAGTTATAGAGAGAAAGTGAAGGAGGAGAGAGAAAATGGCAATTTGGGGTCTGTTAAATAGAGGGAAAATAGGGGAAAATTATGGGAGGTGGAGGAGAGGGATAGTAAACCCTCTATAATAGCTGGCCATGGTGGGTGTGAGAGATGAGTGAGAAAACTTAGAGAGAAAGTTGGGTATTTTAGCGGTTTTAGAGGGAGAAAAATATGAGAAAATTTATGGGAGGTGTAGGAGGGCCTAAGGAGAAGTTCAAGGTGATGAGGAAATAGCCATGGAGTTATAGGATTTTCGTAGGATTTTTAGAGCGAGAAAAATGGGTGTTTCTAGAGAGAGAAAGTGGGTTTTTGCCCACTTTTAGGGGGAAAATGACTTATGAAAATTTTGGGGAGTTATGGAAGGTGGAAGAGAGGTTATTGTGTTGTTAGAATGGTTGTAGGAGGTTGTGGTAAGGTTATATGATTTTTAGGGAGTTTTTGGAGGCCTTTAGGTGATTTTCTAGAGAGAGAAAGGAGGATGGAGAGAGGAGGTTGGTGGGCCATGGTGTGGGGAGTTGAGGAAGAGGGTAATGAAGAGGGAGGAGGCTTCCTTGAGAAGCCAAAGCCTTGGCTTCCCTGAGAAGCCAAGGAGGCTTCTAAAAAAGGAAGAAAGAAAAGGAAAAGAAAAGGAAAAGGATAAAGGAAATGAAATGCAAGTATTAGATTATTGAGGGGTTATGTGTAAATGTCTCCTAAGAAAATAATAAAAAAATAAAAATGAAGAAAATTGGAAAAAAATGAATTTAGAGAAGAAAGAAAAGAAAACTAGCAAGAGAGAGAAAATATTTAATTAAATAATTATTTAAAAAGAAAAATTGTGAATTTCCTAGGGTATAATCTAGTGCCAGTACAGAGTCTCATGCAAAAATTTCAGGTCAAACGGAGGTAATACGTATATGGAATGACACGTAAAAGTTTAAAATGTCAAAAACCGTAAAAGGGATTCTACCGTCTTTCTGAGGAGCCGGACATCGACTTGCGCCACGACATTCTCGCCAGTAGAGAAAGAAGTCCCCAGCAGAGTCGTCATCTTTTGTTTGGTCGGAAAAGTTTGGTCGAGATAAAATTTCTTTGAGTGGTGAATAATTACAACGGAACAATCCTGATTACAAAAGAGGAGAGAAGATATGATTCTCCCTTTTATTTAGGCCTGGGTTCTTTGTGTGGCGATGGAGAGTGATTCATATTCTTTGTTGATCGGTCGAGTATCCAGCTTCTCTTCAGGATGCTCTCAAAGATTAATCAAGAGGGAGCTCTGTTTTTAACATACTAAGTGTTTAGAGTCCCCTGATTGCTACTTTTTTCCTTCTCCCTAAAAAGCAAGAAGCCATTAGCCTGAGAATTCTCAGCTTTTAATCTCTGAAAAGCCTTCTCCTTTTAAAATGTCCACTTCTCATAGCTCCTCAGGCTATTTATAGGGAGTCATTAGGGTATCATTGTCCCCTAAAATCCCTCTATAGTAGGGATTAACTCCCACATTACGTGGGGAGTTAATTAGCCCAATAATGGGGGTCAGTTACAACAGAAACGCGAGTCTCGCGCTGGATGTGGATCTCGCATTGCTTGTTGTAGACACGGGCGTCTTAGCTTAAAATGCGGAGTTGCTCAGACCCGTCTTTGAAGTGAGACGCAGGGTTTCTCAGACCTGCGTCTGATGTAGAGCACCGAGTTGCTCAGACCTGTGCTTGAAATGGGATGGGGGGTTGCTCAAATCCTGCGTGGGACGCGGAGTTACTCAGACTCACATTGAATGGGACGCAAAGTTACTCAGACTCGTATTGGACACAGGTTTACTCATGCCCGCGTCTAAAGTCCCCGTGCTTCTATAGGACCCAAGGTCTACGTTTTAGTTTGAACCGCGACCTTCGTGTTGAAGTGAGGTTCGCCTCTGATGACTTATCCTTAGTGATTTTGGACAACCTACAGAACTCACCACCGCCCTCCCTCTCTTTCCCTTTGGCCATATAATCTCTGGCCTGCACGACCACCTCCTCTACGCCGCCACTGTAGCCCTCAATCCTCCATGCCACCTACTTCATCTCACTCTCCACTTCTTGCTACGGACCACAACCTCCCACCTTTTGCCTCTTCTTCTCTCTCATTTTCTCCTTCCTTTTGCCGTCTTTAGCGGCTGCAAGGCCACTGCACCGCCTCCTACTCCGCGCGAGCGCCACTTGCCTCTCCTCTTCTTCTTCTTCTTATTCCCTCCTAAACTGTCGTGCTTACTGTAATATCCCAAGTTCGCAATACTGTATTTTTATTTTCCTAAAGTATTTATTTTGATTTACTGATTATTTTTTTAATCAACTTAATTTATTATTTTCTTTCTTGTGATTATTATTATTATTAAATATGGAAATTATTTTTAAGATAGTAAATGGTGTTTTAGCTTTATATATTATTATCATTATTAATTATCAATATTTTTAGTTACTTTTCACTATTATTTCTATTATTATTCTTATTATTAATTGCTATTATTATTTCATTATGATTATTATTATTTCTTATTAATATTAGTAGAGATATTATTATTAATATTATTAATATTATTTTTGTTATTACTATATTTATTGTTAATTATTATTATTAGTGTTTACTATATTATTGTTAATTTCATTGTTGTTATTATTTACCATTATTATTATTAGTTAATGTGAATATTATTATTATTGATTTTTGTTAATGTTAATTATTATTATTGTTTTGTAGTAATTATTATTTAGTGTTATAATTAGTATTATTGATGTATATACATATGTTATTATTAATATGGTTCTTATTATTAATTTCTCCTTCCTATTCCTAAACCCTTGTTCCTAGCCCATAACCCATTAGCCTAGACCCCCAATATCCTAATAGCCATTAGATCTATACCCTCAAACCCATACCCAATAACTCATCCTATATAATCCTAAACTTAACCCTAATCAAAGCACTAATCCTAATCTCCTTCTTCATGTTGCCGCACCTCTCCTTCTTTCTCCGCTGGCGCAAACTATCTATCCATGGACTCGTCCTCTACATTGACTGCTCCGCCGATCTCCTCCACGCGCAGCCGAGATCACCACCACAAGCACCGTCCCCTGCTCACTCTCTCATTCTATTCCTCGCTTGACCCGCCATCGAAGCCGTGCACGCAACCCTCTCCTGGCTGCACACAGCAACCGGATCCTATCTCCTTCAGGCATGCCGCAACTTCCCCCAACTGCAGCACCCGAGCTTCGCAACCCCACCTCCGTGTACCCCTCTCCATCGAGCCATCCAAGCATAGCGGCAGCACAACACACCTAGCACAAGCCCACGACCTTGCCCGGCCACACACAACATTCCAGGACCGAGCACGCCTTTTCCCCACAGCCTAGCCTTCTCCACTTCTCCTACTTTGCCGCATAACCATTACCCCCTTGGCTGCATTTCCCCCGTGGCCGAGACCCCCTTCACTGGCATCTACCCCACGATAACTTCTCTGTGGACCCCCACGCATCTCAGACATGCTTCCATGACCGAAGTCCCCAGCCTACCACAGTACCACCCATGTCAATGTGCAACCACCATCTCCCCAACACTAATCTACTTCTCCCTTGCCGTGCCCAACATCCACCAAGGCAAGCCAACACTAACCAAGCATTACGTGAGACATCTTACTCCGAGCCATCTTCCGCAACTCTGTGGGACGCCGTTGATCACCGTCGGCGAGCACGAAAGCACCCATGCCCTTCACGGCGAGATGCTCTATCCAACGACATCCTCCGTGGCCCCGACGCCTCCATCAGAGCCTCTGTCGGCGCGCCGCAAGTTGCCCCGAGGTTAGTGCTATATTTTTTGTGTGGAGGGTAAAAGTGTAATAATGTTGAAGTTTAATTAAATGTGTAGGGGTATGTTGGTAAATATATATGCATACATGAATTATGTTGGTAGGATAGATGTGTAAATATGTGTACCAATGCATTTGTAATGAAATAGGCTAGTGTTTGCATGGATTTATATGCATGCATGCAACTGTGTGTGCGTGGGTAGTTGTGTATGTGTTTTAATGTATGTATGTATGTATGTATGTATGTACAGTGTATGCATGGGTATGTATATGTGTGTGTTGGTATTTATTTAAGTATGCATGTATGTTGGTGTATGCGTATACTTGTATATGTATGTGTGTGGGTATACGCGTATGTGTCCGTATGCATGTGTGGGTGTTATGCATGTATTTATGTTTATATGTATGTGCTGGTTGCGTGCTACAGTATTTCAGACCCGTTTGGTGAGATCCGAACCCAGCTTCAGGAGACCCGGACCCGATCCAAATTCGTGCTCGTTGTGGACCCGATACAATGGCAATTCGAAGACCGATCCATGGGATGATCCGTAAATCAATACCGGTTCGTGCAGTGAAGACCAGACGGCGATTCGGTTCCGAAATTGTGTCATTTCATGTGAGTGTTCGTTTTTGTGCATTTCCTTATTTACCGTTATCGGTATGCGTTTACATGTTACAGTTATCATTTCATGTGACTTTCTGTTATATTTTACCAGTTTGATTATTTATACCACTTCATGAAACATCTATGATTGTCCACTTTATTTACATAGTTGATATAAGCTTGTATTAGCGTCATTTCATGTGTTGGTAGTTTAGCGTTGTTGGCTTAGGCCTATTTTTGATGTACCTTAGACTATGACTTGATCCGGCTCGATCTTGAGGTTGATATAGTTTGTATTTGAGAATAATAGTAGATTTTATGTGTATTAATTATCAAATTGACATTCATCTATTTGGTGATTATTTCCGATCGAAACACTTTTGGATATTGTAGACAAGTAGATATGATGTTTCTATATCTATATGAGATGGTTTAGATATACCACAAATAATGGATCTGATGTGATTTGATGTTAGACATTTCTGGACTTGATGTTTTATCACCAGGATATTAGTATTCTTGTTAGTTCTTACTAGTTGTTTATTATTCTGGATTCGGAGTTAGTTGCAAGGAAAGTTGGACCGTGATTTGGATTGATCTTGAGTTGGAGTTAATCTAGAATTTACATTCTTTATATTGGATCTTGAACTTATTAAGATAGGTTTGACATAGCTGGATTTACAGTTGTGAGTATTGGGATTTATTTAGATGATATTTTATTGATGTTGAGTATCAGAAGTAGATATTCTAGACTATAAGTTGTTTGAGAATGATTCCCTACTTAGATATGATTTCGGTATGTGTTTGACTTATTGATCTCGAGGATATACCATGTGCTTCATATTTAGTTATTGATTACTTCAGTTAATAGAGATTGAGCTATTGTGATAGTGATCTATTTGATATCGGTGATCTTGTACTTCAGAGTTATCAGATAGTAGTCATCACTTTATCAGTTATGGGTGAGATTATTTGTTGGTGAACATATGACAGGTTCAGAGTTTATAGGAGTTGGTAGATATCTGTATCAGTTACCAGTTATTAGTGGCACCTTTGTGTTAGTGGCTATATCTCCAGTATCTTATTTCAGAAGTCAAATATTAGCTGTCAGTTACTCAGTTGTCAGATATCAGTTTTCAGTTGTCAGTTATCAGATTATTAGCTAGTATTAACATCAGCAGTTGTTGGAGATATCAGTTACTACACATATTAAATCACATTGATTGCTTATTAATAAAAGACACCATAACCCGGGGAACAGGGGTAATTGCCTGATGATGCATGTCGTGTATTTTGGAAGGACTTCTTATGGGAACGAGTTGTGGGTTCCAACCATGGGGAACCAAGGTAGTACTGGCTACCATTCAGTTGTCAGTTGTCAGGGCTATGCCCGGATTATGGCACCACGCTAGTTGTCTTTTCGTGTGGGGCTGTGGTCTTCAGTTATTAGAGCCTTGCGGCTTGTCCTGGTTCAGCGCCAGGGGTGTTAGACCGTGGTACCGGGCACGCACGGTACTCTTCCAAAAACATGTACTACATTGGCAGATAGTTACAACAATGATAACTTTGCTTGATTTGTGGGAAAACTGCTGTGTATGGGATACAGCTAAGTACTACATTAGTTAGGTTAATAATAACCAACCAGACTAGTGACATATACTAGGTTACACGTTCAGATATCAGTTGCTTATTTACAGTTGTGATAGTTGACTTTTATCTTCATTCATGTTGTTATGCAGTTATCCTTTAGTTATCTGTTGATCATGTTATTTAGTTATCTTATGACTGTAGTTTATCTTGTTATTATTCTGTGCACATTGTTTATATGTACGAGTTCTCATCTTTACACATACACACTCACCAGGTCGCTTTCTAACGACCCTGAATTTGCATGTCCAGATATTGGACGTTTTGTTCTATTGTTCAGGTGTTCGTTGAGACCGTACACTTCGCGAAGAGCTGGAGCTTCTCCCTATTCGATTCCGGTATTCTTATCTTTCTTGCCTTCATATTATTTCCTGATTCTCATTATATCAGATTCAGTTGTTAATCCAGTCTTTATTTATATGATATCATGCATGGATGCTTATATGTGATATTGCAGTAATCATGATTTATTATAGTTTAGATTTATAATTTATTTCGGGTTACTTAAGGCTTTGCGCGTATATGTGAGGTATTTTCTTTGCGTATATGCGTCGTTGACTCGTGTCGCGTCTCCGCTTCAGTGTATTTTGGGAAGCGGGGCGTGACACCTACACATCAACTCCATCGCCGTCAGTGTCACACTGCCTTCTCTTTCATCTTCCTCTTTCTCCCTTATCGTTCATCCCCTCGGTCGACAACCGTCACCTGCCTTACCACCCTCTCCAAACTCTTCCGTCCGTGTCACCCGCCATGCCACCACAACTACATCACATCCAATACTGCAGCCCCACATTCTCTTTCTTGCTCTCTTTACCCGAGATCACCATCGCCCTACCTCCAACTCTCACTCTCTTTCTCCACCTACACAGTCACCTACAACCTTTTCTTCTCTCTTTTTCCCCTATCATGCAATCGCCGCGCCAATAGCCGCCCACAACACCCTCTCCCTGTGCCATCTCCCTCACCACACTCACCACCTGCACCCACTCCATCCCATATTACTCTCTTTCTCTTTCTGTTTCTCTCTCTTTTTTGTTTTTTCAAGACCTGACTCGCTTATTTAACCCAGACCCACATCTACTTTAAATTATTGATTTGGATTGACCCACTTCGGGTTTGACCCACTTGTCACCAGAACTCGGACCCGCTTCATCAACCCAACTCGCAAGTCAAAAAAGTTAAGCTAGATCCAACCCGCAAGCATTCTGGACGGTTCTTGTAGCAGATGTGATTCGATCTGCCAGTCAGCAGAGCCGACCAGTTTGTACGCGACCCGGATCCCCGACATATTCAATGTGAGTGTTTTCTAGTTAACTCTATTTAAATAAAGTATGCATAATGTGTTTAAAAAAATATTTATTTATTTAACGATAAGTGTTATCTTTTCAATATATCATGCAAATTGTAAAAATACCTGAATTAAGACTATTTTGAGTGCTTCACCTCTCTTTAAATAATAGTATATGTTTTATTGTAATAATTTAGTGTATTAAGTAATTTAATTAGTCGCATCGTTCATCTAAATTATTAAGGGTGAATGTTTTAGTTTTTAAATACATTATGATTTACATGATTTACTTGGAAAATAATTATAATATGCAATGGTGAGTGTTTTATCTATTTAAATTGCGTGAGTGTTTTGATTCTTTTTCAATAAAATATATTTTATGTGTAACTATTGCTCATATTTAATTATTGTTCATGCACATTAATTATGTTCATAATAAAATATATTCAATTAAATACAAATTTAATAACTCTATGAGTGTTTTATTCTTTTTAACAAATTATGATTTAATTAATTAATTTTGTCATTTATTTTAAATGTTTGTTTATTTATATCACTTAATTAATTTTCTGGCATTATTAAAGTTTGTAAACTTCATGATTTAATATTATGCAAAATGATAAAGTATTTTGCTCTAAATTATTCAGCTGCGCCTACATACAAATCCATGTGAATATATGTTTAGTGTATTTTCATTAATTACTGGAAACTGAATTATTCAATTTATTAATTGTTTGTTATCTAGTAATCTACTTAAAAATAACTATAATTAGTGATATTCCCGAAAATCCAAATATGAACTTGAACTGTATTGACACTTCCTGAACGACTTGACATATGATGCATGATTAACAATGTTGCTAAGTATAAATTCATGTTACTAAAATTATGGGAAAATTATTGTTATATGGTAATATCATTATAATTTTATATTGTTACATTATTATCATTACTGTCATTGTTACTATAATTGCATTCCCAATAATCTTGTTGACATGGATATTACACAACTTACACTGGGATGAAAAATTGTGGTGAGACAACATTTGTATTTTGGGTGGACCTAGGATATAGGTTGCGCAGTCGAAAAACAGTTTCATTGCAGGGTTTTTGAGAATGACTAGCATCCAGTATTGCTCATATTATTATTGTTATTGAGTACACATTGTACGGCCTGGTTCAGTGGCAGAAGATTGGGCTGTGGTCCTGGGTATGTACGGGACCCACTAAAAACACAGGCATTGTCTCCACCAATTAGTTTCAAATAACCTAGGACCTCAATTGACATGTTTAGTAGGCGTAGAATGGGATGCATTTTACTGTATGTGACAATTGGTGTTCGCTAACATCATTAATAAAAGTAGACCTTCCATAATGCATTGTAGTTTGATGTGTGTCTAATTGTTGTATATACATGATATGATAAATACGTAACATATGACTCTATAACAGATTGACTTCATTACTCTTTGGTTATGTATTGCATGTTATTGTACTTGTGACATACTATACTATTGCTTTCCTCATTTTACACACTCCCTGGGTATTTTCTGACTTCCCTGGATTTGTATATCCAGTTCTAAAGATATTTCAGTTTGTTAATTAAATATTTAGGGAGAATCATACGTAATATAGGAGATTACGGAGCAACAGTGGGAGCCGGAGTTTTTCTTTGCTTTATCACCCGATCTTGGGTATGGTTCATGGCCTTCATTTTATTCTTGTTAAACTTGCTTGATTCTCTACAGACTGACTCAGCATTTATTATATTTGTTTATGAATAGAATATTGTATCTTGTGTGGGAAATTTATATGTCATATTGCAATGATTTATTGCTTTCATATTTGATTGATATAGCTTGCTCAGGTTACATTAGGTTTAGCACATATACATGAAGTATTCTCCTCGCGTAGTATATGTGTAGCTGACTCTCATCATGTGCTGTTTTTGCATATTTTGGGAAGCGGGGTGTGACAACAATGATTTATCAGAGAGTTTTTTTATCCGCTAGAATTGTAAAGATTAGAGACAGAGAAATCAGAGAGAGATAGTCTTGTTATCCGCTTGAATTTGATAAGAAAGAATCATTTTAATGGAGAGTATTTCAATAAAAAGAAAATAAGGGAAAATTAGTCCAAGTTAAATGAAAATTTTGTAAATAAGAGATTTTAAGTGTTACAAGTGTATAATAAGATTACAAATATAAAAGAGGGGTAATGATGAAGAAAAATTAATAAAGGGGTAAAAAATAATTCTTAAAAAATATAGGTGTAATCACATTTTCACCTATGAAATTTTTGGAAACCCGAGTTGTTTCATTTAAAATCTGTGTATGATGCATAAAGTGAGACAATTCTCCTTGGTACGAGGCCCGAAACCCTTATCTTTCTCCTAATTTTCTATCTTTTTCCCCAATTCCACAAAGAGCGCTAGCTCTTCCTTTTCTTTCCCCCAAATCGATATCCAATTTAAATTATATGTTCTTCTCTACAAAATCTCAAAACCCTAGATTTCTTTCTCCTCCTCGTCTTCTCAATTCCTTACCTTTTCTTTGAAAAGAATCGTCAAAAATCAGAAAAGACGTTGTTCATATTCCTTCTCCAAAATTCCCTAAAATGCCCTAAAAACTCCCCAAATTTCAAAACCGAACCCTAACTTTCAGCTGACCACCTCTGCTTGTCGCCACCTCCTGCTCTCCACACCTGCCGTCCTCACGCCCAATATCGACTCATCAATCTCGTGTTGTCTACATCCCCACCCTAATCTTCATCGAATCAAGCTTCACCGTGAATTAACCTCAATTTCGTCATACCTATTAGATCTCACCGCCTGTGGGATCCCTCCAAATCCACCAACTATCTCCGGCATCTCAACTTCTCTTCTCCGCGAGCTTAACCTCCCCTCGTTCTTGTTCTTCTAATACTCTCCAATGTTGGCACCCTTCTCGACAACAACCCAAGCTGATAATCACTGCCTTGTTCTTGCTATGTCAGATATGCAACTTCTTTGACTTTTCCTTCAGTGTCGCAACCTTCAACAACTTCGACAACACATGATGAACCCATCGTCATCGTCCTCAACCCTTGACAACACCACCTCTCGCCGACTGCAATGTTGCTAAATCCCCTCGGTCTCGTCAATCGTGTATTCACCACCAACCTTTTTTGGAGTTGCCTAGATCTCGTCAACCCTCGCCTATGCCAAGACCTCGCCGATTACACCCAGACTTCAATTTGAGTTCTCTGCAAATTGCTAACCTACGGCTAGTGATAGGTAGTAAAAAATGCATATTTATCACTACATTTACTATCATGTTTCCCTATTTATTCTTTTAATTATGCACTATTACTAAAGTTGTTATTTAATGTGTGCAGGCCTTGAGTAATTAAGAAAATAAAGAAATAAAAGCCTAAATGAAGCCCAAAAGCCTATGTGCAAGCCCATGTGCAAAAGTTGTAGTAATTTAGATAGATCTAAGTGAGGAAAAGGGAGGATAAGATAGATCTCCTAATTGCTAAAAGAAGAGGAAAAGGATGGACTTCTACTCAACCCTAATTGCTTGCAGGACAAGGCTAAAGATAAAAGGAGAAGAGTGCAAAGATAAAAATTCGTTTTTAAAAGAGTTGGATTTATGATAACTTGCTTCCCAAGTTATCTCGAATTTTCAAAATAAAGAGGCCGTATGCAGAATCCAGAAGGATATACTCAGATGGACGGACCAGAGGAGGCCACGCGAGAAAACGCGTGGCCAGAGGCCAAGCTATAGCCGCGAAAACGCGGCCATAGCCGCGTTTCCGCGGGTGTATGGATAAGGATGATCACCAGTTTTCATAGGGGAGTTGTACCGGGACTCTACTTCTTCCATCTCCTATAAATACCCCTACAGAGCAACAGAGAGGGGCATCCAGAAACGAGCAGGTAGAGTATAGAACTTAGGCTAATTTGTAGATTGTAACTTAGGTTTTTTATGTAATTTTTACTTTTCTTTATGTAACTGAGAGGAGAAACGAGTTTCATGGAGGAAGGAGATCAAGCCTGTACTGAGGGTGACACCGGTGTAAGTAAGTCTTTTCTTTCATTGTTATAAGAATCGAATCGAAGTTTCTTTTTCTTCTTTAATCTTGTTTTCGTTTACTTTCCTCGATGTGTTTGTAATCCAAGTGAATTCGATAGCCTCGAGACTGCTTCGCCATTGCAAGTGCCCTTGATGGCCTATGGTGATGAACAACCCTTCTCTTGCTAGTATAGTTTGCCCTTTTATTCGTAGTGTAGATCGAGAATGGGGAAGATCCTATACGCCATGCTTGATTGCCTTCAAAGACAAGGTAAGTCGTCGCAACGGATCCAAGGTATACGAGCACTGAAGTGGTAAGTAATTTTTAGGTTGCCTTTCTTTTCTTTTATTTTTTAGTTTCAACACCACAATCCACCACTTCTTTATCACTCTTTTTCAATTTCATTTGTACATATCACTTCTAGTTTTTCCATCTTCTTAATCTTTTTCCATCTTCTTTCTAATTTAACTTTAACTCGATTTTTACTTTTTCTTTTAAAGAACTAAAGAAGAACTTTAACCATACTTTGTACCCTAAAAGAAAACTTACTAAAAAGCTTCCATCGCTAGTCCCTCCTTATGGATCACGACCCGCATAGCCACTTGCTATCGCGGTAGAATTGAGTAACTTGCACATCTCTCTTTTAAAGTTTTGAAATTCTGTATTTTGTGTGCAGGTAAAACCTCAATCAAATTTTGGCGCCGTTGCCGGGGAGGGACGGTAAGTTAATCTCTTTAAAAGTTTACAATTTTGGTTAACTTTCTTCTTGTTTTTTTTTGTACAGATTTAACAACAAGGAATATCTGTTGCAGTGGACATATAAGTGGCCTTGGACTCTTCTCAAGAAAGCAGAGCCAAGAAGCCCTCAGATTTGCTAAAGTCCTGTGGCAAACTGAGTGAACTACTAACCTGTATTTTTTGTAGGTTGGCTGAATTGCATAGTTAAAATATCTGTAGCATTTATTTCCTTGTTTGACTCACTGTATCTATATTTTAACACAACAGTAAAAGTTGATTGTAAATGCTAAAAATGATTTAGACTTTGCATTTAGGCACGTGTCTATTTCATTTCATTTTTTTATTTACTGTTGAAGAGTGCTGGAGCCAAGGTATGTGTGCATAGCATTTAGTATAAGGTTCATTCTTGTATGAAATATTGCTTGAATGTTATTCTTTTCTATATACTTGTACACTGCACAAAATTGACTTAAGGGCTTGTCCTATAAACAAGATAAGGTGGGAAAGTCATTACCCTCCCTTAGCCCACAAACAATCTCCTCACTCACTAACCAAAGCCTAACTAAAAATGAGTAGACGTTGGCCCTAGGGATATCTCGGACTCAATTAGGAGATTATTCTAAGGGAGAAAGGTGTTGGAATTTGACTCCTGCCAAATCAGTGTCTAGGAAGGGGATTAAGGGCCGAAAGCCCGAAGGTTGGTGGTTACTTAATTAAGGAACGTCTTTGACAGATAACCTCCCACCAATCTTGCTCTGACCTGGCTGATTAGCTTGTGGTCAAAGTCTGCATTATACCTCCCGTGGACAGTCTAACCAGTTAGGAGTCGTCTAGGTCATAGGTCTACCCTAACTTAGTTTAGAATTTTTTTTCCTTTGTTTGCTTATTTGTTTCTTTGTTTGTGTTTTCCTGTGTGATATGGCTTATAACAACAATTTTTCTAATTTTAATGGTAATCCATATTACACACCAACCTCTTTTTTGGATATTACCAACCCGGCATATCATAACTTTAACCAACCTAGTGTGCCGGAGTGGTCTTATCCGAATGAATATAACCCATGCCCCCCATCGTATGACCATAATTTCCATAATAATTTCAACTCTTCACAGAGTCCATGGGGATTCGCCTCCCCGAGTCCAATTTTCAACCAACTTGTCCTCCTTATCCACCTTGTCCACAATCTTTCCAAGCTTCATACTCAGTTCCACCAGTTCAAAATAGAAAACCATCAATCTTGGAAATGATGGAAATGAGTATGCATGAGTCCGAGCAACAATCACCATCAATCTTGGACATGATGATGCGTGAGTCCAAGCAACAATCACAGAATCTGACCGACTCACAATTTCACCACGATTGTCACAACAACACTTCATCTTTTCAAGTCCAATCACAATAAAACGATGAACCAATCGACTATGAAAAGATGCTTGAAGCCATGACTCAGGCTAGAATCGCTCGTGATCATGACATAGATATGATGGTTCAAACTTTACGTTCTCACCGTTTGCCCATTTCTGATGTCGCTAACTATTCTGTTAGAGCCGAAGAGTCACGTTGCTTTGGAAAACAAGATTCTATTTCAGTACAATCATTTAAACTTGCCCAAACACCAATTTTTGAAAATAACATGGACAGTATGGCAAGTTAGTCATTTCCTAAAATAGAACTTGAGAATGACTATGATCCTGACCCTCAACTTGGTTATTCAATTCTACTTCCTGATTCAATAATGACTACGGTGTCTTCACCTGATTTCAATTTTCTCGAGTCAACATTGGATCCTGTGCCAATTCATTATGAAATTAAATCGTCAATCTTTTATGATCATCATAGTGAACTTGACCAATTTCATACTTTTAAAAGTCCCATTGACAAATTGGTCAGTTCTCATTTTTGTGATATTGAACTCAATGAGATATGTGACCTAGATTCTCAAATTTGTGATCCAGTTCAAATTTTCGAATCAATATTGACTCCTGTTTTGTTACCCGATTAAAGTAATATTTTAGAGTCAGTTTTGATTCCCACACCAGTCATTCTTGAACTTGCATCACCAATATTAAGTGACATTCCATTGTGAGAAAATAAATGTGGACTAGAGTTTCAACTTCTTTATTTGGACCCACTTCTTGAACCAAGCTCGACTCCTGAACCTTTACTTGACTTAAGTCACTTTCCTGAGTCGGTATTAGTTCCCGTACTTCCTCAGTCAAAGTCAATTATTCTATCTTTTCACACTCCATTTTGGGACAAGGCGGTTGACAAAATTGACTCCGAAAATTATTATGAAATTTGGAAATTAGATGGGGTGGAATTTTTAATAAAAAATGTTCATACATACATCATTTTAGTGGGTTATACAAGAGAGATTTCTGGTGGGTTCCTCCGAACTCCACAAAAATTCGATTGGGCCGCATTTCGTGGACCAATCAGACCACCACCGGAACCACCACCTTAAGGTAATATTTTCCGTCCTTTTCTTCTTTTTCATTCATAAATACATTCATTCATACATTGAGGACAATGCATGAGATAGGTATGGGGGGAGGATTTACTAACATACTAACATAGGTAGATACTAACTAAATTTATTAAAAAAAAAACTTTTTGAAAAAGAGAACAATATTTTGACTTATCTTTTGAAAGAAATCTAAGTTAGTCTTAGGAATTAGGAAAATCATGATTAGAATTTCTAAAAACTTGGTCAAAATAAATAAATTGTTGAATTTTTAGGTATAGAAGGAAAAATTGAATAAGTAATTAGTCTTGATTTTTACCTTAATAAAATGTGCATACCTAATACATTTACATATCTAGGATTCTAAGACAAAGACTCTTGTGCCTTATAAAAAAAAATAATAAAAAATAATAATAACGAAATTCACTAATTAAGCTGGATACATGTGCCTCAAGAAGCATAAGTATTCACGCCTAAAGGTGGTTTTATAAATAAAGTCCTTAGCTTTGTGGCCTAGTTCACTCGAATCCTTAAGTCCATGGGGTGTTTTCTCACCCGGTACCCTAAAACCAACCAGTTTGGGAGCCACCGACTTTAAGTTCGCTACCAGGGTAGATTAGAAAGCCTAAGAAAACTAAGAAATATTATATATGTACTAACACATCTAATAGTCAATTAGTTAGGTATGAGGGCCTCAAGAAGCCTTGACACTTACACAAAAGAAAATTAGATGAGTTATACATATTAAAAAAATAAAGAGAAAAATAAAGAGGCATGAGAGTCCAAGTTAAAGAATTCCTAGTAAAGATTCACAAGGATGCATATGACTTAGGGTAACAAAAGAGACTATAAAAAAATTCAATTTTGATTCTTACCTAAAATGGATAACAATTTATTATATAAAGACTAAGTTTAAGAATGAATAAAAATGATAATCCTAAAACTTATAGACTACTTAGTCTCTTCAAACATATTTCAAATATTTTTCTTTTTATGGATTTTGTGGGTATAATCCGCTGAAAACCCTCACGAGACAACACTCGTCCTCTAGGGTAACCTAGAGGTTTAACGGCTTATTGCACATGCTAAGTGCAACCGTGACGCCTACGAAAGTGAGTTAGGATAGATTAGTTTTTCTTTTCTTATTCTTTTTGATTTTTACTCGATGACGAGCAAAAAGATAAGTGTGGGGGTGTGATAGGTAATAAAAAATGCATATTTATCACTACATTTACTATCATGTTTCCCTATTTATTCTTTTAATTGTGCACTATTACTAAAGTTTTGTTATTTAATGTGTGGAGGCCTTGAGTAATTAAGAAAATAAAGAAATAAAAGCCTAAATGAAGCCCAAAAGCCCATGTGCAAAAGTTGTAGTAATTTAGAAGTTTCTATATTATCTAACCTAATCTAAACTTGGATTTTTAAACTCTTTATTTAAAATCTAAGTGAGGAAAAGGGAGGATAAGATAGAACTCCTAATTGCTAAAAGAAGAGGAAAAGGATGGACTTCTACTCAACCCTAGTTGCTTGCAGGACAAGGCTAAAGATAAAAGGAGAAGAGTGCAAAGATAAAAATTCGTTTTTAAAAGAGTTGGATTTATGATAACTTGCCTCCCAAGTTATCTCGAATTTTCAAAATAAAGAGGCCGTATGCAGAATCCAGAAGGATATACCCAGATGGACGGACCAGAGGAGGCCACGCGAGAAAACGCGTGGCCAGAGGCCAAGATATAGCCGCGGAAACGCGGCCATAGCCGCGTTTCCGTGGGTGTATGGATAAGGATGATCACCAGTTTTCGTAGGGGAGTTGTACTGGGACTTTACTTCTTCCATCTCCTATAAAAACCCCTGCAGAGCAACAGAGAGGGGGCATCCAGAAATGAGCAAGTAGAGTATAGAACTTAGGCTAATTTGTAGATTGTAACTTAGGTTTTTTTTATGTAATTTTTACTTTTCTTTATGTAACTGAGAGGAGAAACGAGTTTCATGGAGGAAGGAGATCAAGCTTGTACTGAGGGTGACACCAGTGTAAGTAAGTCTTTTCTTTCATTGTTATAAGAATCGAATCGAAGTTTCTTTTCTTCTTTACTCTTGTTTTCGTTTACTTTCCTCTGATGTGTTTGTAATCCAAGTGAATTCGATAGCCTCGAGACTGCTTCGCCATTGCAAGTGCCCTTGATGGCCTATGGTGATGAACAACCCTTCTCTTGCTAGTATAGTTTGCCCTTTTATTCGTAGTGTAGATCGAGAATGGGGAAGATCCTATACGCCATGCTTGATTGCCTTCAAAGACAAGGTAAGTCGTCGCAACGGATCCAAGGTATACGAGCACTGAAGTGGTAAGTAATTTTTAGGTTGTCTTTCTTTTCTTTTATTTTTTAGTTTCAACACCACAATCCACCACTTCTTTTATCACTCTTTTTCAATTTCATTTGTACATATCACTTCTAGTTTTTCCATCTTCTTAATCTTTTTCCATCTTCTTTCTAATTTAACTTTAACTCGATTTTTACTTTTTCTTTTAAAGAACTAAGGAAGAACTTTAACCATACTTTGTAGCCTAAAAGAAAACTTACTAAAAAGCTTCCATCGCTAGTCCCTCCTTGTGGATCACGACCCGCATAACCACTTGCTATCGCGGTAGAATTGAGTAACTTGCACATCTCTCTTTTAAAGTTTTGAAATTCTGTATTTTGTGTGCAGGTAAAACCTCAATCAGCTAGCAACCTGGCCTGGATTCAATTCTAGTTTGTAGAACCCGGTACGAATCTAACTCCACTTCAAATTTGTAGTTCAGACCTGCAAGCAGGACAAACTTGACTGAAATATTTGCAGCCATCCAAAACCATTAGCATCAGAGTTGGCATTTTTGGTCGTTTCTTAGTCGTTCTGAAGCTGAGTCGAGCCATTGAATTCATGGAAGATTGCCCTCAGACATAATTGATAGCAAGCTACTAAATCAGACTATTATAAAGATTGGAGCATATCGAAAAGACATACATAAGTTCAGGAAAGAACTGTTAGCCCAGAGGCCTTTCACCTTAGTTTTGATGATGACTAACTTTTGATCTTGTGTTTAATAAGTTTCAGATATTAATCAAGATCTTAGTAGGTGATTAACTTTAACAAAGAATTCAAAGTCAAGTTTTAGAGCTAACACATAATGATTCAAGAGCTCGCGCATCAAGATCGCATCTAACACTCGGAAAAAGTCAAGCTCTACGAATCGTGTTTGGATCGAGTCAGCTTGGAGAAGGAGTTCTACAAGAAGACTTCAGTTTGTTTTAGTTTATAGTTTAAATCTTGTGTAAAGATAGTTTAGCCTTGATATGCTTAAGTTCACACACACACACACACAAGTTCAAAAGTTTTGATTTTGGCTTAACTATTTTTTGAATTTCAAGAATACATATATGGTTTTCATGAATAGATAGAATCAAAACAAGTTTTACTCGGTTTATATGTATGGTGGATTCATCCATATATATTGTTTAGTTCATATTGTCTAAAAACTTATTTTGATGATTTTAGTTCATGGTTTTATGTTTTATTTTTAATAAAACTTAGTTTTGGATTTATTGTCAAAAACATAGATATATCTTTTATATGTGTATTAGATTCTATCCATACGCACTATGCTTCAAAATGAGATTAAATATCTTGTTTTTGTGTTTGTACAAGTTTATAGAAAAATCGTATTTTCCTTAGAAGTTTGGTATTTTGGAAAATACCGTTTTTGTTTAAAGCTAATATTTTCATTCATTAAAAATAGGTCAAATTATTTGTAATATGTGTTAAATTTTAGTCACACATATTTGTTTTTTAAATATTTATAAGAACTTATTTTTATTGATTTTATAGAGTTTTATGAGATTTTATGGGTATTTGAAAGCCCAAGTTTTCAAGAAATAATACCCAGCCTGAGCCCACTGGCAGTCGACCGACCGGTCGACTGGACCAGAGCTCGGTCGACCGATCGGTCAACCGATGTGCCCAAAACATGAACAACTGCCTTGGCCATTGGACGGTTAACTGCACGGTCGATCGATCTAGAGAGCATACTCTCTGGATTTGGCCCCGGTCGACCGAGCCAGAGAGTTCACTCTCTGGTTTTGGCCTCGGTCGATCGGGCGGTGACCAATAGGCAAATTGTCTTGGGGCGGTCGACTGGTAACCCTAATTGTCAGAAATCTGACCATTAGCTAGCTGACCGGGCGGTCGACCGATAGGTCAATTCTGACCTATTCTGGACCCCAATGACTAGTTTTCAGACCCCTATAAAAATGGGTCTTTGAGGGCTGTTTTCACCAAGATTTTTAATAGCAAAATTTCTCATCTTTTCAAGTGTTTTTAGTAAGTTTTAAAAAGATATTTTTGTGCTAAATATTCTCTAACTTTATTTGTTTTCAAAGTTTTTGGAAAGCTAAAGAAAAGCTAGATTTGGGAAATTTATTTTGTTCTTCATTTTTCATATCTATTAAGAAGTTTTTCCAAAGTATTTTCTTTATTATTTTTTTCCAAAACACTTTAATTTCTCACACTTGAGCTATTCCTACTCCTATCTTTAGGATCTTTGTCTTGTGAGAAATTGTTTGTGATCATAGGATCACCAAGTTGTAAACCTTTTTCTTTGCTTTGACTTTTTGCCTTCCCTCTTGTGTAATGGTGATTGTATTGAAAGAGGAGTTGTGTACTCCTGGTGTTGAATTGTAATTCCTCAATGGAGGTTCCTTTGTGGAAGGTCATGTGTGGTCATAGTGGAAATTCTTCTGTGTAAAGGTGGAGATGTAGAGCAATGACTCAAACCTCGAAACATATCTTGTTGCATTTGGTCCACTATCTCTCAACTCTCTTTATACTTTGCATTGTTATTACTTGTTTATATTCACGTACATGCTAGATATTGTTTGTGTGCCCACATTTGTGTTCAACCAAGAGAGTTTCTATTAGCACTTCAACTCTTAATTTAGAGGAATATCGAGGACTAATTCCAGATCCCTTCACGGGGAATTCGGGCTCACTCTTGGTTACACATAGTGTGTTAGCAATTAATTTTTAAATTTCGTATCATTTGTCCTAAATTAACTAGTACACCTATTCACTTCCTCTAGGTGTACTTACAATTGGTATCAGAGCGTCCGCTCCTTATATTTGGTTTAATTATCTAAGAGTGTGATCCTTGGATAGCTAATCTTGATGCTTTGCACGCATATAGTTTTTACACTCATAGATTATCTTACCCCTCTCATGTATGATGTTTCCAATATCGATATGTGAAAGTTTAAGATGAGCATACCCCAAAGCCCTAGGATTGCATGTTTACCTTGCCACTACCAAGAAATCTTATCTTAGTAATGACAAGCATATAGAGGCTAATACACAAACCTTAGAGGCACTTAGGCACATACTTAGCAAAGATTATCTTTCTTTGATCTCTCATTATGATTCAACTTTTACAGTATGGAACACATTGACTTCTCCCAAGGAACAAACGACACATGTTTTAGATAAGGAATCCATGGTGGATGAGTCCGACGAATCTTGCTATATGGTCAAGGGGATTGACTCCCTTGAGGTAATATCGGAAACTCATCTTGATGATTGTTCTACTTCTTCATGCGATGATAACATGGATGCACATGCCCTGAATGAAGAACTCTCTAAGTTTTGTGAAAACTTGCTTTCAAATTTCAAAGCTTTGAAAAGTAAAAGTTTTGATTTAAAAAGGAAAAATGAAAATTTATTTTCTAAACTTGATTTTGCTTTACAAGAAAGGGTTGAGATTTCAAATTAGAGGTACTCATTGAAAGTTCAACTCGACTTGCTTTAAATGAAAATAAAATTTTGAAAAATGAAAATGAGTTTGATCTTGTTTTGAAGAAAAATAAGATTTTATCTTCGAAACTTGATTTTATTTTAAAAGAAAATGATTCTTTGAAAAATAAGATTTTTTTTTTAATTTCAAAAGAATTGGATTTAATTTCAAAGGAAAATATTTCTTTGAAAAATGATTTTTTTCCATTCTTGTCATGATTGTATTGATACATCTCCTAGTGATAAGAATTTTGTTGCATGCTCTACTTCTTCTTCAAGTATTAATAATGATATTTGCATGTTAAAAAAAAGTATAGATTGGTTGGGCTTCATTTTGAGCTAATGTGCCATGAACCACACATGATTGGAATTCATGTTTCATAAGAAACATGCTCCGCATATTCATGCACATAAACCACAGCATACACATGCTCATCATGTTCACACACATGACACCTTGTATGCTAGTGTGTACACTTTACACATTGTGGACGCAAGGGCCACCTTGCAAAATTTTGTTATGATAGAATACATAATTCAAATTTTGTAAATAAATTTATTTGGGTTAGGAAAGGTGCTAATTCCCATGGACCCAAGAAAGTTTGGGTACCAAAAGCCACTCCTATTGTATTTGACGTAGGTGTAGGCTCCCACTAGACGTGAGAGTATCAGTACCTTGATGGTGGATGCGATCCAAGCTAAAAGATCATAGTTATGGATGCATTACTTTTAAGGGATGTTTGGTAAAAAGATCACCATGGTTTGGAGACTTAGAGATTGGTTCATTGGTTTTGGTAACTATCTCTAACTCCTATTTTTATTTGCATGCTTTTATATGAATGTTTTTAGCATGTCTTAGTTTTCATGTTCATTATATTAAATGCAATATTTATTAGACATGTGATATACATAGATAGTCTTTGAGATACATCCATGTTCATATGAATTCACATCTTTTGTGTTCTCACTATAGTTTAGCTATTGTGGATATCCTACTTCTAAAACACATGAATTTAACCTAATGATCATATTTGTTTATGATTTTACACTTCATATTTTGATTACTTGTTTAGATGTAGTTTTTATTAAATCTTGTGTTTATACTAGTACAATTAGTGAGTCATGCTTGATTATTATGTGTTTTTGCTTTATTTGCTCATGTGTACTCATTAGATGTATTAGTATAACCTAGTTTTGATGATTCTTACATCTTCACCTGTTTTCCCTATTTTTGTACATGTTTTTCATAAAAATGTGTTTTAACTTCATGTATATGTTAATTTTGTCTAAAATTAATAGATATACACATATATTTTAGAGTCATTTGTCTTCATGCAAAATTCTAGTATGGACTCATTTATATTAAGGATATTGTATACCGTCAAAAAATCACTGAAGACAAGTCATCAGAAAACAGAGTCTATACTCTAGACGCAAGGCTAATTATAGCCACTTGTATAATGTCAAGGCGCAGAGCATGGAGCCCGTGCCTCAATATCAGTATAGTACCAAGACGCGAGGGTTGAAACCCGCGTTCCCGCTAATCTGTATTAGCCAAGACGCGACTCAAAGCCCGCGTCCTTACAATAGTACAGTATCAAGATGCGAGCAACGAAGCCTGCATCTCAACATCACTGCAGTCTCAAGTCGCAGAGCCTGAAGCCCGTGACTAGACATCACTACAGTCTCAAGACGCAGAGCCTGAAGTCCGCGTCTGGTATAGTTCGAAATTCGCGTCCAACAAGGTTCGAAGTCCGCATCCGAAACGCGAGGTTCGAAGCCGTGTTCTGACTATAGAGAAGCTCTGTGTCTCGGTTATAACTGTCCTCATTACTTAGTCAATTACTTCCCACGTAATGAAGGAGTTAACCCCCATTATGGAGTATTTTTAGGGGACACTTTTACCCTTGAAACCTCTATAAATAGCCCAGTTTGCTATGGAAGAGGGGTCGAAAAATTTTAGACAGAAGAACTTTGGTTGTATGCCTTAGAAAAACCAGAATCTCCAGCTGAGAAATACAAAGGAGAAAAACTCTTCTAACAACTTGCTGAGCTCAAGTTGGTTCTTGCCTAAAGTCTCTTTGAGATTTTTGTTGGACAGAAGCTGTGTTACTTCATCCACCATCCAAAGAGAAGATTCCCAAGAGGTCGTGACGTTCACCCGGTCAGCAGAATAAGATTCACTTTCCATCGCTACATCAAGAACCCAGCATTAAACAAAGGGGAGATTTGAGCTTGAATATCTTCCCTCTCTTGTAAACGGATAATTGATCCGTTGTAACTTTCTTTATGGTCTAATAAAGAATTACACCCAAACAAGAGATGGCGACTCCGCTGGGGACTACTTTCTCTACCAATGAGCAAGTCGTGGCACAAGGTGACGTCACCTACATGGGAAAAACAGTCGAATCGCTTGTCGTGGAGTTCGACCAGGCAAAGTATGAAGAGTTCCTCTCTTCCGACTCCAAGAGCCCTAGGGTGCGGCAGTACTGCAAGGTCTCTTCAGGGACCCATTTTCGGATCCCTTCAGAGATTCCTTCAGACGTGACTGGCGCAAAGAGTGCCGTGGCTAACCGTATCACATGTAAGGCTTGCGTCAACGTCTCCCACGAGACCCGCGAGGTTAGCATCGTTGACGTTCAGCCTGCTCACGCCCTTCCTCTTCCTCATCTCTAGGTTACAGGGGGTTCCCAATAACTCGTATGACGTAACTGGAACGCTGAACGTTGACAGAAGAGACGCGCGCGTCAACTATAGGCACAAGAAGTTGGAACAACTATCTGTCCAGCAGATACAGAACGTGAGGCTCAAGCATGCGTCTCTTCTGAGTTACGTCAGACGCGCGAAGTCCGCGTATGGAGACCAAAACGCGAAGCCCAACAGGATTGCGTTTCTGAGACTTCACTTCCGAAATGCGACATTCAGCAGCGCGAGGTTTGTTCCTCTCCTCAGAGACATGAGACCCACGTCTGTACAACCAAATGCAGGACTCAGAGGGTCCGCGTTTCTCAAGTGTTGCTAGCCAGATGTGACAATCAGCAACGCGAGGTCCGCGTCTCTTCTCAGCAGAGGCGTGAGACCCGCATTTCAAAGCCAAAACGCGAGAGCTGCGCCTGTTCTACACAACATGAGCTCCGCATTTCTGAACCTTGTGTTTCAGAATTACGACGCAAGGATGGCTCTCAAAAGCTGAAAAGCCCTCAAAAACCCGAGGCTAATCTCTTCGGTCCTCCTCTGACAGATCTAAGGGATTACTTGATAAAGAAAAGGAGTGCTAATCAGATCACTTCATCTTGTTGCTGTGAACAGCTCATCACGGCAATGCTCTCTGAATGTCGCTGCAGCTCACCTGCAAATAAGCAATTGGTATTCAAACAATTGACCTCAACCTCCCGATCAGCCAAGAGGCGTCGCTCCCACAGAAGTGGAGCCTTCTCTGACATGGAATACCCTGAAGTCACTACAAACATGGCAAGTAGAAGTATGGAAAAACAACCGGCGGTTAGCTCTGACGAGTCTGACACGGAACCAGAAGGAGTGTACTGGCATACTCACACTCGGACTGGTGTGGTAGCCCCGGTCGACTACAGTGCCCTAGCTCGGGGCATTGAAGTAAGTGAATCACACTCCGGCATTGCGAAATCGAAGGTCTCAAACCCTTCTATAGAGAAGGAAGCCTTCGCATAAATGACAAATATGCCGAAAGAGACGACCAGGCGCCTAGAACAGGAAGCCTAGGTCCAGAGGGAACAATTCGATATGATTCGCGCCCAACAAGAATCTATCGATACCTTCAAGTAAATGCTTGTACAATTGCTTGAAGAGAAAAGGAAGTCAACTGACAAAGCTTCTTCTAAGAAGTCTAACGGCAAACGAAAAGAAAGAGAAAGCTCATCTTCCATACATATCGAGGAGAAGGGGCAATCCAATTCTGAGTCGTCTAAATCCACATCTATAGAGGAAGGCAATCCAGAGAATGGGGATACTCATTCTAAAAGAATGAATCAATTGGAGCAGCATTTGAAAGCCCTTACCAACTGAAAAGGCCTTCAAGAAGCAGGAGTGGTCCGGCCATATCTGGCTAAGTGGTGTTGACACTTTAAAAAAGACAAGATATTGACTGGCCTAAACAATTTCTAAACTTGTTGACATTTACAAAAGACAAGTGATAGACATGCTGATTGGTCTGAACAATGTCTGAACTTGTTTACATTTACAAAAGATAAGAAATAGACAAGCTGACGACCAGTTCTGTACTTGTTGACATTTACAAAAGACAAGTGACAGGTAAGCTGACGACCAGTTTTCACCCATCTCCGAGGGACAAAGAAGCAACTTGGCAGACAGTAAGCCCGGATTGCCTCTAAACAGACCTCAGCAGGTCTAAGATGCTAGCACTTAGCATCACATGAGCCCAAAGGGACTGCCTCGCTTGAGAGGCTAAGATCATCCAACTTCACCTTGAAGCCATTCATAGCTCCGCCAGGAAGCTAACTTATAGCTTCGCCTGAAGTGCTCAGTTAACTCCGCAGAGAGAGTTATCTTCGCTCATACACGCAACCGCGCAGAAGGATGCTCGGTATCTTTGCCACAGATGATTATCCAGCTCCGCTGAAGAGCTGTCTTCTGACTTCGCCACATGCGCCTTCCAGCTCTGCTGCGAGCTCGATGCGGGTAGCGCCGCTGCGGGTCTGTCATGGTCAAGCATTGACCAATTAAATCTCCAGATGAGATCAAATCTAATCAGGATTGAGATCAAATCCAATCAAGATCAAATCTGAGATCAAATTTGGCAGTTGATTGCCATAATCTCTTGACTCTCCTAAAACGAGTAAGAGGATCAGGGGAAATCTTCCAATTATATGGAAAGGATCAAAACAGATCAAGAGGATCAACCGACCTGCTACTTCTAGCTTCGCAGAAGCTGATCCTAGCCTCACAGCAGGGCTACTTTCCAGATTTAAACAGATTTGATTCAATCTGTTTCTAGATTTTCAAGGGACGATTATACCCTTGCTCTCCCTATAAATAGCCCACCAGGGGCACAAGGAGAGAAGAGACACGAAGGCTAAAAATATAGAGAGGCTAAACAGAGATCTATTCTCTTGCTTCCAAGAATTCAGAGACTTTAGAGAACTGCTTCTCTAATCAGGGTGCTGATACCCTAATACCTTCCTTCCTCGCAAGGAATCTCCGGAACCGGGCGAGAAGGAATTCCTAAGAGAAGGCGGTTTTGAGAAGCAACAAAAAGGTTCTACCAACCTTTCGTTCTCCGATTCCCCGAACCAGGCGAGAAGGGAATCTCATCGCTCGCATCGTCAAAGGGACAAAGTGGTCGCGCACTGACCAGACTCCTACCGGCACACTTCTCCAGAATCTCCGATGAGATCTACTTGTAATCTTTTGTGTTACTTGTAATTTAGCTCCTCGACCCTTTTTTTGTAAGTTTTCCCCTTTTGCAAATCAATGGAAAACAAGATGGCAACTCCGCTGGGGAATGATTTCTCCACTGTTGAGAATCAAGTGTCGCAATGCGACGAACAGACCTTCGGGTCTATTTCTGAATTCAAGGAAACCGGTGCAGCCGGAGCCCCTCTGGCTAAATCTTCAAAGCAAGTCTCCGCGGAGACAGACAAGGCTCTCTGCGAGCCTACTGCGGTCCTCTGGCGCAACAAGGAAGCAGGCCCGCAGTGCAAGCCTATCACTTTCAAGAACCTGGTCGTTCACTTCGACCAAGGAAAATTTGAAGAAGTCCTCTCTGGGGGTGGTCTAATGCTTCATGCACGGAAGCATAGAAAGGTCTCCATGGCCAAGGTTTCAGAACAGAAACCAGAAGCAGAATTCTGCCAATACCCCTCAGCCTCACGTGTGGCTAGTCAGGTTCCCTGCGAACCTATCTCCCTTGTCAAAGCAGATGTGGAGACCAAAGCAGAAGGCTCTGAATGAAGCCTCAGGTGTAGCTACGCCACAAGTGCGTCTCTCTCGCGAAGAAAAAGGCAAGATCCCTGCCTGCTCGACAATGCTGCCAGCCGCGAAGTTACAGCGGCGACCATACATTCGCCCAACTCAAGAGCAACAACTCGCGCCAGCCTCGTTCTCACGAGCGAAGCTACTGTACCACAGTGTACACGCGACGTTCATAGCCACGAAGCTGGAACCAAAGCACCACAACGTGCTTCGTTCCCCAGTTCTTCAACTATTAAGCTCGCTCCTCGCAGCAGAGCTAAGGGATCGTCCCTAAGTGCTGATAGCGTTGCTTATGCAGCTTCAGCGCCCAAGGGCGTTTCCAAAGCTTTCAGCCGCGAGCTTAGAGCCAAAGCACTATCTAAGGCTAATCGCCTTCGCAGTAGCATAGCGGATAAAGCACCCCAGCGTGCTCCGCTCTCTAGTTCATCAAGTGCTAAGCTCGCACTTTGTGGCGGAGCTAAGGGATTGTCCCTAAGTGCTGATAGCGTTGCTTATGCAGTTTCGGCGCCCAAGGGCATTTTCAAGGTTCTTAGCCGCGAAGCTAGAGATGAAGCTCTATTCAGTGCTAATCCCCTCTGCGGGGATAAAAGGAGCCGGACATCGTCCTATGCGCGATCCGAAAGAGCCTCTGCGCTGGATTGTTTAGGCCCAACTAGGTCTGACTTGCGGGTATTCTTGACAAGCAAACGGAAGTCAGAATTTTTCCAAACTTCTTCCTCTCGTTGTCAATAAGTGGGATGTCAGTTGGTGACCGTCCACTCAGTCCATTGCCGGCTAGGACCAATCCTCGCCACCCCTCCAGGTCGACGATCAATTTTTGCTCGACTGTCGGTGCAAGCCCCAGTGAAACATCATAAAAAGAGCGTCTCGCGAGACCTACCCTCTGCATCCGTTAACATGACCGGAAGAGGACAAGAGCTGCGCAGGGGCAGACAAGCGTCCGACGACACTCCCTACAGTTCCCCAGATTCAGATTATAGCCTAGGATTAGGCGAAGTCTTGGTACATGAAGAGGGTGTCTTCTGAAACACCAGATCTAGGGTTGCGATGCCCTACAGTTATGAACAGCCATCTTCCTCAATGGTAGTAGCCTCGCCGGAACTACGGAGAAGATCAGTCCAGTCGTCTGATGGGGACGATGAAGATAGTGGGTATACCTCTTCGGCGACAGTCAGCTCAGTGCAAACAGACAGAGCATCAGTAAACATGACTGACAATGGTAACGAAGACCTTCGTCGACGTTTGGAAGCTCATGAGCATACTTCCAAAACCCAGCAAGAAGCTCTGGACAACATTCAACAGATGCTCGCTCAACTCCTCAATAACCGGAATAACAATGATACCGGAAGTAACCATGATGAGGAAGAACATCTTAGCAATGACCAACCGAAGACGGAAAAGTCCAAGGAGGGTTCTTCTTTAGACGCTGAAGTCCTTAAGGGCCTCCAAGCTCAAATAGCATCCCTAGCTCAAAGGGATGAATTCAAGAAAGTGGGGACAGTCCGTCCTTACCCGCTGGAGTGGGATTCAGTGCCATACCTACCGAAGTTCAAACCACCAACGTTACATACGTACGATGGTAAGAGCTCGCCAAACCAGCACATCTACTATTTCCAGTCTCATACTGGTAATGGTATAGACAATGATGCCATCATGGCTAGGCTATTTATTGACACCTAAAGGGGGTAGCATTTGACTGGTTCCGAAGTCTCCCTCCGGGCTCTGTCAATTCTTAGATCGACCTGGAAACCCGATTCCTTTCTCGTTTCTATGAGGACGATACCGAGGTAGCCATGGACAAGCTCCTCTCCACCGTGCAGAAGAAGGGTGAATCTGTCCGTGATTATATTGAGCGATTCAGAAACTTGTCTTTGATGTGCCCAGCAGGGATGCCATTACCCATGCTCTTACAGACATGCAGGCACAACTTCTTAGACCAAGTAGAGGTTCGCATGGGGGCTGTCAAAGCCCATACCTGGAAAGAACTGGTCGAACAAGCTGAGATAGCCGAGAAGTCGGCTAAAAAGTTCGAACCATCCACCCCTAAAGGCAAATGGGGTTTGAACAACAAAGGACGCGGCGATATGGCGCATCGCATGATGGGATCCTCCTCCGCTGCCTGTCATAAAAGGAGACACAGGAAGTACTCAAAGCAGCGCTTGACGGCTTGTGTGGAGCTCATCAGCCTGGTCCGAAGCTTGGAGATTGACTCCGAAGACTGGGATATTATTGGCCTACGATGATCCCTGATGCCATCACTTACGCCAATGATGTCACGCCTGTCATGTCCATGGTGATTTCATCCATCAAGCACCAGGATATCTTCGCTCTACAACCACAACCTGGCCATTTGAGATGTGGGGAATGGATGAGGTTAGCCCTATCAGCCCACCTTCATCCAAAGGACATCGGTTCATCTTAGTTATAACCGATTACTTCTCTAAATGGGCTGAAGTTATTCCCTTGAGAGAGGTAAAGGCATTTGACGTGATCAAATTTGTTAAACATCACGTCATTTATCGCTTTGGTGTGCCACGACGGATCATTCATAACAATTGGTCCCCGTTCGTCAGTCAAGTTTTTCAAAGGTTCTGCAATAAGTTCAGAATTTAGAGTGTGTCCTCAACGACATACTACTTAGCAAGTAGCGGCCTTGCAGAAGATTTCAACAAGACTATTAGAAAACTTCTCAAGAAATTCGTCTCGAAAAACCAACGTGACTGGGACGACAAGTTAGGTGAATGCTTATGGGCCTATCGCACGACGGTTTGAACCCCAATGAAAGCTACACCATTCTCCTTGGTATATGGTTGAAGCTGTACTCCCACTGGAAATCCAAATCCCATCTCTATGCGTCGCCTTAACGGCGAGATGACAAATGAGGAGAAGCATCGACTGCGACTCCAAGAGCTGGAGGCTTTGGATGATAAACGCTTGCAAGCTCAACAACAAATAGAGCTCTATCAACATCAAATTACCAGAGCCTTCAATAAGAAAGTCAAGGAGCAGACTTTCAAAAAAGGTGACCTTATCTTAACCATCAGAAGACCCATGGTAATGACACATAAGATAAAAGAAAAATTCCAGCTCAAATGGGAAGGATCATTTGCAGTAGAGTCTGTTTACTCAAATGGAACATATCGCCTTATAACCCCAGACGGTGATACGCTCATGATGCCAATCAATGGCAAATTCTTGAAGAAATACTATCCTTAATAGCATTCTTCTCCTGATCAGGTTAATACTATACCTTTGATAAAAAACTCCTGATCCAAGAAAAGCTTCTTCCCTTCATTGGATCACATCACGGGCGATCAGTGTCAAGCTGATCAAGCGGTGGTCACATCATGATGCATGATGTAAGTATTGAGGAAGAAACAAAATGCAAGACTTTGGTTTTAGCTTGGTTACTCTTCTATAGACATCCGACGCCTCCGACGGCTAAGGATAGAGGGAAATGTTGGCTTTTAAGTACAAAATAAGTTTTCGACAACTCATCATGCTTAGGGGAATAGCATGGCTAGCCCAACTTAAACGGTAGTTGGTAAAGGCACACCAAATCCGTTGATAGCCGAGGTTTGCTAAAATCTCAAGGGACTTGGTCCCATCCTCTCCTCCAAAATCTCCTACCAATTCTCACCCACAGAATGGTAGGACACAAAAACACCTGTGTTCATTTCTCCAACAAAATGAGCTGGAACTTGTCACGTTAACAGTAAACCTATGACAAGCTGGATTTTTCGATCCCCAATAGATTCCGTCTAGTTAATATTAAATCTCTGACAACAAAACTCATTAAAAATCCTCGCTGTTATGTTAATATTACACCTCTAACGGCGAATCTCTTATGTCTCTAGGAAATCAATGATTGTCACATTAATATTAAAGCTCTGACGATTCATTTTATTTTCCATCAAAATCCCCTACTAATTCTCTTCCATAGAGTGGTAGGTCCACAAATGCAATCATTGCTATGTTAACACTACACCTCTGACAATAAAAAAATTTTTAATACTCTCCAGCGAGTACAAACTTCACTTGTCTCTCCTCTACAAGGAGTCACACATCGTCAAATTTGTCAAGTTTAAAATTACACCTCTGACATTCTAAATTCCACTTGTCAATTCTCATAAGTAGAATGTGATGTCCCCAAAATTGCTCCCATCGCAAACCAATTCTTGTCAAGTTCAAAATTACACCTCTGACATTCCAAATTTCACTTGTCAATTCTCATCAATAGGATGACAAATCCCCAAAATTGCTCCTATTGCAAACCAATTTTGTCAAGTTCAAAATTACATCTCTGACATTCCAAATTTCACTTATCAATTCTCATCAATAGAATGACAAGTCCCCAAAATGCTCCTATAGCAAACCAATTTTAGTCAAGTTACTATTAAACCTTTGATAAATTACTGTTAAGTTTAACACCACACCTCTAAGAGTGATTAAGTTACTGTCAAGTTTAATATTAAACCTCTGACAGGCACTTTTCCACAGGTTTCATATCAAAGCTGAGTCGAGCGATGCTAAGTTTAACATCACACCTCTAGCATCCAGTTCATTGTTAAGTTTAACAATACACCTATGACAATGACTTTTGAACAATACACTATGACAATGACTTTCCCTCGAACTTCCCTATCGAAGTTGAGATGACTAATGCCAAGTTCAAAATTACGCCTCTAGCATTACCTTCACTGCTAAGTTTAACATTACACCTATGACAGTGATATTTTCAGTCTTCCCAAATGAAGCTGAAATTTTCGTTGAGTCAAGTTAATATCACACCTCTGACCCACATTCCTGTCAGGTTAATATCACACCTCTGACAGTAATCTTAAATTCCTGAAATGGAATTTTCTCCAAATTTGACTTGTTAAGTTAATTATCGCGTTTCTAGCGAGTCAAGAGTTCCTACTTCTATCTGTCTGATTTTCAAAAAAAAAAATCAAGACATATAAGAAGACAAGAAAAAGTATTACTTTTATTGATATTCAAACATATGAAAGTGATACAAGTTGCTCTCTTATACAATAAGATTGAGTGTTACAACAAAGGATTATAAAGAAGTCCTTTCGCCCAGTGAAAGGTTGCACTCACTCCTTAAAACACTTACACCACTCCAGATCCAAGATGTTTATGAGAACGCTGAAGAAAGGTTCCTCTTTTCCTCTACTGATCATATCACATTTGATCAGTGTTGAGACGATCAAGTGCTGATTACATCATGATGCATGGTGTGAACATTAAAGAAGCTCATCGCTAAGCGAGAACAATGGTGTTTCTCGAGGTCAAAATGCAGAGGAGCATTCTGATTCCACCCGACCAACTTATGTGGGCCATAATCCTTCACTTAATGGCAGATTTTGCCACCAAAAAGCTGGATCTTTCTTAATCAAAATAGGCAAAGGGAGGATCCGAGACCTTACTCATGGGTAGACTTTTGCCACCAAAAAGCTGGATCTTCTTTGATCAAAATTGTCAAAGGGAGGATCCGAGACCTTATTGGTGACATCCTCTTTCCTGTGGCCTTCAAGGGCACCATACCCACCACCATACCCACTATGACCATGACGAACCCGAGGCTTTGCTGATGCGTCATGTCCAATAAGGCCCTGACGGATGTCATTAACCGCGCGAATCCTTCTCGTCCATGGATAGGCGCTCTGACTTCCCAAGAGCTTGAACAGGCTGGCTGGTCCAAATAGTCTCCCATGAACCAAGCTTGCCCATGAATGAAAGCTCTGACTCCCCGAGTGCTTGCCAATCAAACAAGCTAGCTGGTCAAATATTCTCCCATTAGTCCAGCGAAGGTACAGAAGATTGACTGAGGCTGCCAGAACCTGCAAGAAGTAAAAATCAGAAGGTTAAAATACCGCGAAGACAGGAACAGAAACTGGAGATGCAAACGTGAGACTGAAGTCATGAACTCCAGACGTGGAGTTAACAATGCAAAGAATATGGATCCGAACGCGGTCTGTTTTTAGAGCTGCTTTCGAGATGTAAGACGCGAGGTAACTCAGATGCAGAGTTCGCCATACCCGTGTTTGAGATACAGGGGTTTCCATATCCAAGTCCAGAGGTCTCAAAAGAGCAAGAGTTCTCTAAGTCAAAAACCTCAAACGCAAGCTTCATATACAGAGTTCATGTTTCAAGATCCAAGCACAGAGTTTAAGTAAGTCAGCTCGCGCTTCATCAAGAAGTCTGAAAGGCGCGTCTACCGAACACGGGCATATCAATCAGATTTCAAGAGAAGATCAAGAGATCGAATTTCTTCATGGACAGGAAAAAAAAACTCAGTGGGATTGAGTATTTCATGGCGATAAATAGTTCCTACCCGGGGAAGAATTCTCTAGAAGTTACACTTTGTTCACCAAGGCGCAACCGTAAAAGCATTTAAAGCAATGCTTTTGTTGGCCCAAAGGCCATTAGCCCGACATTTTGATGATACCAAACCATATTTAGTTATGTTTTTTATCAATTTTGTTTATATAAGTTTCAGGTAAATATAATAGTTGATTTGACGGCTCCAACTCAAGACTCACGATTTCGGACGCCGCAAAGGATTTGGATCCCTGAGCCTAGCACATTAGAAGCGCTCCCAGATCAAACATGAAGAAGACTTCAAAGATTTGTAATTTTCTTTTTAGTTAGTATTTTTAGATGATTTTGTCAAAACCTAGATGATAGAGGTAGAATACTTGGGATTGTCACACACACACATCTAGTATTGCTTCATGACTACAAAATAATTTTTAGAACAAAATTTTCTAACTTAGTTTCGGAAAAACCATGTTTTGGAAAAATCTGTTTTTAGAAAAACCATTTTTCATTTTACCAAAAAGGATTTCTATCAAATAATGTTCTAACATGTTTGGGTGATGATCTATGATCACACTCTGAGTTTTACAAGTCCTAGAACCTTATTTTACAAATCCTTAACCAAAAATCGTTTAAACCAAACTTTCCCTTCCTTTGGCAGACTCTGGAAACTGTTCTGACAGAGTCCGGTCGACCGGCCCAGTCGACCGACGTGCACGCTGTGCATATATGCACGTCGGCCGACCGGGCGGCCGACCGAGCAAACTTGGTCTGCTCTCTGTTTTTCTTCGGCCGACCGCAACTTTCGACCGACAGAGAGAGTTGCTCTCTGGATTTGGTCACGGTCGGCCGCCCAGTCGACCGACCTCCCCAACGGTCGAATTTCTGACCGTTGGCGGTCGACCAGCCCGGTCGACCGTTTGCTGTCAGAAGTTCTGACAGACTCCAACAGCTCTATTTTTCTGAACAGATTTTGTTGGGATTCACCCCAACGACTCTTTTGAGCTGTGTAGGTTGTTTTCCATCCCTTATAAATAGTGGGACTCTTTTACAAACCAAAGACAAGATTTATATACAAGATTTACAAGTAAATTCAAGTTTTCAAAAGCTTAGCATTTTAGAAAAGATTTTCATCAAAGCCAAAATTTTCAACACCTACTTGAAGCAAACGTCTCTACTTCTCTCTAGTCATTTGTACTACACAATCCCAAGTATCATCTCTTTCATATTGGTTATAAGATTGTGCAAAGTGAGCCTTTTGTGATCAAGAGTGATCAACTTTATTCTTGAGCGAAGTTGTAGAGGCATCGGCCTCAAGCGAGCGGGTGTGCTCCAAGTGGTGTTGCGGCATCACGAGAGATAGGACAAGTGTGTCCTTGTATTGACGATCCAGTGGGATCACCAATAGTGAAAATCCTTCAAGTGTGAAGGCGGGGACGTAGAGCATGGCTCGAACCTCAAAAAAATTCCTTGTGTTTGCGTTTGATCAAATTTCTCTAAACTCTATCTCTTTTACTTGCTCATATAAATTGTGTATTTTCTTGCAAGTCATTTAATTGTGTAGATTGTTTAAATAGTTTTTAAATTCCGCATAATTATCATATCATATAGCCTTCACCTATTCACCCCCCCCTCTAGGTGATTTCAATTGGTATCAGAGCCTAACCCTAACTTTTGGTTTAACCACCTTAGGGAGATCCTTACATTTGGCTATATCTTTTTGTTGCATTAATATTTGTTATGCATTCTTCATTTGTATTCATGGCATCCATTGACTTTTCTAGCATCAAGTCCCCACCCAAATTTGATGGCTTGAACTTCCCCATTTGGAAGGTCAAGATGAACCTATTTCTAAAGTCCCTAGGAGTTAGAGTAGCTAGGGCCATTACCAAAGAATTTGTAGAACCTCTCACCGATAAGAGATCATGGTCCGAGGATACCACCAAGGACTATGAGGCTAATGCTAGGGCTCAATATGCTTTAACCCAAGCCCTTAATGAAGATGACCTTTCCCGCATCATTAACTGTAAATCTGCATTTGAAGTATGGAATGTTTTAATTGTAACTAATGAGGGAACGTCCCAAGTCAAGAGATCCAAGATTGACTTGCTTCGTTCTCAATATGAGAATTTTTATATGCTTGAGAATGAATCTATTGATGACATGCTCACCCGTTTCACCTAGATAACTAATGCATTATCTTCTTTAGGTGATACGATCGACAATGACCAAAAGATTCGGAAGGTCATTAGAGCTCTTCCCAAAGCTTGGGAAGTAAAGGCAACTACCCTCAAGGAGCTCAACGATCGGGAGGAGATGGACTTCTCCGGCTTCATCGGCAATCTCAAAACACATGAGATGAAGATGAAAGTTAGAGAAGAAAGGGAGGCACCAAAGAAGAAAGCCTTCGCTTTTAAGGCCACTCCATCCATCCATGATGAGGAGGACTCATCAGAAGACTACGATGAGGACTTTGCCATGCTCATCTGAAAGTGGGCAAGATGTTTTACAAGAAGGGGAGGCAAAACAACTTCCGAAGAGGGAAACCTCAAGGAAGGTTTGAAAGGAAAAGAGAGGAGTCGGGTCCTTGCTTCCATTGCAAGAAGATCGGACATCTCATCGCCAATTGCCCCGCTCTTCAAGCTACAACCTCCAAGAATAGGCCAAAGAAGAAGAAAACAATGGTGGCCACTTGGGATGATTCGGAGTCAGAATCCGAAGAGGAGAACGACGCTGCACACATGTGCTTCATGGCACATGGGGAGGATGCATCAAAGGTATATCTCGAAAACTCCATAGAAGATGATGAACTGACTATGGATGAACTTGCACAATTCTTTGAAGAACTACAACATAGGTATGAGATTTCACAATCTCAAAATAGGAAACTAAAAAGGGAAAATGACTCTTTGAAAAACAAAATTGATATTGTTCTAAAAGAGAAAAATGATTTATCAAATGCTCTTGAGAAAATGAAAATTGATTTTGATAAATATAAAATATCTTGTAAAGGGAAAACCCCCATTTCATCACGCAATAAAAATGAATTTATTGAGATCCAAAAACGAGTTGATATTTTGGATTCAACTCTTAAAAAATGTGCTTTTTGATTTAAACAAATTTGCATCTAGGTTTCCCAAAGGAGTAACCCAAGGGAAACACACTCACCATCAACATGCACGGAAACATGCACACACACATAAACATGCATTCATGTATGGTAGTGGTAGGATTTATGTATGCACTCATTGTGGCCGCAAAGGCCATTTGGAAAAATTTTGTTTTGCTAAGCTAAACATGTCAAATAAACATGTTTGGGCTCGGCAAGATACTAACCCTAAAGGACCCAAAAAGATATGGGTACCAAAAGACACACCACATTTAGTTGATACAGGTGGGTCGTCTTCCTCCAAGACGTAGGGGGAGATGGTGCCCGGGTGGTGGATGCATCAACGCTAAACGAACATATCGTCGCTTGCATCGCTATAATGGAGGCACCCATTTTTGGAGAACGCCCTTGGTTTGGTAATTTCTCCACATAAAAGTGTTTATTTTTATACATGCATAGGATTGCTAGTTTACCTTTGATTCATGTTGACATATGATAGTGTAAACTTGCTTTTCTAGTATTTGCCATGCTAATTAGATAATCATGTTTTATGCCATATGTTTTATGTCCACATATCTAGAATTTTTGTTGTATATATATATTTTGTCAAAATAAAGATTCATTTAAAATAAATAAACATTAATATAATTTGTGTTGATTTTGATAAATTGTATGATTTAAAGCATTTTAAAACATCTTTGGGTAATTTAGATTAATATACATATCTGCTAGTATAATCTTTTAAGATAAAATATAAAAAAAAAATTTAACTATTTTTGCTTCTGTCAGTTTTTGGGCAAGACCGGTCGACCGACCTAGCCTGGAAGAATTTTTTTTTTAACTCTTCCTGAGCCGGCCGATCGGGCGGTCGTCCGACTGAGATGGACCTGCTCTCGGTTAAATTCGGTCGACCGGACCGGTCGATCGGGCGACGGGAAACTGCTTTTAACCCAACTTTATTTAAAGCCCTAGTCTCATTTTTTCTCCAACCGCCGACCTCTTCCTCTCTCATCTCTCTAAAACCCTAAAACTTCCTCTCCATCTATTTCCACCTCAATCCAACCCCAAATCTCTCTAAAAATTGTTGGATCATCACTCTCAGGCGTAGATCTACGTCTATTTTCAGGATTTTTCGGGTTTGTCTCTTTGTTCATCACTTTTTCAAGGTAAAACTCTTCTTTTTCTTAGATCTTGCATCTCTAGTTATTATCTATCATATTCTTGCTTAGATCTAGGTTTCATCTAGTTTAGATCAAGCCATTTACCTTGTTTATTGTGTGGATTTTGACCTAGATCTACTTCTACCCTAAAATGCCTAAAAGATCTAGATCTGAGAGGGGTAAATCTACCCAACCTTCTTCTTCAACCCAATCCAAACCTCCTTTTGTATCTCCTCAAGCCGAAAATTGGTATATCCTTCTTTCTAAGAAGACTATCATTTCCGGGAGATGTGTGGTTCTCAAAGATTTTGAACACCTGAACATTCCACACATTTTGAGGAACAATTCTCTTGATGAATTCCTTGCCATTAGGCAACTTGTTTACACCTCCCTCATTCCCTACTTTTACACCAATCTATCTTTTGAGGGTAACAGGGTTAGATCTAGAGTACTTGGGAGAGACATTGACATCTCTCTCCAAGAGTTTGCTGATCTTTTGCATCTCTCCTGTGAGGGAGTTGATGTCTATTCTCTAGATCTTCATGATTTTGAGTATCCGGCCGGTGAGTCTGCGCTCACCGCGTCTACCTTGCTTCATGGGGATGATAACCCCGGTCTGGTGAGAAATGAAGTATTTTACTCTCACTGCTCAAGTTCTTGCCAAGATTATCTTTTACAACCTCCTGCCCAAATCAGGAGAGTTCAGCCACGCTAGGAGATCTGTTCCATTGGTTTTCTACTACCTTCTGCGAGGCATTAAGATAAACATCCCCAGGCTTATCATCTCCTACATGACCTCAGATCACATTCATATCCTCTTTAGGCACTTGCCTTATGGGATGATCATTTCTTATCTTTTGAGGCAGCTTGACTTTGATCTATCTTCTGAGAGGCCCTCTGAACCCTCCATTGACATAAACAGCTCACTCCTGAAGAGGATGCGTGTTAGGATGCGTCAACCTGCTCCCCAACAGCAGCTTATTCTTCCTGCTGCTCATGTCCTAGGGTCCTCTTCTGCTTCAGGGTCATCCATTCCATCTGATCTCTAGTCCTTCCTGTCCTCTGAGTTACGAGAGCACCGAGCTCAGTTATCTGCTGAGTTATTGGAGCATCGTACCCAGATTTTCGCTGAGATCCAGCAGCACCACACCCAGATTACTGCGGAGATTGCGGCGCACCGTGAGGAGATGTCTGCACGCTACTCTGGCTTTCGCAATGATATGGGCTACTTTGCTGATTCCGTGCGTTACATGGAGTCATAATTTGACACACTATTTGTGAAGCACGAGATGCGAGCTCCGGATCCCACGACGTATGATCGACCACTTCCTTCTTCCGGCCCTCCATTTCCGGCCAGGACTCCTACCGCTCCTCCGGCATCACAGCCTGCTGTTGCAGCGATTGATCCTGAGGATGATGATGATAAGGATAAGGAGGTTGTTGAGGGCGATGAGGACAGCTCGTCTGAGGAGGTTTCTAGTTCTGGTGATGAGGAGGTTGGCTCTAAGAAGGATGGCTCTGGCTCTGAGGAGGACGAATCCGAGTCAGATGAGGAGTGACTTTTCCCCTTTTGTGATGATGTCAAAAAGGGGGAGAGATATTTATGAGACTCTTTGGGCTATATTACTGTATTTTTGTATTTTGGGTTGTAGTAGTAGTACTTTATTTTTATGGACATGTGTTGGTATGGTATGGTTATGTATTTTTTATTTATTGTTGGACATGAGTTATTATTTGTATGACATATGATTTCTCATTTTATGTGTTTTTATGTCCATTTTATTTTATTGGCATGTGACTCATCTTATATCCTATATGCCTTCATTTATGCATGAGTATGTCTTTTTGATACTCTTTAATATATGCATGTGTTAAGGGGGAGCTTCACTTGAAGTCTCCACTCAAAATATTGGTGATAACTATATATGTTTTGTCATCATCAAAAAGGGGGAGATTGTTGGCCCAAAGGCCATTAGCCCGACATTTTGATGATAACAAACCATATTTAGTTATGTTTTTTAACAATTTTTTTTATATAAGTTTCAGGTAAATATAATAGTTGATTTGACGGCTCCAACTCAAGACTCACGCTTTTGGACGCCGCAAAGGATTTGGATCCCCGAGCCTAGCACATTAGAAGCGCTCTCGGATCAAACATGAAGAAGACTTCAAAGATTTGTAATTTTCTTTTTAGTTAGTATTTTTAGATGATTTTGTCAAAACCTAGATGATAGAGGTAGAATACTTGGGATTGTCACACACACACATCTAGTATTGCTTCATGACTTCAAAATAATTTTTAGAACAAAATTTTCTAACTTAGTTTCCGAAAAACCATGTTTTAGAAAAATCTGTTTTTAGAAAAACCATTTTTCATTTTACCAAAAAGGATTTCTATCAAATAATGTTCTAACATGTTTGGGTGATGATCTATGATCACACTCTGAGTTTTACAAGTCCTAGAACCTTATTTTACAAATTCTTATCCAAAAATCGTTTAAACCAAACTTTCCCTTCCTTTGGCAGACTCTGGAAACTGTTCTGACAGAGTCCGGTCGACCGGCCCAGTCGACCGACGTGCACGCTGTGCATGTGTGCACGTCGGCCAACCGGGCGGCCGACCGAGCAAACTTGGTCTGCTCTCTGTTTTTCTTCGGCCGACCGCAACGGTCGACCGACAGAGAGAGTTGCTCTCTGGATTTGGTCACGGTCGGCCGCCCAGTCGACCGACCTCCCCAACGGTCAGATTTCTGACCGTTGGCGATCGACCGGCCCAGTCGACCGTTTGCTATATGAAGTTCTGACAGACTCCAACAGCTCTATTTTTCTGGACAGATTTTGTTGGGATTCACCCCAACGACTCTTTTGAGCTGTGTAGGTTGTTTTCCATCCCCTATAAATAGTGGAACTCTTTTACAAACCAAAGACAAGATTTATATACAAGATTTACAAGTAAAATTCAGGTTTTCAAAAGCTTAGCATTTTAGAAAAGATTTTCATCAAAGCCAAAATTTCCAACACCTACTTGAAGCAAACCTCTCTACTTCTCTCTAGTCATTTGCACTACACAATCCCAAGTATCATCTCTTTCATATTGGTTATAGGATTGTGCAAAGTGAGCCTTTTGTGATCAAGAGTGATCAACTTTATTCTTGAGCGAAGTTGTAGAGGCATCGGCCTCAAGCGAGCGGGTGTGCTCCAAGTGGTGTTGCGGCATAACGAGAGATAGGACAAGTGTGTCCTTGTATTGACGATCCAGTGGGATCACCAATAGTGAAAATCCTTCAAGTGTGAAGGCGGGGACGTAGAGCGTGGCTCGAACCTCGGATAAATTCCTTGTGTTTGCGTTTGATCAAATTTCTCTAAACTCTATCTCTCTTTTACTTGCTCATATAAATTGTGTATTTTCTTGCAAGTCATTTAATTGTGTAGATTGTTTAAATAGTTTTTAAATTCCGCATAATTGTCATATCATATAGCCTTCACCTATTCACCCCCCCTCTAGGTGATTTCAGCTTCTTGATCTTGAAATCACTTGACAGTGATAATCTTCGGAGAAGATTAAAGGGAAGCATAGAAGCTTTGAGTTCTTGTTGTTCATTGGAACACATCCCCTTAAAGGGAAAATAAGACAAATCAAGACGAAGACCTACAGAGCATATGCTCTCAAAGGGAAACAGTCTAAATAATGGACTGTTAGGGGGGTGAGGCCTATTTATAGGCAAGCCATAAGGCTTGTAATTAATGGCATAAAAATCAAAGCCATCGGCTTTAAATACCTGCATGAGCATTAAGTCCAATAAGGGGCTGACACGTGGATTGCCACTTCGAGAAACATCAAATGAAACAAGCCCCCAACCGTCAACGCCGATTTGGCATTAAAAGATCCAACAAGATCTTTAAGACAGATAGCATGTGATGCTTTGGAAGCTGCGTCCCAGAATTCGCGTCTATAGAACCACAGCCGCGTCTCCTTAATCGATCCGGAGCCGCACCCTCTTAGTAATCCAGAGCAGCGCTACACAATAATTAAGAATTGCGCCTTGAAGTTCGCATTCTTGCAAGGACTCAAGGGCCGCGTCCATAAGTTTGCGTCCTTCAACAAACCCGAAGGCAGCGTCCCCTTTATCATGAACACAGGTTTGCGCCTCAGAACTGCGTCCTCTCAGGAGGCTAGAGTCACGCTTTTCTTAAGCCAGATCCTCATCCCTGCCAAATAGTTGAGATTCGCGCGTCTTTCTTGATGATCTAGAGTCGCGTTACATAATAGTTCAGAGTCGTGTTTCTCATATTCGCGTCTCCACTACAAATGAGAGCTGCGTTTCAATCAAGAACTCAGCTCAGCCTTAGTTTATTATTTATGGTCGTACCCTATCAAACGACTAAGGACTGCGTTTCCACAAACAGTCAAGGAGTGTGACTATGAAAGCTAAGTTCATCCAGGCAGCAAAGAGTCCGAAAGGATATAGACGAGACGAGAATTTGATAACTTTTATTATTTGAGTCAAAAATGATAAAAGTAATGCAAACATTCTTATTTGACAAATGGAGTTTTATAAAAAATGGGATGATACATAAAGGAGAAGAAGGCTAATAATCCTGTTTCGTCAAAGAAGGGATTCATTCCCGGAGGCGCTGCATCTCGTGCTGACGTGCCCTTTCAGCTTCCACCAAAGCTTGGACCCGCAACTCTTCCTCTGATAAGAATCTCTTCATAACCAGCTGTGTCTGAAGAGACTCCAACCTAGATGAATGAACAGCAAGGTTTTCTTGAATTTGCATCTGGGCGGTTTCCAACTCTTCCAGCTTGTTTCCAGCAACAGCAAGTTTTTGTTCATTGGCTTCAATTAAGGCTTGCGCCCTAGCAATAGTAATCCGAGCAGTCGCGATAACTTGCTCTGTACTTTGGATGATGATTTTAGATTCCTTTGAATCTCCAATCAGTCATTGGTAGTCAGCTTGGAAGTGCTGGAGATGGCGGGCTTCTTCAGCTATTTGCTCCTCAATATCGTTTCGCTCGTGTTCCTGAGCGGCGAGGAGCCTACTCAGTGTCGACCAAGCCTCATCCATTTGAGCTAGCATTCTCTAAGGTCTTCATAGAAGCAAAAAATTGTCGCACCATTTGACGCGCTAGTTCTTCCATGATGCCAGTAGGTGGAGACAACCCTGCTGATGCACTCCCAGACCCCCTTTTCATGACAGAACAAGAGACGGGAACCAATTCAACTTGTGTAGGGGTGAGGCCGACAACAGGCTCGTCCGATACTGAGGTCATCGCCAATACCTCCAGAACGATTATTATTGTAGTAACTTCCACAGCAACAGAAGCAACATCAAACTCTATGGCACTGGGTTCACTGGCCGAAGTTTGAACTGTGTTATCTTCTGCGCCGATGCTTGCCGCAGGATCCTCTACTTGAGCTACTCCAGTGCTCTCTGCAAACCATAACATCAAATGTCAGTTGTAATGATGAAAAGAAGAGTATCCCACACATCAGTATTCTCTTACCAAGTTGAGGATCTAAAGATGGCAAATCCCTAGATAAGCCACTTGGGGACAAGGGCTCCCCGACCTTGGTAGTTGCACCCTCATGAGGCATCCCGATAATGGGAGCTTTAAGGCCCTCCTGCTGGGCAAGCTCCTGGATCATCTCCTCAATATGAGAAGAAGTTGTGGCTTCACTACCGACAGCCAGTCCTGTAGAAGAAAGTCAAAAGGAAATGTTAGAACTCATTCCTAACTTGATGGAGAACCAGTTCAGGAGGATAAAGGAAATACCTTCAGTAGCGGCAATCCCTGCTATCGGCGAACCATCGTAGGGACGCACCCCTGTATCTCTTCCTCTGAGATATATAAGAATTTGCTGTTGGCCCAAAGGCCCATCACTCTAGTTTTGATGATGATTAACTCATGTAGTTATAGTACTAATGATCTTGTGTTTAATTAGTGACAGATTTGTGATCAAGATCTTAGTAGGTGCATAGCTTCAACAAAGGATTTAAAGTCAAGTTTTGGAGCTTGCACGGTTTGATCCAAGAGCCATTGGATCGTGTTTGGACAAAGTCAAGAAGATGAGAAGCCTTCAAGTGAAGACTTCAAGAAGATGAAGACTTGTGTCTAGGTTTGTTTTTAGAAGATTTTATTTTTAGTTAATATGTAAAGGATAGAATAGTTGGTGGATTGCTCAAGTTTATCATACACACACACTCTTGATTTAGTTTGTTTTAGAAAAGATTTTTCTCTTTGACAAAATATCATTTTGGTTTTTGGTATTCAAAGTTTACATGTTTTAACCAAAATCGAATTTAAAGCTTAATGTCAAAAACATAGATATTTCACCATGTTTGTGTAGTGGATCATATCCATACACACTATGCTTTAAAAGTTATTTAAATATCTTGTTTTTGTATTTGGTGAAGTTGTGGAAAAACAAGTTTTGGGAAAATCAAGTTTGGAAAATACCGTTTTTGTTTTGAACCAAATATTTCCAACTTACAAAAATAGTTCAAATCATTTGTAACATGCCTTGATTTTGTGCAAGCATGTTTGTTCATCTAAGTATATTGGTAAAACTATTTTTGTAGATTTTTCAGTATTTTATGGGATTTTATGTGAACCAAAAAGACCAAGTTTTAAATCCCTAAACAGTGTTTCCAGGCTTCAGCCGGTCGACCGACCGGTCGACCGAGTTCTGAAGTCGGTCGACCGAGCGGTCGACCGACGTGCACAGACGTGCACGCCTAGTTCTGGCAGGAGGCCGGTCGACCGACCCGGTCGACCGTCTAGAGAGCTCTGCTCTCTGGAAAGGCCCTGGTCGACCGACCGGTCGACCGGACAGAGAGACCTGCTCTCTGTATCCTGGCCTCAGTCGACCGACCGGTCGACCGTTGGCACAACGGTCTGAAATATGACCGTTGGCCGGTCGACCGGGCGGTCGACCGACAGGCCTGTCAGACCCCAACGGCTAGTTTTTCTGAGCCTATAAATTTGGGGGTTTGGGCATTGTTTTCACTAAGATTTTTGGAGAGTTTTAGAGCCAGTTTTTCCTACTCTTTTCAGAGGTTTTTCTCCACAAAATTGAGAGCAAATATTTCCTATCAAAAGGGAGTTTATATCAAGAATGTTAAAAGAGATTTTCTTGAGTTTTCCTCCACACATTCTTTCCTAGTTTTCTCACACAAACACTTGAGCTATCCATTGATTATTCATTCTATAGGAGTGTTGTAGTGAGATTGTTTTTAGGTGATCAAAGTGTTGTGATCACCAAAGACTTGTCCTTTGTACTTTGAGGAGGCGGACAAGTGTGTTCGCGGTGGTTTAGAGTTCGTGTGTGAACTCTTGGTTTGAGGTGCGGCCTCGGTGAGCTTGTGGGCTCGTGGTGTGTACGGGACTAGGGAGTCCGAGGGATTGTAGGTGTTGCGGCACCGAGGAGTGATCCATTGGGATCAAGCATAGTGGAAATCCTTCGTGTGTCGAAGGCGGGGATGTAGAGCAAGTGTGCTCGAACCTCGAAACAAATCCCTTGTGTTTGCGATTGCTCACTCTCTCTCTCTATCTCCTTGTGTTTATATCTTGCATACTTTTATTGTGCTTACATTTATATGCTTGATATTCATTTGTGCTTATATTGATATACATGCTTGGGTTTGTTTGCTAACACTTGTATTCAACCAAGAGAGCCAACGCGGCACCTCAACCCATATCAAGGGGAATCTTGAGGAGTTAGTCCAGAGCCCTTCACGGGAAATTCGGCTACACTCTTGTGTTATACGTAGTGTTTAGTTTAATAGTTTACTTTAGGTCATAATAGTTTTTAATTCTGCATTATTTGTCATTTAGTGACCATTAGATTAGCCATCACCTATTCACCCCCCCTAGGTGATTTACAATTGGTATCAGAGCCTCGTGCTCTTGATTTGGGTCTAACAACCTTGAGTTAAAGATCCTCTTTTTAGGCTAATCACTATATTTGTACACACACCATGGACTTCATGTCACCACCCATGTTTGACATTCTTAACATCCAAATTTGGAAGGTTAAGATGTCTTTGTTCCTTAAGGCTCTAGGCATTCATGTTTATCTTGCCACAACTAATAATGCATATTGTTTAAATGGCAAAAACATTGTGGCTAATGCAAAAGCCCTACATGCTTTAAGATCTACCCTAAATGATGATTATTTATCTAGGGTTGCTAATCTTGATTTGGCTTTTATAGTTTGGAACACCCTCCTCTCCCTTGGCGAAAATGATCAATACTATGCGGGGAGCGATTCGGACGTTGGAAGTGACACCTCCAACGTGTGCTATATGGTCCAAGGGGACAACCCCCTTGAGGTAACTACCGAATCCGAGGTAGAAGATGATAACATGTCATATAATGAGCTTGCTTCTTTTTGTCAACAACTATTAGAGAAATATGACATGATTAAGAAAGATAATAAAAATTTGAAAAAGAAATTTGATTGCATGCTTAATGAAAAAGATTTATTAGAAAATAAGATTGCATGCTTAGAAAAAGAAAATGATATTTTGAAAAATGAGAATGTTTCCTTAATGTCTAAACTAAATGATCTTTGTGAAGGAAACACAAATTTGAAAAATAAAATTACTTTGGTGGAAAAACAAAAAGAAATTGCTTTTCAAGAAAACAACTCTTTGAAAAGAAAATTTTTGAAAAAGAAAAAGAAAAAGTTTGTAAAAAGAAAAAGAAAAATGATTCTATATCTCACCATGCTTTACATGCCACCACAAATAAGATAAATGTTTTGAAAAATAAAATGGATTGTTTGAGCTCAACTTTGAGCTTTTGTGCATTTAACCATAAGAGATTGGTGACCTTGTTTTCAAAAAAACAAACTCCACATGTTCATGCACATCATTCACATCATGCATATTCACTATTTGCACGTCATAATCACACACAAACACATATGCATGCTAGGGTGTACAAATGTACACATTGTGGCCACAAAGGCCACTTAGCAAAATTTTGTTTTGATAAGATGCATCATCTTAATTTTGCTAATAAAAATGCTTGGGTGCCTTATAAAGCTAACCCCCAAGGACCCAAAAGTAAATGGGTACCAAAGTCCCCACCTTGTGTATCTGATGTAGATAAGGGCTCTCACAAAACGTGAGAGATTTGGTGCCTTGGTGGTGGTTGCATGGACTAGAAGGACATACATTTGATGCACCGCTATCAAGGAGTTTTTGGTGGGACAGCCACCATGTTTTGGAGTTTTGGAGTTGGTAACATCTCTAAACTCCTAATTTAATTTACATGCTTTTACATACATTGATATCATATTTTTAGCATGTTCATTGTTTTTGTGCTTCATGTGGTAAATACTAGTTTAAATGTAGTTTTTATCAAAACTTGTATTTATACATGTACAAATAGTGAGAACAAATTGATTCATATATGTTTGCACTTCATGCTCATTTGTACCCACTATATGCACATATATAGGCTAGTTTTGATGATTCCTTCATTTATACTTGTTTTGCTTATTTTCATGTTTTACTTCATGTATATGTATTTTGCTTTCAAACCTAATAAATATACATGTATACCGTGAGTCTCTTGCCTTCATGCAAATACCTTTAATAGACTTTTTTATGTTTGGGATATGTATGTGTATTGTTAGGATTGGATAAATCATACATATACCTAGAAGTTTGTTTTATATGAAAAATGAATTTTCATGTTTTGTTTTAATAAAAATGATAATCATGTTTACTTTGAGCTTCATTGATTATTTTCATGGAAAATGCTAATTACATGATTCTTGTACACTCACACTTTATTTGTTTGTCATGACTTTGTTTCATGAACATATTTTTGAGCTTTATCGATTTTGAGTGTCAACTCTTGTGTGTTTGGTATAATTCATGAAAAACATATGATTTGATGTTTTGAAGGATCTTTAATTAGTTTTTTCAAAAATTATCTTTAAACTAGTTATTTATTCTTAAATTTTATTATGAGATATACACTTGACTTTATTATTTATTTCAATTGGTATCAGTGGATCCTTTCAATTGGTATCATTTGATTCTATCTTTGTATGTACTCATATTTTGTTTTTCTATATATGTATGCTCTATTTTTTCAATTGGTATTAACAATTCCATACGTATATATGATTTTCGTGTGCTTGATTTACACTTGGTATACATCTTTAAAGCACATAATTAGTTTATGCTAAGCTTGATCTAAAACTTTATTTTCAATTGGTATTTCAATTGACATTTCTATAAAACTTATGCATGTTTTTCAATTGGTATCAATATGCTTCTATTTCAAATTTGTTATGAATTTACAATTGATATCAATATGTTTTACCTATTTGTAATGTTTATTTACAATTGGTAGTTTATTTACAATTTGGTATCTTAAAAAAAAAATTGATTTACTGAGATATCTCAAAATTTGTTTCTATTAAGAAAAATTCAAAATTTTGTTTTAATAAGAAAAATATTTTTGATTTGTATTGCCTATATGCAAGGAGAGCTTAACATCTCTTCTACATATAGATTCATGATGAGTGTATCTTGTATTGAGGAGCTTGACAACTCTTCGTTATGTGATACACGTGTGTAGGGGGAGCTTCACATCTCCTCTTATGCATTACATAATATGTGTTATGTGAATTGGGGCTTATCATCCCTTCTTCATGTAATGCATATGTGTAGGGAAGTTAACTTAGCGTCTTCCTCTTCATGAATGTATATCGCATATACCCTTTATTGATAGATTTGAGTTTTATCCTTTTTTTTTTGATCTCTTGGTTTATGACAAAAAGGGGGAGAAAAATTTATTTGTTGTGTTTTTTACTTTAACGCCTTTGTTGATGATTGACAAAAAGGGGGAGAAAGATTTTGGTTTATATGCTTGTTTTCCTTGCTTTATTCATAAAGGGGGAGAAAGATTTATGTTTATGCATATATGTTTTGTTTTACAAATAGGAGAAAAAGTATTTGATTTGGTTTCTCTCCATTCATTTGCATACATGTTTATACGCTTTTATTGCATATCTTATTATTTAATGTTATGCATGAGTTAAGGGGGAGCTTCTTTGAAGCTTTACTTTAATCCATGCATATATAACTTCATGAGTTTTGTCATCATCAAAAAGGGGGGGATTGTTGGCCCAAAGGCCCATCACTGTAGTTTTGATGATGATTAACTCATGTAGTTATAGTACTAATGATCTTGTGTTTAATTAGTGACAGATTTGTGATCAAGATCTTAGTAGGTGCATAGCTTCAACAAAGGATTAAAAGTCAAGTTTTGGAGCTAGCACGGTTTGATCCAAGAGCCATTGGATCGTGTTTGGACCAAGTCAAGAAGATGAGAAGCCTTCAAGTGAAGACTTCAAGAAGATGAAGACTTGTGTCTAGGTTTGTTTTTAGAAGATTTTGTTTTTAGTTAATATGTAAAGGATAGAATAGTTGGTGGATTGCTCAAGTATATCATACACACACACTCTTGATTTAGTTTATTTTAGAAAAGATTTTTCTCTTTGACAAAATATCATTTTGGTTTTTGGTATTCAAAGTTTACATGTTTTAACCAAAACCGAATTTAGAGCTTAATGTCAAAAACATAGATATTTCACCATGTTTGTGTAGTGGATCATATCCATACACACTATGCTTTAAAAGTTGTTTAAATATCTTATTTTTGTATTTGGTGAAGTTGTGAAAAAACAAGTTTTGAAAAAATAAAGTTTGGAAAATACCGTTTTGGTTTTGAACCAAATATTTTCAACTTACAAAAATAGTCCAAATCATTTGTAACATGCCTTGATTTTGTGCAAGCATTTTTGTTCATCTAAGTATATTGGTAAAACTATTTCTGTAGATTTTTCAGTATTTTATGGGATTTTATGTGAACCAAAATGACCAAGTTTTAAATCCCTAAACAGTGTTTCCAGGCTTCAGCCGGTCGACCGACCGGTCGACCGAGTTCTGAAGTCGGTCGACCGAGCGGTCGACCGACGTGCACAGACGTGCACGCCTAGTTCTGGCAGGAGGCCGGTCGACCGACCCGGTCGACCGTCCAGAGAGCTCTGCTCCCTGGAAAGGCCCCGGTCGACCGACCGGTCGACCGGACAGAGAGACCTGCTCTCTGTATCCTGGCCTCGGTCAACCGACCGGTCGACCGTTGGCACAACAGCCTGAAATATGACCGTTGGCCGGTCAACCGGGCGGTCGACCGACAGGCCTGTCAGACCCCAACGGCTAGTTTTTCTGAGCCTATAAATTTGGGGGTTTGGGCATTATTTTCACTAAGATTTTTGGAGAGTTTTAGAGCCAGTTTTTCCTACTCTTTTCAGAGGTTTTTCTCCACAAAATTGAGAGCAAATATTTCCTATCAAAAGGGAGTTTATATCAAGAATGTTAAAAGAGATTTTCTTGAGTTTTCCTCCACACATTCTTTCCTAGTTTTCTCACACAAACACTTGAGCTATCCATTGATTATTCATTCTATAGGAGTGTTGTAGTGAGATTGTTTTTAGGTGATCAAAGTGTTGTGATCACCAAAGACTTGTTCTTTGTACTTTGAGGAGGCGGACAAGTGTGTTCGCGATGGTTTAGAGTTCGTGTGTGAACTCTTGGTTTGAGGTGCGGCCTCGGCGAGCTTGTGGGCTCGTGGTGTGTACGGGACTAGGGAGTCCGAGGGATTGTAGGTGTTGCGGCACCGAGGAGTGATCCATTGGGATCAAGCATAGTGGAAATCCTTCGTGTGTCGAAGGCGGGGATGTAGAGCAAGTGTGCTCGAACCTCGAAACAAATCCCTTGTGTTTGCGATTGCTCACTCTCTCTCTCTCTATCTCTTTGTGTTTATATCTTGCATACTTTTATTGTGCTTACATTTATATGCTTGATATTCATTTGTGCTTATATTGATATACATGCTTGGGTTTGTTTGCTAACACTTGTATTCAATCAAGAGAGCCAACGCGGCACCTCAACCCATATCAAGGGGAATCTTGAGGAGTTAGTCCAGAGCCCTTCACGGGGAATTCGGCTACACTCTTGTGTTATACGTAGTATTTAGTGTAATAGTTTAGTTTAGGTCATAATAGTTTTTAATTCTGCATTATTTGTCATTTAGTGACCATTAGATTAGCCATCACCTATTCACCCCCCTAGGTGATTTACATTTGCTTATGTCAGGAAGAGCGTGTTCATCGCCAAAATTGACTTCCCCGCTAGAAAATATCCATGTTCTTCCGACGAGGAAGATGATAACTCAACACAGGAAGTCTCAGCGATCGAGGTTTTACCACTGAGTACCCCGATAATAGGGCTGGGTTTGATAACCTGCGAGGTGGGCATCAATACGCTAGGAGACCCAGGTTAAAGGTCAAGGCTGAGTCGAGACTCCCGAAATCTCAACATCATCCTTCCTCACCAAGTCAACTTCGGGTCGCTCGATCTCTTTAACTATGACAGGTTCACCCGCGACTCTCCCTCCTCTAGGATCACAAGACCCCTTCTGCGCAGACCCCGACAGCGAAGGACGTGGACTTCCTCCTCTTCCTCTTCTTCTTCCCCCTGTTCCTCAACACGAGGAGGAACTACTTCAGGCATCGAAGCTTCAACCTTAGATTCCGTCCTGGCCTTCTTTGGGCTAGGCTCACCCTTGGAAGCAGAGCAACGAGAACGTTTGGCCATGGTTTGCTGACTCTTTCTAGTGGGTTGCTTTTTAGGCGCTACTATCCTTGGCTCCATCCCTGCCTCCCCTCCTGTTTCCCTCTCGACATCCTGATACTCGGTTATACCTCACACATGTTTGTTGGACTCCAACTTGGCTTTATAAGACGGCTTGATGCTCTTAATACAAGAGGTGTTTATTCCAAAATCGGGCATCCTACTAGCAAGGAAGTATCACGTGCAAAAATCGAGGCTGGTATGACAATTGGGCGTCCTATGAAGCAGGCTGAAAACAGCTCAAAACCCTCCAGCCACACTGTAGTACCACGCCTGAGCACCTTCAAATAGGTTTCCACTGAAGCGGAGGCCAGTGATTGAGGTAAAACCTGCACACAAATGTAGCATTTCAGAACTTTTAAAACAGTAGTGCAAGGTGCTCAATTCTGTTGCTATAGCAAGTGGCTATGCGGGTCGTGATCCACATGGAGGGACAAGCGATGGAAGCTTTTTAGGTAGTTCTCTGTTATGCTACAAAGAATGGTTAAAGTTCTTCTTCTAGTTCTTTAAAAGAAAAGAGAAAAATGGAATTACAGTTAAGTTAGAAAGAAAGTGGTAGATCGAGTAGGTGGAGAAAATGAAAGTGGATATGTACAAAGAAATTGAAAAAGATTGAAAGAAATTTGGAAGATAGTGGTGCTGGTAATTTACACTAAAATTAAAAGTAAAGAAAACTAAAACCTAAAAAAGTTACTTACCTTTTCGGCGCCTGCTTACCTTTGACCCGTATCGACGATGTACGTTTGCTTGAAGGCGAGCGAAGTATGACAAATAGGATCTTGGCCATTCCCGTATTACACTATGAATTGAAGGGGCAAGCTACACTACCATAAAAATGGATATCCATCACCATAAGCCATCAACGGCACTTGCAAGGGCAAGGCAACTTCGAGGCTATCGGTTTCATTTGGATCCACAAACACAGAAGAGGGAAGTAAGCAAAAACAAGAGTAAAGAAGAAGAAACTTCGATTCGATTCAAATAACAATGGAAAAAAAGATCACTTGCACCGGTGTCACCTTCAGTACAAGCTTGCTCTCATTCCTCCATGAAAGTATCCTCACCTCTCAGTTACATAAAGAAAATAAAAATTACATGAAAGAAAATAAAAAAACCTAAGTTACAAACTACAAATTAGCCTAAATTTTACTCTCTACTTGGTCGTTCCCTTTTGCCTTTAAGATTGCAGGTATTTATAGGAGAAATGAAGAGGTAGAGGAGTATGAAGATAGGAAAAGTGGGCTATTTCTGAATTTAAATCGTCCCCTTGTCTCCAAACTTGATTTGATTTGGATATTTAGTTCTGATCTGCAACTTGTTGGCGTATTGATTGCTAAATATAACTTATCAAATGATAGAATTTAAAATAATGATCAACTTAATAGTTGTAGCCCTTTAAGTCTTCTTTCTGGATCATCTTAAATCATCAGATTTGAAATTCGGTAGCAAAAGTTATGATTTAATAACTAAAATATATTCAGTCTGAATCGCAGTCAAAATTGCTTCATCTCATCCGTTGATCTTCTCTCTATCCATTTATCTATTTGGATTTGAACTCTGTATTTGATGTTATCCTCGGCTGATCTTTAGCTTTAACTACTTGATTCAACAAAAAACTGAATTTAACCAACTGGATTTGGGATCATCCTCCTCTAGCCAGATAGATCTAGTTAAATCTGAATTTAACTGATATTTATTTGATTTTATCCTCTTTTTTCCAATGATTATCTTCTATAAAATAGACATTTAAGACAAGAAATTTAGCAGATTTATTACATGATAAATGTTAAAATATAATAAAGAATAATGCAATAAATATGTGCAATCACACCCCACACCTATTTTTTGCTCGTCCTCGAGCAAAGCAACAAAACTAAATCAAAAATTATTAGGCCACTTTCACGGGTCACGCGATTGTACTGAGCATGTGTAACAAACCATTAAACCTCTAGGTTCCTCCTAGAGGACGAATTTTGTCTCGTGAGGGCTTTCAGTGGATTACACCCACAAAATCCATAAATAAAGGGAAACAAAGTGTTAGTATTTTGAAAATACATTTTGAAAGAGAAGAATATTTGAAATATTACTGTAAGAATTAAGTAATTTATAAGTTATAGGAAAACTGAAATTTTCATTTCTAAACTTAGTCTCTACTCAAAATTTATTATTAATCAAACTAAGGAGTCACATTGTACTTCTCATCTAGTCTATTATTTTACCCTAAGTCATATGCACCTTCGTGACCGTGAAATTTTGACTAAGAGTTCTTTAACTCTAACTCTTATGTCTTATTTATTTATTTATTTATTTATTTATTTTTTGGTGGTAATATTCCTTAGTTCTATTAGGCTTTCTAATATGTCCATGTAACGAGCCTTTAATCGGTGACTCCCAAACCAAACGGTTTTAGGGCACCGGGTGAGAAGACACCCTAAGGACTTAAGGACTTTAGCAAACAAGACTACAAAACTAAGGATTTTATTATATGAACCGCCATTAGGCGTGAATACTTATGCTTTATCAGGCACAAATACCCAGCTTAACTGAAGGATTATATATATATATATATATATATATATATATATATATATATATATTCTTTTTTTCTTTTCCTTAATAAGGCATAAGAATCTTTGTTTTTGAACCCTAAGTGTGTAAGTGTATAAAGAATGCATATATGATTGAGTTTTTCCTGCACACAAAAATACAGAATATTAGATTTAAGAATAGGATGTGCAAGGTACTCAATTCTATCCGCTCTAGCAATGGCTATGCGGGTCGTGATCCACAGGGAGGGACTAGCGATGGAAGCTTGTGAAGTAAGCTCTCTAAAGTTTTTTTTATTAGGAAGAAGATGGTAGATTAAGAAGATGAAAAATAGATTATATACAAGGAATTAAAAAGATGTGTGAAAAAGATTGGGAATTTGGTGATCTAAACTAATAAAAGAAAAGGAAAATAAAAACTAAACACTAACATACTTACCTCTTCTGCCTGTTTACCTTTTGAACCGTTGCAACGACTTACCTTGTCTTTGAAGGCGTTCAAGTATGCCGTATAGGATCGTCCGCCTTCTCGAACAACACTACGAAAGCAAAAGACAAACTATTCTAGCAAGAAAAGGCTTGTTCATCACCATAGGCCATCAAGGGCACTTCAACAGCTAAGCAGTCTCGAAGCGATCAGATCTCATGGTTTGCAAGACATCAGAGAAAAAAAATAAAACAAGAATAGAAGAACAAAAATAAAACAAGAATAAAAGAACAAAAACAAACCTTGAGTTGATTCTATTAACAATGGAGGAAAAGTTTGACTTACACCAATGTCACCTCAGTACAAGCATGATCTCCTTCCTCCATGAAAGCATCCTCTCCTCTCAGTTACAAAAATTACATAAAAGAAATAAAAAAATCTAAGTTATAATCTACAAGTTAGCCTAAGAAAAACCCTAGATTTGGCTCTGTACTACGCTGGACGCCCTTCTCTGTTGCTCTGCAGGGGTATTTATAGGAGCTGGAAGAAGTAGAGTCCGGTACGACTCCTCGAAAAAACCTTATCGCCAGACTCATCAGGATTGCCGCGGAAACACGGCTTTGGCCGCGTTTTCGTGGTCAAGTGTTGCCTGCTGGCCACGCGCTTTCGCGCGTGGCCTCCTCTGGTCCGTCCATCTGGGTTTATCCATTTAGATCTGGCATCTCGACTCTTTAATTTGAAATTTCGGGATAACTTGGGAAGCAAGTTACCCTAAATCCAAATCTCTTCCAAAATGAATTTCATCTTTGCACTCTCTTTCTTTTATATTTATCCTCATCCTGCAAGCATTTAGGGTTGAACAGAAGTCTATCCCTTCCCTCTTTTTAGTATTTGCAACATTTGCATATGGTATTTGCAACTTTGACATTTGATAATTGCAACTTTTGCATTGGGCTTGAACATGGGCTTTTGGGCTTCTTTTAAGGCTTTATTCTTTATTTTTATAAACACTCAAGGCCTGCACACATTAAATAACAAAACATTAGTAATAGTGCATGTTTATATGAATAAATATGAAAATGTGATAGTAAATGTGATGACAATTATGCATCTTTTACTACCTATCACACCCCCACACTTATCTTTTTGCTCATCCTCGAGTAAAAATCAAAAAGAAAAAGAAAAACTAATCTAGCTAACTCACTTTCGTAGGAATCACGGTTGCACTTAGCATGTGCAACAAGCCGTTAAACCCCTAGGTTACCCTAGAGGACGAGTGTTGTCTCGTGAGGGTTTTCAACGGATTACACCCACAAAATCCATAAAAAGAAAAATATTTGAAATACGTTTTAAGAGACTAAGTAGTCTATAAGTTTTAGGATTATCATTTTTATTCATTCTTAAACTTAGTCTTTATAACGTAAATTGTTATCCATTTTAGGTAAGGATCAAAATTGAATTTTTGTATAGTCTTTTTCGTTACCAAAAGTCATATGCACCCTTGTGAATCTAAGAATTCCTTAACTTGGACTCTCATGCCTCTTTATTATTATTATGATTATTATATTTTTTTCTTCCTTTTTTTAATATATATAACTCATCTAATTTTCTTTCGTGTAAGTATCAAGGCTTCTTGAGGCCCTCATACCTAACTAATTGACTATTAGATGTGTTAATACATATATAATATTTCTTAGTTTTCTTAGGCTTTCGAATCCACCCATGTAGCGAACTTAAAGTCAGTGACTCCCAAACTGGTTGGTTTTAGGTCACCGGGTGAGAAAACACCCCGCGGACTTAAGGATTCGAGTGGACTAGGCCACAAAACTAAGGGCTATATTACATAAAATCACATTTAGGCGTGAATACTTATGCTTCTTGAGGCACATGTATCCAGCTTAATCAGTGAAATTATTTTTTTTTAGTGTTATTTATTATAGGGCACAAGAGTCTTTGTCTTAGAATCCTAGATATGTAAATGTATTAGGTATGCACATTTCATTAAGGTAAATATTAAGACTAACTACTTATTCAATTTCTCCCCCTATACCTAAAAATTTATCAATTTATTTATTTTGACCAAGTTTTTAGAAATCCCAATCATGCTTTTCCTAATTCTTAAGACTAACTTAGATTTTTTTTAAAAGATAAGTCAAAATATTGTCCCCTTTTTTTTTTTTTTTATTAGCAAAATTTTTGTTAGTTTCTACCTATGTTAGTATGTTAGTAAAGCCTCCCCCCATACTTATCTCATGCATTGTCCTCAATGTATGAATGTATGCATGTATGCATGAAAAAGAAGAAGGGAAGGCAGATGTTACCTCAAGGTGGTGGTTCCGGTGGTGGTCTAATTGGGCCAAGCGTTGCTACCCAATCTAGATAATGTGGTATTCGGAGGAACCCACCAGAAATTTCTCTTGTATAACCCACTAAAATGTATGTATGATCATTTTTTAACAATTCCACCCCATCAAATTTTCAAATTTCATAATTATTTTCAGAGTCAATTGTGTCAACCTCCTTGTCCCAAAATGGAGTGTGAAAAGATGGAATGATTGACTTGGACTTCAGAAGTACGGGAACGAATACCGACTCAGGAAAGAAACATAAATCAAGTAAGGGTTCGGGAGTCGAGCTTGGTTCAAGAAGCATGTCCAAGTCAAGAAGTTGAAACTCAGGTCCACATTTATTTTCTAACAATGGAATGTGACTTAATATTGGTGATTCAAGTTTAGGAATGACAGGTGTGGGAATCAAAACTGAATCTAAAATATTACCTAAGTCGGGTAACAAAACAGGGGTCAATAGTGACTCGGGAATTTGAACTTGATCACAGATTTGAGAATCTAGGTCACATTTCTCATTGAGTTCAATGTCATAAAAATGAGAACTTGCCAATTTATCCATGAGACTTTCAAAATTATAAAATTGGTCAAGTTCAATATGATCATCAAAAATGGGTGATTCAATTTCATAATAAATTTGCACAGGATCCAATGCTGACTCGGGAAAATTGAAATCGGGTGAAGACACCGGAGTCATTATTGAATCAGGAAGTAAAATTGAATCACTAAGTGGAGGTTCATGATCATATTCATTTTCAAGTTCAATTTCAAGAAAGGAATAACTTGCCAAACTGTCAATGTCATTTCCAAATTTGGAGTTTGGGCAAGTTCAAATGATTGTACTGAAATAGAATCTTGTTTTTCAAAGCAACGTGACTCTTCGGCTCTAAGAGAATGGTTAGCAACATCAGAAATGGTCGAACGGTGAGAACGTAAAGTTTGAACCATCATATCAATTTCATGATCACGAGCTAATCTAGCCTGAGTCATGGCTTCAAGCATCTTTTCATAGTCGATTGGTGCATCATTTTGTTGTGATTGGACTTGAAAAGGTGAAGTGTTGTTGTGACACTCGTGATGGAATTGTGAGTCGGTCAGAATCTGTGATTGTTGCTTGGACTCATTCATCATCATGTCTAAGATTGATGGTGATTGTTGCTTGGACTCATGCATACTCATCATTTCCAAGATAGATGGTTTTCTATTCTGAATTGGTGGATCTGAGTATGAATCTTGAAAATATTGTGGACAAGGTGGATACGGAGGACAAGTTGGTTGAAAATTGGACTCGGGGGAGGTGAATCCCCATGGACTCTGTGAAGAGTTGAAATCGTTGTGGAAATTATGGTCATAAGATGGGGGACATGGGTTATATTCATTCGGATAAGACCATTCCGGCACACTAGGTTGGTCAAAGTTATGATATGCCGGGTTGGTAATATCCGAAAAAGAGGTTGGTGTGTAATATGGATCCTCATTAAATTGAAAAAATTATTGTTATAGGCCATATCACACAAACACAAACAAAGAAAAAGAAAACAAACAAATAAGCGAACAAAAAAAAAGAAAAAAAATTCTAACCTAAGTTAGGGTAGACCTATGACCTAGACGACTCCTAACTGGTTAGACTGTCCACGGGAGGTAGAGTGCAGATTTTGACTACAAGTTAATCAGCCAGGTCAGGGCAAGATTGGTGGGAGGTTTTCCGTCAAAGACGTTCCTTAATTAAATAACCACCAATCTTCGGGCTTTCGGCCCTCAATCCCTTTCCTAGACACTGATTTGGCAGGAGTCAATTTCCAACACCGTTCCCCCTTAGGATAATCTCCTAATTGAGTTCGAGATGTCCCTAGGGCCAACGTCTACTCATTTTTAGTTAGGCTTGGGTTAGTGAGTGAGGAGATTGTTTGTGGGCCAAGGAAGGGTGATGAAATCCCCACCTTATCTTATTTATAGGACAAGCCCTTATAGTCAATTTAGTGCACGTGTAAAGCAATAGACAAATATTCACTCAAAAACAGTAAATCAGCCAATGGGTGCTTCCTAGTCTATATGCAATGCAAACGTACCTTGTCTCCAACACTCTTCAACAGAAATTAAAAGATTAAATAGACACGTGCCTAAGATATAAGAGTCTAATATTTTTTTTATTTTTCAACAAATAAGTTATTGTTAATTAATTAGCAGTGTACAGGGTGATCACAGAGAAAAGTTAACAGAGCAGTAAACAAATCTTTCAATTTGCAGCAACCTGCAGAAAATTCAGTAAGTAGTTCTCTACTACTGCCGCGGATCCGCGGCTATTGCCGCGTTTGCGCGGCTAGGTAGTAGGCTCTGCTGCTCTGCCTTCGAGGGCAGAGGTACAGAGTTGCTATATGTCCTTTGCTGCAGTTAGTTTTCCTGTTCTCTGATCCTGCAAACAAAAAGAATAATAAATAATTAGTTTTTTTTTATATTAGAGAATACTTACCGTCCCTCCCCGGCAACGGCGCCAAAATTTTGATTGAGTTTTTCCTGCACACAAAAATACAGAATATTAGATTTAAGAATAGGATGTGCAAGGTACGCAATTCTATCCGCTGTAGCAATGGCTATGCGGGTCGTGATCCACAGGGAGGGAGTAGCGATGGAAGCTTGTGAAGTAAGCTCTCTAAAGTTTTTTTTTATTAGGAAGAAGATGGTAGATTAAGAAGATGAAAAATAGATTATATACAAGAATTAAAAAGATGTGTGAAAAAGATTGGGAATTTGGTGATCTAACTAATAAAAGAAAAGAAAAATAAAAACTAAACACTAACAAACTTACCTCTTCTGCTTGTTTACCTTTTGAACCGTTGCAACGACTTACCTTGTCTTTGAAGGCGTTCAAGCATGGCGTATAGGATCTGAAATCACCTAGAGGGGGGTGAATAGGTGACTATGCTAATCAATGCACAATCAAAAATTTATGATGCAACAATATCCCAAAACAAGTGAATATAGCAATGAATGAAGAGAGCAAGTAATAAGAGCAATGAAAGTAGAGCAAGAAATAAGAGCAAGTAAACCAAACGCAAACACCGAAAATTTTTCCGAGGTTCGAGCACCCAGCTCTACGTCCTCGCCTTCCCCAGAAGGATTTCTAACCACTATAACTTCACAAAGATGTTACAAATACACCGGAGTACCCAACTCCACAATCTCAAGTACAAGTTCTCTCTTGGTGATCAAAAGACCACAAACTCTCTTTTGAAAAGTTCTCTTCCCTTACAAAAATCCTTGTAGAACAATGAGAGGATTGAAGCTCTTGTATGTAAGTGGAAAAGAAAATGAAATCAGAGAGTTTTGAAAAACACTTCAGAAAATGAGAGAGATATTCAGCACAAAAACCAAGAAATGAATCTCTTTTGAATGCCTTAAACTTTTGAAACTTTTGCAAATTTTTCTTGTGATGAACCTCACCCTAAACACCCCTATTTATAGTAGAGGGCTAGGGTTTAAAGATAAAACTCACTTAAGGCTAATTAGGAAGTATTAGGATCAGCAAAAATCATTTAAATTGTTTTTAGAAAGAAAAAGACAAAAATAAAACAGCTCAGAAAAATAGCCGTTACTGTTCAAACGGCTCTCTCGGTCGATCGGTCGGTCGACCGGAGTTCAAATAAGAGAGTCGTTGCCGGCTCTCGGTCGACCGACCGGTCACCGAAAAATACAGAGAGCAAATGACTTACTGTCAAGCAGGTTTCGGTCGACCGCTCGGTCGCCCGACAGGGTTCGGTCGACCGACAAACGTGCACACGGATACGCACCACACTGCCAGAACTACGGTCGACTGTGACGGTCGGCCGCTCTGACCTGTCATAGTGCGGTCGACCGGTCGGTCGACCGGCTCAGGTCAAAAGTCAAAATTGAAACAGAATATTGAAGAGAATATGATTTTTAATAAAACATTTTTGAATAGAGATATATATAAAACATAAATATGAGTTTGTATGCAGAAGATTGTATACAAAAATATTTTGTACATATTATAGGGAATATATATGGAAATAAGATGTGTACAAAAACGTGTGTGATAGAGCTTCAACCCTATTCACTATTCTTTAACAGAACTATAAAACTAGAAACAAATCTAATGAATTATCTTGAGCAATCTTGAAGTCTTGAGCCATGCAACGCCTTGCTAGAGCCTTCTCTTCTATGTTCCTTCCTTGATGTGTAAAAAGCCTTCTTTGCTCTATGAACCTAGAAGTTCTTGCAATAGCTAAGCAATGGCCTCCAAATATGGTACTAACCTGAAACTTATCTTGAACAAACTAATTAGTACCAAATAGCTCTTATTTGTTTTGTTATCATCAAAACTCTAAACAAATGGAGAGTGTAACCTTTTGGGCCAACAATCTCCCCCTTTTTGATGATGACAAAAACAAATAGGCTATGAGCAAAGGTATAGGGAGGAGAAAGCTCCCCCTCAAATTATGCCATGTTAAACAAAGAAAACCATATGAGTTGCAAGCAAAACCATGAGACTAAAAATCATAAACACCATGAGATATAAAATACTTGCAAAACACTTAAACTCAAATACAAGAATTCATGAAAACACATCAAAAACTAAAAACATATATAAACTCATATGGAACCAAAACCATATGAACTCATACATAAACTCATTCTCCCCCTTTTTGTCATACATCAAAAAGGGTTAAGAAAACATTTTTATTCAATAACACAAACATTAAGTTCACCACAAATAAAAGAAAATATAGCAAAATCGAGTGGTTTAGTGAAAATATCGGCAAGTTGCAAATCCGTAGAAACATAATCAATATCTATATCTCCTTTCTCAAAATGATTTCTAAGAAAGTGATATCTAATCTCAATGTGCTTGGTCTTACTATGTTGATTTGCATTCTTAGTCATATGTATAGTACTAGTATTATCACAGAGTATTTTTATATGGTTATAATGCAAATCATAATCAAGGAGAGTATGTTTCATCCAAAGGACTTGTGCACAACAAGCCCCCGCGGCAACATACTCCGCCTCGGCGGTTGAGAGAGCTACGGAATTTTGTTTCCTAGAGGACCATGAAACAAGACAATTACCAAGAAATTGACATGTTCCACTAGTACTCTTTCTATCTACTCTACAACCCGCATAGTCGGCATCCGAATAACTCATCATTGAGAAATCTCCGGTTTTCGGATACCAAAGACCCATTCCAATTGTACCCTTAATATAACGAATAATGCGTTTTACCGCAATAAGATGGAACTCTTTGGGACACGATTGAAATCTAGCACAAAGACACACACTAAACATTATGTCCGGCCTACTTGCCGTCAAATACAAAAGACTACCTATCATGCTTCTATACAATTTAATATCAACATTTTTACCTTGGTCATCCTTATCAAGCTTGGTTGTAGTTGCCATGGGAGTGTTGCAAACTTTAGAGCCTTCAAGTCCAAACTTCTTTATGAGTTCCTTTGCGTACTTGGCTTGACATATGAAATTCCCATCTTGCAATTGCTTGATTTGGAGTCCAAGAAAGAAATTCAATTCACCCATGGAAGACATTTCAAACTCACATTGCATAACCTTTTCAAACTCCTTGCATAAAAACTCATTAGAAGATCCAAAAATTATATCATCAACATAAATTTGCACAATTAAAATGTCATTATCAACATGCTTAGTAAAAAGAGTTGTGTCTACTTTGCCTTTAGCAAAATCATTTGAAATGAGAAAACTAGAAAGCCTTTCATATTAAGCTCTTGGAGCTTGTTTCAATCCATACAAAGCTTTATCAAGTTTAAAAACAAAATTAGGATGAACATGATCAACAAAACCAGGAGGTTGTTCAACATAAACTTCTTCATTAATAAAACCATTCAAAAATGCACTTTTCACATCCATTTGAAAAAGTTTAAAATTTTTAAAAGATGCAAAAGCTAGTGTCATCCGTATGGCTTCAAGCCGTGCTACGGGTGCAAAGGTCTCCTCAAAGTCAATTCCCTCAACTTGAGTGTAACCTTGGGCCACTAACCTAGCTTTATTCCTAATGACATTACCGGACTCATCCATCTTGTTTCTAAAGATCCACTTAGTACCAATTATTGGTCTATCGTGGGGCCTAGGAACAAGGTGCCAAACTTGGTTGCGCTCAAATTGATTGAGTTCCTCTTGCATGGCTAGCAACCAATATGAGTCCGCCTCGGCTTCGAGGATGCTTTTGGGTTCAAAATGAGAAATGAAAGCAAAGTTACCACATAAGTCATGGAGCTTGGAGCGAGTTGTTACCCCTTTAGTGACGTCACCTAAGATGAGTTCCTTGGGGTGATTTGTAGCGTATCTCCAATCTTTAGGAAGCGGTTGAGAGCTTTCCTCTTTATCCTCTTGAACATCACCAATTGGTTCTTGCTTTTCTTCTTGAGCGGGTGAGTCCTTCAAGGATAGTCTCTCCATGTCTTCACCTAATGGGTCAATCTCTACAACATTCTCAACAACCACATTAGATTCTTCAAATTTAACATGCATGGATTCTTCAATGGTAAGTGAAGATCTATTGAATACTCTATAAGCTTTGCTAGTAGTAGAATATCCAACAAAGATTGCTTCATAAGCCTTAGCATCAAATTTACCCAAGTTATCTTTAGTATTCAAAACAAAACACTTGCATCCAAAAACTTTAAAATATGCAACATTTGGTTTCCTAGAATGAAACATTTCAAAAGATGTTTTGGAAGAATTCTTACACAAATAAATACGATTTGAAATATAGCATGCGGTGTTTACGGCCTCAGCCTATAAATATTGAGGGAGGTCATATTCACTTATCATGGTCCTAGCCATCTCTTGAAGTGTTCTATTTTTCCTTTCTACAACTCCATTTTGTTATGGAGTTCTAGGACATGACATTTCATGCTTGATTCCCTTTTCATCACAATAAGTCATGAAGAGTTGGTTAACAAACTCACCACCTCTATCACTCCTTATTTTCAAAATCGAAAAACCTTTTTCTTTTTCAACCCTTTTTCGAAAAACTTTGAAATGAGAAAAAGTTTGATCTTTGTGTTCCAAAAAGAAAACCCACGTGAAACGGGAAAAATCATCAACTAAAACAAATGCAAAGCTACTACCATTTAAACTCTTAGTTTTAGTTGGTCCAAAAAGATTCATATGAATTAATTCTAATGGCCTAGTTGACATGATATCCTTGATTGGTTTGAAGGAAGACTTGGTTTGTTTCCCAAGTTGGCACGCACCACAAATGCGGTCTTTCTCAAACTTCAAGTAAGGTATACCCTTCACCAATTCCTTAGAATTAATCCTAGAAAGATGGTCAAAAGATGCATGTCCTAATCTTCTATGCCAAAGCCAAGAATTTTCATCAAAAGCATTCAAGCATTTAGTAGAACAATCTAAATTAAGCATGTCAATGATATAAACATTATTGTCACAAAAACGGTGAGAATACAATCATTGGTTTAATATCAAAAATCTTGCAAGAAGAATTATCAAAAACAACTTTAAGTCCACGGTCACAAAGTTGACTAATACTAAGCAAGTTATGCTTCAAACCATCAACAAGAACTACATTTTCTATAATAGGAGATGCACCAATTTGAATGTTACCTATACCGATGATAGTGCCCTTGGAGTCATCCCCGAAGGTGATGGTGCCACCTTCCATGTACCTTGATAGGGTTGTAAAGTTGTTGATATCCCATGTCATGTGTCTTGAACAACCACTATCAAGGTACCACCGCTCCTTACGTCTTGGAGCCTTGGTGTGTACCTACATTAAATAATTTAGGACTTGATTTTGGTACCCACATTTTCTTGGGTCCTAAAGAGTTAATGTCATGAACCCAAACAAGATTATTTGATCTATTTACTTGGTCATAATAAAACTTAGCCAAATGTCCATTCTTACCACAATAAGTACATCTATACACTCTACCATATTTAAAAGCATAGTGAGTGTGAGACTTGTGAGCATGTGTGGATTTAGTATGAGTGTTGTGTGAAGTGTGAGTATGAGGAATCTTAACATGAGAATCTTTAGCATGAGAGGTGTGCTTTTTAGAAAACATTTCTTCAAGTTTCTTAGTGTTAAAAGCACAATCCTTCAAAACCTTTTCAAAATTAACAATTCTAGTTTTTAAAGAAGAAATTTCTTTTTCATCAATCTTAGGAAATTTTGCTTTACAAGCAACTTTGTAAGCACTAAATTCATTTTGAGTAGAAATGAGATTGGAGGAAATTTCATCTTTTTCTTTAGAGACAATAGCAAGTTGATTTTTAAGAAGAGCAACTTCCTTTTCCAATTTAGAACATTCAATCTTTTTATTATCATAGGTTTCCGAGAGTTCAACAAAAGCATGTACAAGAACTTCTTTACTTAATTCATCTTCTTCATCAAGAGGTTGTGGGGTTACCTTTGGTGTGTTTGCCATGAAACACATGTTCGCCGTGTCCACCTCATCTTCGGATTCGCTTTCTGAATCCCATGTGGCTTTGTAGGCTTTCTTTTCGACCGACTTCTTTGGCTTGAAGGAGGAAGTCATCTTCTTCTTGAAATCCGGGCAATCCGCCATGATGTGTCCGGGCTTTCGGCAATTGTAGCAAATGATTCTTCTCTCCTCTTTTCCTTCAAACTTCCTTCTAAAGTTGAGTTTGTTCTTACGGTACATTCTCTTCACGTTTCGCATAAGAAGGGAGAGCTCCTCATCTTCTTCTTCGTCATCAAGAGTGGAGGAAGACTTGAAGGCTATGGATTTCTTCTTTAGATGAGCGATTTCTTCTCTTGCCTTCTTTTCCATCTCATGAGTCTTCAAGTTTCTAATGAGACTAATGAGGTCCATTTCGTCCTTGTCATTCAACTCTTTCAAGGTGGTGGCCTTTATCTCCCATGAAGAAGGAAGAGCCCGAATTACTTTTCGCACCTTTTGGTCATTGGAAATATCATCACCTAAAGAGGAAAGAGCATTGGTGATTTTAGTAAACCTTGTAATCATGCAATCAATAGATTCATCATCAATCATTTTAAAAGATTCATATTGGGACCTCAAGACATCTATCTTAGCTCTCTTTACTTGTGATGTCCCCTCGTGTGTGACCAACAAATGTTGCCAAATCTCATATGCGGATTGGCAATGTATTACCCGTGTAAGGTCATCCTCATTCAAGGCGGTTAGGAGGGAGTTTTGGGCCTTTGAGTTAGCCTCATATTCTCTAAAGGTAAATTCGGTCCAAGTGCTTTCATCATTTTCGGGTACAACATAGGGTTTGGTCAAGGATTTAGCAACTAGGCTACCTAAAGATTGTAAGAAAATAGTCATCCTAACCTTCCAAATAGGGAAATTAAGTCCATCAAATTTAGGAGGGGTTTTGATGTTATCGGCCATGTTTACTAGTGAATGAATGGATGAATGCAAATGTTGATTAGCAAATTTTAAGAATCTCTCTAAGGATGTTAAGCCAAACCTAGAGTCCAAGCTCTGATACCAATTGAAATCACCTAGAGGGGGGTGAATAGGTGACTATGCTAATCAATGCACAATCAAAAATTTATGATGCAACAATATCCCAAAACAAGTGAATATAGCAATGAATGAAGAGAGCAAGTAATAAGAGCAATGAAAGTAGAGCAAGAAATAAGAGCAAGTAAACCAAACGCAAACACCGAGAATTTTTTCGAGGTTCGAGCACCCAGCTCTACGTCCCCGCCTTCCCCAGAAGGATTTCTAACCACTATAACTTCACAAAGATGTTACAAATACACCGGAGTACCCAACTCCACAATCTCAAGTACAAGTTCTCTCTTGGTGATCAAAAGACCACAAACTCTCTTTTGAAAAGTTCTCTTCCCTTACAAAAATCCTTGTAGAACAATGAGAGGATTGAAGCTCTTGTATGTAAGTGGAAAAAGAAAATGAAATCAGAGAGTTTTGAAAAACACTTCAGAAAATGAGAGAGATATTCAGCACAAAAACCAAGAAATGAATCTCTTTTGAATGCCTTAAACTTTTGAAACTTTTGCAAATTTTTCTTGTGATGAACCTCTCCCTAAACACCCCTATTTATAGTAGAGGTCTAGGATTTAAAGATAAAACTCACTTAAGGCTAATTGGAAGTATTAGGATCAGCAAGTATCATTTAAACCGTTTTTAGAAAGAAAAAGACAAAATAAAATAGCTCAGAAAAATAGCCGTTACTGTTCAAACGGCTCTCTCGGTCGACCGGTCGGTCGATCGGAGTTCAAATAAGAGAGGCGTTGCCGGCTCTCGGTCGACCGACCGGTCGACCGAAAAATACAGAGAGCAAACGACTTACAGTCAGGCAGGTTTCGGTCGACCGCTCGGTCGCCCGACAGGGTTCGGTCGACCGGTCGGTCGACCGACAAAGTGCAAACGGATACGTACCACACTGCCAGAACTACGGTCGACTGTGACGGTCGGCCGCTCTGACCTGTCATAGTACAGTCGACCGGTCGGTCGACCGGCTCAGGTCAAAAGTCAAAACTGAAACAGAATATTGAAGAGAATATGATTTTTAACAAAACATTTTTGAATAGAGATATATATAAAACATAAATATGAGTTTGTAGGCAGAAGATTGTATACAAAAATATTTTGTACATATTATAGGGAATATATATGGAAATAAGATGTGTGCAAAAACGTGTGTGATAGAGCTTCAACCCTATTCACTATTCTTTAACAGAACTATAAAACTAGAAATAAATCTAATGAATTATCTTGAGCAATCTTGAAGTCTTAAGCCATGCAACGCCTTGCTAGAGCCTTCTCTTCTATGTTCCTTCCTTGATGTGCAAAAAGCCTTCTTTGCTCCATGAACCTAGAAGTTCTTTCAATAGCTAAGCAATGGCCTCCAAATATGGTACTAACCTGAAACTTATCTTGAACAAACTAATTATTACCAAATAGCTCTATTTGTTTTGTTATCATCAAAACTCTAAACAAATGGAGAGTGTAACCTTTTGGGCCAACAGGATCGTCCGCCTTCTCGATCTACACTACGAAAGCAAAAGACAAACTATTCTAGCAAGAAAAGGCTTGTTCATCACCATAGGCCATCAAGGGCACTTCAACGGCTAAGCAGTCTCAAAGCGATCAGATCTCATGATTTGCAAGACATCAGAGGAAAAAAATAAAACAAGAATAGAAGAACAAAAATAAAACAAGAATAAAAGAACAAAAACAAACCTTGAGTTGATTCTATTAACAATGGAGGAAAAGTTTGACTTACACCAATGTCACCACAGTACAAGCATGATCTCCTTCCTCCATGAAAGCATCCTCTCCTCTCAGTTACAAAAATTACATAAAAGAAATAAAAAAAATCTAAGTTACAATCTACAAGTTAGCCTAAGAAAAACCCTAGATTTGGCTCTGTACAACGCTGGACGCCCTTCTCTGTTGCTCTGCAGGGGTATTTATAGGAGCTGGAAGAAGTAGAGTCCCGGTACGACTCTTCGAAAAAACCTTATCGCCAGACTCATTAGGATTGCCGCGGAAACGCGGCTTTGGCCGCGTTTCCGCTGTCAAGTTTTGCCTGCTGGCCATGCGCTTTCGCGCGTGGCCTCCTCTGGTCCGTCCATCTGAGTTTATCCATTTAGATCTGGCATCTCGACTCTTTAATTTGAAATTTTGGGATAACTTGGGAAGCAAGTTACCCTAAATCCAAATCTCTTCCAAAACGAATTTCATCTTTGCACTCTCTTTCTTTTATATTTATCCTCATCCTGCAAGCATTTAGGGTTGAACAGAAGTCTATCCCTTCCCTCTTTTTAGTATTTGCAACATTTGCATATGGTATTTGCAACTTTGACATTTGATAATTGCAACTTTTGCATTGGGCTTGACCATGGGCTTTTGGGCTTCTTTTAAGGCTTTATTCTTTATTTTTATAAACACTCAAGGCCTGCACACATTAAATAACAAAACATTAGTAATAGTGCATGTTTATATGAATAAATATGAAAATGTGATAGTAAATGTGATGACAATTATGCATTTTTTACTACCTATCAATATATTATCAAGGTAAAGATCAATACTAAATTACTTTCACAAATTTTCTTCCTAACCTTAGAAATCAAACAAATAATCTTATTTTGACTAAGTATAAGAAATGCTAATTATGATTCTCCTATTCCTTAAAATTGACTTAATTTCTTACAAAAAATATGTCAAAATATTGTTTCTATTTTCAAAAAGTTTTTAAAGGTAAAGAAAAAGTTAATAATAAATTTGTTTTTATAATTAAAAGAAAACCTAAGTTATGTTAGAACCCTCCCCCGCACCTATCTCATGCATTATCCTCAATGTATGAATTAATGCATAGATGCATGAAAAAGAAGAAAGGGTAGGAAAATATTACCTTAAGGTGGTGGCTCTGATGGTAGTCTGATTGGTCCACGAAATGCGGGCCAATCGAATTTGCGTAGAGATTGGAGGACCAACATGAAACCTTTCTAATATAACCCACTAAAATGATGATAAGAATTTTACCCCATCGAAATTCCAAATTTCACAAATAATTTCAGAGTCAATTTTATCAACACTCTTGTCCCAAAATGGAGTGTGAAAAGATGGAATGATTGACTTGGACTTAGGAAGTACATGAACTAATACCGACTCAGAAAAATGACTTAAGTTAAGTAAAGGTTCAGGAGTCGAGATTAGTTCAGAAAGTGGGTCCAAATCAAGAAGTTGAAACTCAAGTCCACATTCATTTTCCAACAACAGAATGTGACTTAACATTGGTAATTCAAGTTCAAGAATGATAGGTGTGGGAATCAAAACTGACTCTAAAATATTACTCAATGTGGGTAACAAAACAGGAGTCAATATTGATTCAGGAATTTGAACTGGATCATAAATTTGAGAATCTAGGTCACATTTCTCATTGAGTTCAATTTCATAAAAATAAGAACTTGCCAATTTGTCAATGAGACTTTCAAAAGTATGAAATTGGTCAAGTTCAATATGATGATCGTAAAAGATTAGTGATTCAATTTCATAATGAATTGGCACATGATCCAATGTTGACTCGGGGAAAAGATTAAAATCAGGTGAAGACACCGGAGTCATTATTGAATCAGGAAGTAGAATTGAATTACCAAGTTTAGGTTCAGGATCATATTCATTCTCAAGTTCAATTTCAGGAAAGGGATAACTTGCCGAAATGTCAATTTCGTTTTCAAAATTTAGGGTTTGGGGAAGTTTAAATGGGTGTGCTGAAATGGAATCTTATTTTCCAAAACAACATGATTCTTAGGCTCTTACAGAATGTTAGCGACATCAGAAATGGTCAAACGGTGAGAATGGAAAGTTTGGACCATTATATCTATGGTATGATTACGAGCAATTTGAGCCTGTGTCATGGCTTCAAGCATCTTTTCATATTCGAATGCTTCATCATTTTGTTGCGATTGAACTTGAAAAGCTGAAGTTTTATTTTGGAATTTGTTGTGAAATTGTGAGTCCGTCAGATTTTACGATTGTTGTTTGGACTCACGCATACTCATTTCCAAGATTAATGATTTTCTGTTTTGAACTGGTGGGACTGAGTATGAATCTTAGAAATATTGTGGATAAGGAGGACAAGTTGGTTGAAAATTAGACTCGGGGGGAGGTGAATCCCCATTGACTCTGTGAAGAGTTGAAATTATTTTGAAAATTATGGTCATAAGATTGGGGGCATGGGTTATATTAATTCAGATAAGACCAATCCGACACACTAAGTTAGTTAAAGTTATGATATGCCGGGTTGGTAATATCCGAAAAAGAGGTCAGAGTGTAATATGGATTACCATTAAAATTGAAAAATTTATTGTTATAAGCCATATCACACAGGAAATGTCAAACACAAACAAAGAAAAATAAATAAATAAGCAAACAAATAAAAAAAAAATCTAACCTAAGTTAGCGTAAACCTTAGACCTAGACGACTCCTAACTGGTTAGATTGTCCACCGGGGGTATATTGCTAAATCTGACCATAAGTTAATCGGCCAGGTAAGGTTAAGATTGGCGGGAGGTATCCCCGCAAAAGGACGGGCCTAATTAAGCCAAACCACCAGCCTTCAGGGTTTCACCCTCAATCCCCAACCTTAGATACTGATTTGGCAAGACTCAAATTCAAATCAACTTCCCCCTAGTTCAGTCTCCTATTTGAGTCCGAGATGTCCCTAGGGCCAACGTCTACTCAGTTTTAGCTAGGCTTGGGTTAGTGAGTGAGGAGATTGTTTGTGGGCTAAGGGAGGGTAATGACTTCCCCACCTTATCTTGTTTATAGGACAAGCCCTTAAATCAATTTAGTGTAGTGTACAAGTATATATAGAAAAAAAAGTTACACTCAAGCAATATTTCATACAAGAATGAACCTTATACTAAATGCTATGCACACATACCTTAGCTCCAGCACTCTTCAACAGTAAATAGAAAATGTAATAAATAGACACGTGCCTAAATGTAAAGTCTAAATCATTTTTAGCATTTACAATCAACTTTTTATTGTTGTGTTAGAAATGTATATACAGTGAGTCAAACAAGAAAATAAATGCTACAGATATTAAACTATACAATTTCGCCAACCTGCAAGAAATACAGGTTAGCAGTTCACTCAGATTGCCACAAGAATGTAGCAAATCTGAGGGCTTCTGAGCTCTTCTTTCTTGAGCAGAGTCCAGGGCCACTTATATGTCCACTGCAGCAAAAATTTCTTATTTATTAAATCTTTACACCAAGAACAAAGAAGAAAATTAACCAAAAATGTAAACTAAAAAGAGAATTACTTACCGTCCATCCCCGGCAACGGCGCCAAAATTTGATTGAGATAAAACCTACACATAAAAACAAAATTTCAGAACTTTTAAAACAGTAGTGTAAGGTGCTCAATTCTACCGCTATAGCAAGTGGCTATGCGGGTCGTGATCCACAAGGAGGGACTAGCGATGGAAGCTTTTTAGGTAGTTCTCTTTTATGCTACAAAGAATGGTTAAAGTTCTTCTTTTAGTTCTTTAAAAGAAAAGAGAAAAATAGAATTACAGTTATGTTAGAAAGAAAGTGGTAGATCGAGAAGGTGGAGAAAATGAAAGTGGATATGTACAAAGAAATTGAAAAAGATTGAAAGAAATTTGAAAGATTGTGGTGTTTGTAATTTACACTAAAATTAAAAGAAAAGAAAACTAAAACCTAAAAAAGTTACTTCTCTCTTCGGCGCCTGCTTACCTTTGACCTGTATCGACGATGTACTTTTGCTTGAAGGCGAGCGAAGTATGACAAATAAGATCTTGGCGATTCCCGTATGACACTATGAAATTAAGGGGCAAGCTACACTACCATAGAAATGGATATCCATCACCATAAGCCATCTACGGCACTTGTAAGGGCAAGGCAACTTCGAGGCTATCGGTTTCATTTGGATCCACAAACGCAAAAGAAGGAAGTAAATGAAAACAAGAGTAAAGAAGAAGAAGGAATTCAAATAACAATGGTAGAAAAGATCACTTGCACCGGTGTCACTTTTAGTAGAAGCTTGCTCTCATTCCTCCATGAAAGTATCCTCTCCTCTCAGTTACATAAAGAAAATAAAAATTACATGAAAGAAAATAAAAAACCTAAGTTACAAACTACAAATTAGCCTAATTCTACTCTTTGCTTGGTCGTTCCCTTTTGCCTTTGTGATTGTAGGTATTTATAGGAGATATGCAGAGGTAGAGGAGTATGAATATAGTAAAAGCGGGCTATTTCTGAATTTAATCCTCCCCTTATCTCCAAATTTATTTGATTTGGATATTCAGTTCTAATTTGCAGCTTGTTGGCGTATTGATTGCTGAATATAACTTATTAGAAGACAGAATTAGAAATAATAATCAACGTAAGAGTTGTGACCCTTTAAGTCTTCTTTTTGGATCATCTTAAATCATCAGATTTGAGATTCAGTAGCGAAGGTTATGATTTAATTACTAAAATATATCCAGTCTGAATTTGAGTCAAAATTGTTTCATCTCATCCGTTGATCTTCTCTCTATCCATTTATCCCTTTGGATTTGGACTATGTATTTGATGTTATCCTCGTCTGATCTTTAGATTTAACCACTTGATTCACCAAAAACTGAATTTAACCAACTGGATTTGGGATCATCCTCCTCTAGCCAAAATAGATCTAGTTAAATCTGAATTTAACTGATATTTATTTGATTTTATCCTCTTTCTCCCCATGATTATCTTCTGCAAAATAGAAATTTAAGACAAGGAATTTAGCAGATTTATTACATGATAAATGTAAAAATGTAATAAAGAATAATCGATAAATATGTGCAATCAGCCAGTGTTAGGACTGCCGACATATAATTGATCATAGCCAAACTGCCGAGCAAAATGACTGGGCACAAAGGATCGATCATACATGAAACACCTTGCCGAAAGATCAGATATCCAGGCCAAATATTGATCAGCTAGCAGAAAACTCCTGTTGACAGCCTTGTGAAGTCATCTGGTCCCGCAAGGTCGACAAACTTATCCCCATAGGACGCACCGGAAATCTCGGGGAAGCAACGGTCGAGTTGGTAATTCTAACTGCTTAAAATGAATTTCCAAATAAAGAACATATAGTAGCAAGACCAGCTCGAATTTTCCAGCTTCTGCATGAAGGGAACGAAGCCTTCGGAGAGAGACACCGCCGTCATCAGTGAAGGGCACTGCTTAAAGTACCATGCCATCAGGTACGTATATGGATGCTCAATCCTGGGGTTAGGAGTCTTCACTTCCGGCCTTCCCTCTGAATCTACCACTGGCCTGCCCTGGGAGTCTACAATGGCCTCCACTTGGCACAGGCTTTTAATCAGCGCCCGTAATCCACTCTGAATTCCATTTACCATCGTTGGAAGGAGAGCGATAGACTTCCCGTAGGCAAGCAAGACCGCCGATTACACCACATCGGCAACGATTACTTCATGCGGTTGCGTTGGCACCATACAACGCTTCAGCCATAGCATGAGGAAGCCCGCCTATAGAGCCCGGTCAGAAATGGAATTCAGGCCTGGTGATGAAAACTTTCAAAAACCGTATCAGGTTTGAAAGTGTCCTCATTCGACTCGGTAGTGTAGGAGCTTGTAGAGGCATTAATCCTCTCAGTAATTTCCTTGTCAGTGCAAGGGGCCAGACTAGTCACTGAGCTATCTTTTTATTTATGTCGTTGAACAGATAGCGCCCAGGACATCTGCTTAACACCCTTTTCCTCCAGGAGGATATCTGACCGCAGATGTGAAAATGGCATAATACTTCCCAGTATGTCTCGTACACCTGAGGGTCCTCTTTCCTCAAGAGGTGAAGCTACTTAGAAGTAGAAACGTATTCTTCATAAGGGGCATCTCCCATAACTAGCCCCAAAACTTCATATAGCTCATGAAGAGCGAGCCCCATCTCTCCGACTAGAGTAAAAAATGTGCCCGTTAGAGGATTATAATGTTCCAGAATGCCATAAAAATTGTGGGAACTCTGCGGGAGGTCATATTGCACGGCCCTAACGGAATAGTATAACCCCACCTGTTACAGTAGAGGCCCGAGGTCGACAAGAGCAAATCCAACATTTCTACCCCACCATGACTTGTCGGTAGAATGGACCCATCCAAGCGGACGGAAGACGACAGGAAAATCACCCTAACTTTCAAGAACTGATTGATGAAGGTGGTGGCATACTGAGGGGTTTCTCCTTTCAGATACTCAGGCCTGACTAACCTAGAAAATAAACCAAATACATCTTTCCTATGGCCAGCAGGGTATGCTTCTTTGGCACCTAATTTGCCGAGAGACACGTCAGAGATAAACAGGGAAAGATCCCACTCCATCGTGCGATGAACAGACATATGCTAAAGATAGGACAAGAGATACATCCTCTCCATGTTGGGAGGGAAGAACCTCTGTCCCCTATCTGGCGGAGCCACTTATAATCTCCATCTTACAAAATCCTATCATCCACTTCAATGGTGTCACCAAAGAAGAAGGCAGGCTTCCTTAGCAAAGTGCGGGAATCTAACTCGAACAGTCCATTAGAAGTAATCTCCCGAAGGGTCAACATACTGGCCTTGTTAATCCTCTCCTTTTGCTCCTTGGACTTACCAGTAGTCATAGGAGCAGTCCTCTGAAGCGCGAAGGTCAGATTACGATCAGTGCTACCTACGTGCCCGAAGTGGTACTTCTTAGATAGAGGGCCAGAACAATATCGCACTGCAATGAAGACGACACTTGGTCAGAAATCTAAAAGAAAATAGTTAAGTGTTTGAAACTCAAACACGGGAGTAAATCCGGACGCGAAAATTAGCAAAATTCGCGTTTAGACTCAAAAAATTCAAGGCTTGCATGAAGCCCGCATTTCAAAGTCCATAACTTAGAAATTTTTCTAAGTATTGGACTCAAACGCGAGACTCAGTAAAACTCGCGTCTGGCCTTAAAGACGCGTGGATCACATGAAGTCCACGTCTGAACCTCCCACACTTAGAAAAATCCTGTGTATTGAGTTCAAAACGTAGGGCTCAATGAAGCCCGCGTTCAACAGGCAGATACGGACTCATGCTGATGAAGCGAAGACGCGAAGGTTGTCAAACCCGCGTTTTGTCTACAAATGCAAGAGGCGCATCTAAAAATCAAACATGGGCATGAGTCTCGCATTAGCGGTTCACATTCAAAAGAGACTTAAGAGTTAAGAGAAACTCTTTAAGCCTCTTCAATGGTGGAGCCAGTTCAGATGTTGTTTTATTACCTGAAATAGGGCCTTCTGCGTGGGAGGACCACCCATTTGAGCCTCGGAAGCAGCAGCGCTCGAGGATGAGGCAGCATGTTTTATTTTTGGTGCCATTGCAACCGTGAAATTAGTGTCACAGATGAAGGAAAATGGAGAAAGCTCTAAGCTTTTCTTAACCCTTAATACCAAGCTCAGCGAAGAAGAAGAAGAGTCTAATGATGACTCTTGAAAGACTGTTGTCTTTTATAGGTACAGGGATCCGCAGAGATATGCGGCGCGGATCTCGAGGCCCAATCCTCACTCGACGCATGGAATGCGTCTTAAATGGAAGCAAATTTCGCGCGTTAAAGGAAAGATGTCCCCTCAACTCCGCCAGACACGTGGCAACGCGCCCAGAATGCGGGACTCGCGTTAACAAAGCTGTGTCCCTTCAGAGGCCATGTTTCTTCAATAAAGTAAAAGTTGTGTCTAGTTAACAGGGTGAGAGCTGAGTCTTCACTTCAAAGATCACGTCCCTCCAGAGGCCGCGTTTCTTCAGCAAAGTAATAGACGTGTCCCCACTTCAAATGAGGACTGCGTCCCTGAAATGACATAACCTCTGCGTCTACAAAACTTGCATTCAGTCTTTGCTTCTGCAATCAGTGCAACAGTATACTGGCACAAGCAGACGATTGTTTACCCCTAGTTCAACAGTATACCAACAACCAGCTCAGAGCACTGAGGAGGTCTGGATTGCGTTTCTAGACACTCACGACGATAACCTCTGACGGCTTCAAAGGGTTTTACAGTACACTCACGAAGACCATATTTCAGACAAGATCAAGATCAGAGTATCTCAAATGATTGTCAGCCTAATCATGAGAAGTATGAATTCAATCAGAGTCCAAAATATTTCAAAATCCGTCCCAGTCAACCGAGGAATATCGAAAACTTTGGAGGGGGTTCTATAGACTGTTTAAAAAACATTGAAGACAAGTCATCAGAAAAAAGAGTCTATACTCCAAACACGAGGCTAATTATAGCCACTCGTATAATGCCAAGACGCAGAGCATGGAGCTCGCGCCTCAATATCAATACAGTACCAGGTTGAAACTCGCATCCCAGCTGCTCTGTAATAACGAAGACGCGACTCGAAGCCCGCGTCCTTACAATAGTACAGTATCAAGATGCGAGGGACGAAGCCTGCGTCTTAACATCACTACAGTCTCAAGTCGTAGAGCCTGAAGCCCACAACTAGACACCACTGCAGTCTCAAGATGCAGAGCCTGAAGTCCGCGTCTGGTAGAGTTCGAAACTCGCGTCAGCAAGGTTCAAAGTCCGCATCTGAAATGCGAGGTTCGAAGCCGCGTTCTGACTACAGAGAAGCTCTACGTCTCGGTTATAACTGCCCTCATTACTTGATCAATTACTACCCACGTAATGAGGGAGTTAACCACCATTATGAAGTATTTTTAGGGGACACTTTTACCCCCTAAAACCTCTATAAATTGCCCAGTTTGCTATGGTAGAGGGGTCAAAAAATTTTGGTTAGAAGTGTTGGTCCCGAAGATGATGCCACTTGTGGATCTAATATACGAAGTCAACACTCACAAGAATATTAGTATAAAGGAAATAAATGTACTTGCAAATAAAGAAAAATAAATCACAAAAAAGATAACAATCGCAAGCACGAGAGATTTATCCTGGTTCGGTCCTCGTGACCTACATCCAGTCCCCAAGCCTCCCGCTTGAGATTTTCCTTTATCCTTGACTTTGTACACCCAAAATCAACACCTTGCACACCACTTGACAAATCCCCTTTGCCAAATGTGTACAACTTCTCTTACAACCAAGAGAACAAACACCACCTTGTACAACCTCTCTTCTACACCAAGAAGACGCTCTTGTACAATGATTCCTTTGAGTGATTACAACCTTTTCTATAAGCCTTGGTACAGTATGTGATCGTGGACAAGGGCTAGTATAGGAGAACTTCAGAGATCTTCACTTAGGAATAGGATTTTGGTGAAGAACTTAAAGTGGGAACAGTTTTCAGGAAACCAGAATGTTTGGCAGAATTTTTGGTAAGAAAACTGAAGATTTGCATTGGTATTTTGGCCTAAGATTAACAACCCTATTTATAGCTGCACTCTAGGGTTAGTTAGGGTAGTTATTAGGTCCAATTTGAATGTTCAAACGTTGAAGAACGTTGCATAAAATACCAGAAAACAGAAACTGTCCAACAGTCAGAAACTGCCTATAGTCGACTTGCCATTTGGGTTAGTCGACTAGTCTAGCAAATTTCCCAATATAAGTCGACTAGAAACAAGACCAAGTCGACTAGGTCATGATAAGTTCAAGTGACAGGTTTCTGGTTAACTGAACCAAGTCGACCACAACTAACTTATAAGTCGACTAGGACAGGGATTAGTCGACTAGGGGAAAGGGTCAAGTCGACTACAAATGTCTAGTAGTCGACTAGGTTTTCTGTTAAGTCGACTAACAGGACAAACAGAGAGTTGGGATCAATTTGGACACAAGGCTAGTGGACTAGGGAAATGATCAAGTCGACTATACCTAGTATAAGTCGACTATAAAGAGATATAAGTCGACTATAAAGCTATGATATGTGTGTGTGCATCAAGGCTTTTAACATGCTAATTAATCATTACAAAACATATCATTAGCAACTCTCTTTGGGAAGTCTTGAACATGAAGAACTCTTGAATGGGCTTGTGTTAGAGCTCCAAATGATTTGCTTCACGAATGTCTTCATCAAAATCAAGTTCCAACATTCTCCCCTTTTTGATGATGACATTGTTGACACTTAAAAAGACAAGATTCATATTGGTCCGAACAATGTCTAAACTTGTTGACATTTACAAAAGACAAGTGACAGACGAGCTGAAGACCAGTTTTCACCCATCTCCGAGGGACAAGGAAGCAACTTGGACTCCACTGATCCAGCAAGCAGACAGTGAACCCGGATTGTTTCTAAACAGACCTCAGCAGGTCTAAGGTGCTAACACTTAGCATCACATGAGCCCAAAGGGATAGCCTCGCCTGAGAGGCTAAAATCATCCAACCTCGCCTTGAAGCCATTCAAAGCCTCGCCAGGAAGCTAACTCATAGCTTCGCCAACCGCGCAGAAGGATGTTCGGTATCTTCGCCACAAATGTTATCTAGCTCCGCTGAAGAGCTTTCTTCTGACTTTGCCAGAAACCGTCTCCAGCTCCGCTGCGAGCTCAAAGCGGGCAGCGCCGCTATTGGTCTGCTATGGTCAACCTTTGACCAATCAAATCTCCAGATGAGATCAGATCTAATCAGATCAAATCCAATTAAGATCAAATCGGAGATCAAATTCGGCAGTTGATTGCCGCAATCTCTTGACTCTCTTAAAATGAGTAAGAGGATCATGAGAGATCTTTCAACAATATGGAAAGAATCAAAACAGATTAAGTGGATCAACCGACCTGCCATTTCTAACTTCGCAGAAGCTGATCCTAGCCTCGCAGCAAGGCTACTTTCTAGATTCAAACAGATTCGATTCAATCTGTTTCTCTATTTTCAAGGGACAATTATACCCTTGCTCTCCTTATAAATAGCCCATCAGGGGTACAATAAAGAGGAGGCAAAAAGGATCTCCAGAAATAGAGCCTTTCTGAGCCTTTCAGAGCCTTTCCTCAGATGACACGCACAAGAGGACTCCATAAGCAGAGGCTTCTTCACGACGCACCGTGTGCTCTCGAATTCAGAGATCTTTTAGAGAATTGCTTTCTCTATCCAGGGTGTTGATACCCTAACATCGTCCTTCTTCTCAAGGAATCTCTGGAACCAGGCGAGAAGGAATTCATAATTGAAGGCGATTTTGAGAAGCAGCAAGAGGGTTCTACCAACCTTCTATTCTCTGATTTCCGGAACCAGGCGAGAAGGGAATCTCATCGCTCGCATCGTCAAAGTGACAAAGTGGTCGCGCGCTGACCAGACTCCTATCGGCACACTTCTCCAGAATCTCTGAGGAGATCTACTTGTAATCTTTTTTAAGAATACTTGTAATTTAGCTCCTCAACTCTTTTTATTTGTAAGTTTTCCCCTTTGCGAAAATATAATGGAAAACAATATGGCGACTCCGCTGGGGATTGTATTCTCCATTTCTGAGAATCAAGTGTCGCAATGCGACGAACAGACCCTCGGGTCTAATTCTGAATTCAGAAAAGCCGGTGTAGCCAGAGCTTCTCTGGCTAAATCTTCAAGGAAAGTCTCTGCGGAGACAGAAAAGGTTCTCTGTGAACCTACTGCGGTTATTTGGCGCAACAAGTAAGCACGTCCGCAGTCTGATTCCTTTACTTGTGAGAACTTGGTGGTTCAGTTCGATCAAGGAAGATTTGAAGAAGTCCTCTCTGGGGGTGGCCCAATGCTTCGAGCACGGAAGCATGGGAAGGTTTCCACGACCAAGGTTTCAAAGCAGAAACCGGAAGTAGAATTCTGCCAACACCCCTCAGCCTCGCGTGTGGCTAATCAGGTTCCTTGCGAACCTAAGTCTCCTCTGCCAAGGCGGGTATGGAAGCCTAAACAGAAGTCTCCAACCGAAGCTTCAGGCGTAGCTACGCCTAAACCGCGCCTCTCTCGCGAAGAAAAAGGCAAGATGCCTGTCTGCTCCAAGCATAAAGTCAAGACGGCAATCATACCGTCGCCCAATTCAAGAGCAGCAGTGCCTTGTGCCAGCATCGTTCTTATGAGCGAAGCTACTGTACCACAGCATACTCACTGTGTCCATGGCCGCGAGGCTAGGGCCAGAGTGTTATCTAAAGCAAATCCCCTTTGCAGCGACATAGTGGGTAAAGCACCACAGCGTGCTCCGCTCTCCAGTTCGTCAAACATTAAGCTCGCACCTGTTGGCGAAGCTAGAACTGAAGTACTATTCAGTGCTAATCCCTTCCGCAGGGATAAGAGGAACGGAACATCATCCTATGTACGCTCTAGAAAGGCCTCTCCACAGGATTATGTAGGCTCCCATGGGCCTGACTTGCTAGAATTCTTGGCGAACGAGCGGAAGTCGGTGTCTTTCCGAACTACTTCCCCCTGTTATCAACAAAGGGGATGCCAGCTGGTGACAATCCATTCAGCTCGTTGCCGGTCACGACGAATCCTCGCCACTCCTCCATGCCGGCAATCAGTCTTTGATCGGCTGTCTGTACATCTCCCTATGAAGCACCGCAGAAGGAGCACCTCACGAGATCCAGCCTCCGCATCCGTCAACATGACTGGGAGAGGACGAGAGTTACGCGGAGGAAGTCAAACATCTGACGACACCCGCAGCTTCCCAGATCCAGACTACAGCCCAGACTTAGGCAAAGTCTTGGTGCATGAAGAAGGTGTCTTCCGAAACACCAGATCCAGGGTGGCGATACCCTACAGTTACGAGCAGCCTTCTTCCTCGACGGCCCTAGCCTCGTCACAGCCCAGGAGATCACTCCAATCATCGGACGAAGAAGATGAAGATAGTGGGTACGCCTCTTCGGCGACAGTTAGCTTGGTGCGAACAGACAGAGCATCAGTCAATATGGCTGATAATGTCAACGACGACCTTCGTCGGCGCCTGAAAGCTCAGGAGCAAACTTCCAGAACCCAGCAAGAAGCCTTGGATAATATTCAAAAGATGCTTGCTCGACTCCTCAGCAATCGGAATGACAACGATGTCGGGAGCAATCACGATGAGGAGGAACACTTCAGCAATGAGCAGCCAAAGCCGGAGAAATCCAAGGAGGGTTCTTCCTTAGACGCCGAAGTCCTTAAGGGCCTCCAAGCTCAAATCACATCCCTAGCTCAGAGGGATGAATTAAAGAAGGTTGGGTCAGTCCGTCCTTATCCGCTGGAGTGGGATTCGGTGCCATATCCACCGAAGTTCAAACCACCAACGTTGCATACCTATGATGGAAAGAGCTCGCCAAATCAGCACATCTACTATTTTCGGTCTCAGACTGGTAATGTTATAAGCAATGACGCCATCATGGCTAGGCTATTCATTGGAACCTTAAAGGGGGTGGCATTTGACTGGTTCCGAAGTCTCCCCTCGGGCTCTATCAACTCTTGGATCGACCTGGAAACTCGGTTCCTCTCTCATTTCTATGAGGACGATACCGAAGTGACCATGGACAAGCTCCTCTCCACTGTGCAGAGGAAGGGCAAATCTGTCCGTGACTACATTGAACGGTTCAGAAATTTATCCTTGATGTGCCCAGCAGGGATGCCATTACCCATGCTCTTACAGACATGCAGACACAACTTCTTAGACCAAGTAGAAGTTCGCATGGGGGCTGTCAAAGCCTACACTTGGAAGGAATTGGTCGAACAAGCAGAGATAGCCGAGAAGTCGGCTAAAAAGTTCGAACCATCCGCCCCTAGAGGCAAGTGGGGGATGAACAACAAAGGGCGTAGCGACCTACCGCAATCTTCTCAAGCTAAAGGCAAAGAAACTACGTCTGTGGAGTTATCCAGAGATGTGTAGTCGAAGGCCAAGAAGAGCGGCTTCAACAATTAAGAGCCTAAGTTCCCTCCAAAACAGTACTCCGTCAAAGACGATCAGGTGGTCACGATATTCCATCTGCTCCACAAAGGGAACAAAATGAAACTGCCAGATGCTCGGCGTCCCAATGAGATAGGGCGCACAAACGACCCTAAATACTGCCTCTACCACAGGATGATCCACCATCCTACTGACAAGTCTTATGTCCTCAAGGACAGAATACAAGCCCTGATCGATGCCGGGGTTCTGACATTGAAGACGGAGCAGAAGAAAGTCACTGCCAATATGGTGACTCTTGAGTTCGGCAGCACCCAAAAGGTCACAGTTCCTGACGGAACCTACCCAACCCCCGCTCCACGGTTGGAAGTCAGACACCCTCCAGCCATGACTCAAGATAACAAGGGCCTCGTTCCCCTAACATTTGAGACGGGGGAAGTCATTTGGATACACCCGGACCTCGTCCAAGAAGTACAGCGGGATTCGAAGGAGCCCAATTTAAAGGGCAAATCTTGCAATGTCATCTCTGTCTTGCCAGACGATGGTAATCTTACATCAGCTTCCCTCAGCGATTCAGAAGGGGAAAAGCTTGCTTGCACGGCGCAAGCCGATACGCCTCAACAGACGGGCACCCGATCCGAAAATCATACTTGAGGCAGTATGAAAAGTCTACTGACGAGATACAACGGCAAACGACGTCGGTACCAATGTCAGCATCCACTCCAATCCCAACCAAGGGAAAAAAGAGGCCTAAGGAGGTACGATTCGACCATGTGTGCCTGAGATCCCTAACGACGACGTTCAGTCTCCTTGCCCAGAATGTCATCATACACAATCTAAGGTGCCCGCTATTACATTCACGGCGGAAGATATGCTTCTCAAAGACAACAAGCACGATCGACCTCTGTACTACACCGGATATATCGGTTCAACGTGCATCGAAAGAATACAAGTCGATCCGGGGTCCGCACTCAGCATCATCCCCAAAAGGCTTCTTTACTTCCTCGGCAAACCACTGTACAGGTTGTGCGCAACCACTACTACAATATACGGTTTCAACGCCGGGAGCAGTCATCCACTGGGGAAAATTAGACTCCGTTGCAGAATCGGGAGCCTGAAGTCAGAAGTGACATGCTATGTCATTGACGCTGACACATCATATAACCTGCTGCTAGGACGGCCATGGATCCATGCCAACTGGATCGTTCCCTCTACTCTCAACCAATGCTTCAAATATGTTGAAGATGATGCGACAGTACGAACTGTCTTCGCTGAAAAGCAACCATTCAAAGGGTTAGAAAATTACTTCACTGACGCTCTCCTGTATCAAGAGGCCAGTAAAACACCTAAGGAACCATTGCCAGATGATGATGAAAGTGGTAATGAGGCGGATTCAGAATCCGAAGCAGGCATGCCAGCCATTCTGATTGGTGAACCAATTATAGCATGTCTCAATAATCCCCAATGTAATACTCCTTCAGAGGATGAGGGTGAATAGGTAATTAATGATAATATTTCTTTTGATTATCCTGCGAGTGTTGGGTCAGTTAAATCCATTACAGATGGCTCTCTGCATATGCCCCTACATAAGCCGAGTGCGGCCAGCACACCTATGGAAGCTATAGAAGGAGCCACGCTAGTGATCCCTCCGTCCAAACAAGGTCAGTTACCGATAATCTTCGGTAGAACCCAACCACGGGGACCCACAGCTGCAGATTCAAGTTCAGATTCAGACACTCCACAGTTCTTCCATTACGCGCGGCCGGCGCGCCATATTATGAAGAAAATGGGATACGACTTGAAGCATGAAGAAGGCCTGAATTTTGGAAAAGGAAGGCGCGGTTTGATGCGGAACTTTGTGCCTAAAGGGAAGCCTGCAAATTACTATGATAGTACACGCAGGGGGTTGGGATATGTTACACCCACATCGTCAGCAACGGTTCAAGCCAAAGACGATGAACCAATTCCATCACATTCGGCCTCATCCTCCGAGTGGGACTCAGATGTCAGTGTAGGAGGAATGTTCGAAAACCTCACTGTTAATATGATTTCAAGCAGTCAATTGGAGCCCGCAGAAGCTGTTGATGAGGAACCATGGGCCCAGCAATTAGACCTCCAATGGGAAAAGCGATTCGAATTGCGCGAACCACCTACTGAAGACAAGGTGATACAGGTCAACTTAGGTAGTCAATACTACCCTAAGCCCATCTTTATAAGTGAAAACCTATCACTTACAGAAAAGGAAGAATTAATTATACTCGTAAAGGAGTATATAGACGTCTTCGCATGGAGCTACGAAGACATGCCCGGGCTTGATCCACAAGTAGCCGTGCACCGTCTAAATATCAAGCCCGACGTCAAGCCAGTCAAGCAGCTACAACGTCGGTTTCGCCCGAACATTATGGAAGCTATTGAAGCCGAAGTTCACAAGCTCATTGCATGTGGCTTCATCTGGGAGGAACAACATCCAGATTGGGTAGCTAACATCGTCCCCGTCCTCAAGAAGAACGGGAAAATACGGATCTGCATCGACTACCGTGATCTCAATACGGCCTGTCCTAAAGACAAATTCCCGCTACCCATCACCGATGTCATGATCGACAACACGTGCGGGTTCGAAAGGATGTCTTTCATGGACGGCTTTTCAGGATACAACCAGATTAAGATGTATCCCGACGACGAGAAGCATACTTCGTTCCGAACACCATTGGGGGTATACTGCTACACTGTAATGCCCTTCGGACTGAAGAACACCGGAGCAACCTACCAGCGGGCAATGAGTACGATCTTCCGCGATCATCTCCGAAAAACGGTGGAGTGCTATGTCGAAGACATTGCCGTCAAAAGCCGCAACAAGAATGAACATCTTTGCGACCTGAGAACGATGTTCGACATAATGCGGGCTGATCAACTGAAAATGAACCCGACAAAATCCTTCTTGGGAGTGTCAAGTGGCAAGTTCCTTGGGTTTATTGTCGCATCAAAAGGGATTCATCTTGACCCAGACAAAGTCAAAGCCATCCAGAGCATGCATCCACCAAGGAACCTCAAAGAGCTCAGGGGCTTACAAGGCAGGCTGGCTTATATCAGAAGATTCATTGCAAATCTCTCAGGCCGCTGTCAACCGTTCACCCGACTCATGAAAAAGGGCACTTCCTTCGTATGGGATCAAGCTTGTCAGGAAGCATATGAAGACATCAAGAGGTACCTCACAAAACCTCCAGTCTTGGTGGCCCCTACATCAGGGAAACCATTTTTGCTTTATGTAAAAGCTCTGGACTACTCCCTCGGTGCCCTCCTCGCTCAAAAGGACGATAATGGCCACGAGCAGGCCTTTTATTATCTGAGCAGGACTCTCATAGGAGCGGAATCTCGCTACAACCCTATCGAGAAAGAGTGTTTAGCTCTCGTCTTCGCTGTTCAGAAGACACGACATTATTTGGTCGGCCAGACCATACATGTCATCTCCAGAGTAAACCCATTGCGTCTTCTTATGACGAAGCTAGGATCATTGAATTCAAGATTGGCTAAGTGGGCACTTTTATTGTCTCAATACGACATGATCTTCACCCCTCAGAAGGTGGTTAAAGGCCAGGCCCTTGCAGAGTTCTTGGCTGCTCATCCAGTTCCGGAACATTCAAAACTTCACGAAGATATCCCTGATGAAGTCTTCGAGTCTTATGCAACCTCAGAAGAGGAAGTGTGGCAGATGTTCTTTGATGGAGCATCGTGAATGGGCCCTAAAGGCAAGATTATTGCCGGAGTGGGGGTTGTGTTTATCTCCCCGCAAAACCATGTTCTTCCCAGAGCATTTTCTTTGACAGAATCATGCTCCAACAATGTAGCAGAATATAATGCTCTGCTCATCGGTCTTCAGCTCGCCCATGGAATGGGGGTACGCTACCTCGAAGCTTATGGCGATTCAAAACTGATCATCAATCAGGTTAAAGGCGAATACAAAGTTCGCCACGAAGACTTGGTGCCTTATTATCAAACGGCCGTTGAATTGGCCAACCTATTTGAAGGTTTCTACATCGAGCATGTGTCTCGATCTCAGAATACCAAGGCGGACTCTCTTGCTGCATTAGCAACGACACTAGCCTTGCCAGCCGACACCGAGTATCACCTCACAGTCGCAACTCGACATCTTGTATACTCCAAGCACATGCTAAGAACTCGAGAAGTCTATAATGTCTCCACGGATCTTGAACCAAGAGACTGGCGCTTTCCTCTCATTGACTATGCTTTCCACGGTCTGCTTCCAGACGATCCTAAAGAAGCGGCGTCCGTCAGACGAAGGTCTCTCCGTTTCTACTACGATCCAACTCTGAAGACACTTTACCGTCGTTCATATGACGGTGTCCTCCTCCGTTGCCTTTCTCATTTAGAGGCACAGGAAGTGCTTAAAGAAGCACACGACGGCATTTGCGGAGCTCATCAGCCAGGTCCTAAACTTAAAGACAGGTTGCATAGGCTGGGATATTATTGGCCGACTATGATAGCCGATGGCATCCAATATGCACGAAGGTGTAAAGCATTTCAGATTCATGCGGACTTCATACACCAGCCTTCGGAGCTGCTCCACCCGACTGTTGCTTCATGGCCATTTGAAGCATGGGGAGTAGATGTCGTAGGGCCAATTAGTCCCTCTTCGACGAAAGGTCACCGGTTCATCCTTGCAATAACCGACTACTTTTCAAAGTGGGCGGAGGCTATACCGTTAACTGAAGTCAATACCTCTAATGTGGTTAACTTCATCAAACACAATGTCATCTATCGATTTGGTGTCCCTAGGCGGATCATCCACGACAACGGTCCCCAATTCATAAGCCAAGTATTCTATCAGTTCTGCGATAAAAATTGAATTCAGAATGTGGCTTCAACCGCCTATAATCCTGCCGCCAATGGTTTAGCGGAAGCATTCAACAAGACGATCATCAAGCTACTCAAGAAATTCGTCTCCTCGAACAAGCGAGATTGGGACGAAAAGCTTAGCGAATGTCTTTGGGCCTACCGGACCACGGTTCGAACACCGACAGGTAATACGCCTTTTTCCTGGTATATGGGTGCGAAGCAGTCATCCCGTTGGAAATTCAGATGCCATCATTGCGAGTCGCTCTGACCACTAAGATCACGTCAGAAGACAATGATCGGTTACGTCTTCAAGAGCTCGAATCCCTAGATGAGAAGCGACTTCAAGCCCAGCAACATATTGAGCTATATCAAGCTTAAATCTCAAAGGCCTTCAATAAGAAGGTCAAACAGAGGGTCTTCCAGAAAGGAGACCTGGTTTTAGCCGTCAGACGACCGATGATTATGACGCACAAGACCAAAGGCAAATTTTAGCCTAAATGGGAAGGACCGTTCGTAATAGAAACAGTCTATTCAAATGGAGCTTATGACTTCAGATGGCGACCTACTCATGATGCCGATCAATGGCAAGTTCTTAAAAAAGTATTATCCTTGATTAAGGATCCTTCTCATGATCAAGTTAACACTACACCTCTGATCAAGATCTTCGTGTCTAAAGTACACACAAAGAGAGCCTTTCTCTTCCTCCAAGCGAGACCATACAACCATGAACCAGTAGGAACCTGGTCGTGCACTGGTTGTCCCGAAGGAGAATCGAGGTTATGCATATATTAACCAGATAATCCGACATCCTTAACGATTAAGGATAGAGGAAAATGTTGGCCTGTAAGCCCAACATAAGTCCTCGATAACTCATCATGCTGAGGGGAATAGCATGGCTAGCCCAACCCAAACGGTAGTTGGTAAAGGCATATCAAACCGTTGACAGCTGGGGATTTGCTAAAAATCCCAAGGGACCTGTTCTCATTCAATTCCCTCGTTTCTCCCTGTGAGAACGAGATCTCCAAAATCACTTACCAATTCTCATCCATAGAATGATAAGACCACATATATAAATTTCGCTGTTACGTTAACATTAAACCTATGACAGCAATTCCCTCGTTTCTCCCTGTGAGAACGAGATCTCCAAAATCACTTACCAATTCTCATCCATAGAATGGTAAGACCACATATACATTTCACTGTTACGTTAACATTAAACCTATGACAGTGATTCCCTCATTTCTCCCCGTGAGAACGAGGCCTTTTCCCAAACTCCATTACAACTTTGAGCTTGGTGGCGTCTCAATCGGTTATGTCATTGTGACCTCTGAACCAGCAGACAACCGAGTCTCAATTTCGAGCCCTGTTGACATTTACAAAAGACAGGTCTCGATACTTGTTGACATTTACAAAAGACAAGTATCACCACCTTTGAGCTTGGTGGCGTCTCAATCGGTTATGTCATTGCGACCTCTGAACCAGCAGACAGCTAAGTCTCAACCTTGAGCCCTGTTGACATTTACAAAAGACAGGTCTCGATATTTGTTGACATTTACAAAAGACAAGTATCACCACCTTTGAGCTTGGTGGCGTCTCAATCGGTTATGTCATTGCGACCTCTGAACCAGCAGACAGCTAAGTCTCAACCTTGAGCCCTGTTGACATTTACAAAAGACAGGTCTCGATACTTGTTGACATTTACAAAAGACAAGTATCACCACCTTTGAGCTTGGTGGCGTCTCAATCGGTTATGTCATTGCGACCTCTGAACCAGCAGACAGCTAGGTCTCAACCATACTTGCTGACATTTACAAAAGGCAAGTATTACCCCTTTAGTCCTGTGAGGGCTAATTTGAGATTGGTGACTTCTCAATCGGTTATGTCATTGCGACCTCTGAAGCAGCAGACAGCTAAGTCTCAATCTCGATACTTGTTGACATTTACAAAAGACAAGTATCACCTACCTCGAGCTTGGTGACGTCGCAAACGGTTATGTCATTACGACCTCTGAACCAACAGACAGCTGAGTCTCCATTTCGAGCCCTATCGACATTTACAAAAGACAGGTCTCATCTTTCGATCCAACACGGACCGGTGTCAGGCTTGGTGGCGTCTCGACCAGTTATGTCATTGCGACCCTTGAGCTGACAGATACCCAAGTCTCATTATCCAACCCAACAAGGATTATGTTCTCAAGTGTCTACAATACAACTTTGAAAGGACAATCCAGCAAATCAAACAAGTCGGAGACTCGACAGGGAGTCAAAACAAAAAAAAGAAAGAATTTTCATTGATTCCAAAAGGATGAGATACATGGAGGCACATGTTTAGACGGGAAAGGTGTTGTATTGTGGAGTATAATTTGCACACAAAATATATTCAATAAAAAGAGATAAGGTTTAGAAACAACCTCAAGTGCTTTGATCACTCCACAAATGTATTCAAAATGATTAATGTATCCTTTCCTATCTCCGTTATAGCATGGGCTATACCAAGTCGATTCTCAGGGAGAGCTTGCGATGGAAGCGTTACGGTTGGTAGTGAAGGTAGAAAACGAAGATTCTTCTTTGTCTTTAAAAGAATGAATAAATCATGGAAAAAGAAATGAAAGAATGGGTGGCTTTGTTCATGATGGAAAATGAAAAGAAATCAAAGAAGAGATTTGCTTTTGGAATTAAAACTAAAAGAAAGAAAACTTTGAAGAAGACTTTGAAGGTGGAGAAAACCATGACTAGCTAACCTTACTACCTTGCCAAAACATACTAAACTCCGTGATGGTGAATGCATGCCTCATGTTGATTCATCGGCAAAGATTTGTCTTGCGTGTTGGGCTAATTACTTTCCCACTTGGATGACGGGTGATCATTCTTGGACTTGTCTTGTAGCCTCATAGATGTCATTGGCCTACAATTAGACTTTCAATAATGGAATCAAAAGAGCTACACTCAAGGGATGCTAAGGAAGAAGATACAACATTCATTAATGGAAGTAAAGAAATTGCACAACAAATAGCATATTGGTGATCCATCTCCATGTTCCATCAAGGCACTTGTTCTAAAGACAAGGCTCTAAATGAGGCACACATGAATCATATGGAGAATTACAACAAGATATAGCCAAGCATGAAAGTAACCCATCGGAGAAGAGAAGGCCATACAACTTGCAAGATTAAAGATAGCAATCACCCATGAGTTAGTAGTTAGCAAGGTTAGTGGTTAGCTAGACATGAGAAGAATTAGCTACTAGCCATTACAATAAAAGAAAAGCAAAGCATGAATAAAAGTGCAAGTAAAGTAAAGCTAGAATTAAAGAAAGCAAGTAATACTAGAAAATGCTCAAGTAGAGAGAAGAGAATGGATGAATCCTTGCTTCACAAGTTGTCACTCCTTGGTGTACACAAGCTTTCTCTCTCTTACAACTCTCTTTTGCAGAATTTCTAGGGAGGAAGAAGATCTAGAGCACTACAAAAATCCTAGAGAAAAATCCTACAAAAATACAAGCATCTAATCTCTAATCTCTCCTCTCTTCCTCTGTTCAACCTCTGCGTGCAGACCCTGGTGGTGTATTTATAGCCTCAGAGAGAAGTCTCCAGAACCCGAGACAGCTGGCAGAATCTGGGGCTCAACGGCCCCAGATCTGCGGCAGATCCGCGGCAAATGCGGTGGAATCGCCGCAGTTTCAAGGCCGTTGGGCAACAGAATTCTGTTGCTCGTTTGTTACGAGTTTGTTAGCCACGTGGACCTTCTGGAAGTGTGAGTTGGCGCGTAGAAGTCTCTAGATCCTGGGTTTAATCTTGGGCTCTCTTTTGGGCTTTGAATTAATCTCTTTTAATTATTGCTAATTAAAGAGATTTTGGGCTTTTTCTCATTTCAGATGTGGACCTGCAAAAATAGAGAGAAGATGATCAAAAATCATATTTTTATTGACAATATGCATGGTATGGAAGCGGTAAAATATGCAAATATGTATAACAATCACACCCCCATACCTAGCTTTTGCTCGTCCTCGAGCAAAACAAGAAAAGAAAAAAGAAAGAAAAAGAAAATCCTAACTAGTTTATTACACCACTTTCGTAGGTGACACGATTGCACTGAGCACGTGGAACAAGCCGTTAAACCTCTAGGTTACCCTAGAGGAGGAGTGTTGTCTCCTGAGGGTTTTCAGCGGATTACACCCACAAAATCCATAAAGAAAAATAAAAAGGGTTAGTGAAAATTTTGATCCATGTTTTAAAGATTCTAACTTGAGCTTTAGGTTTCAGGTTACCCTAAACTTGTCATTCCTCTTATAAGCGTCTATTTGGAGTTTTGTTTTCAACTTAGGTTAAGATTTTAGGGAAAAGATCAAAAACCGGATTTTGCATCAATCCTAGGATATATACATCTATAAATATGAAGGATCTTTCTTAGACTAAGTTCATTTATTTACTTATATATATAATATACTTTTTTTTTCTTTCTTTTTTTTTTCTTTATATATACAATGTTTATTTATTTACATTCCTTAGCATCCTTAGGCTTTCTAGTTTACCCTTGTAACGAGTCTCTTACCGATGACTCCCAAACCAGACGGTCTTAGGGCACCAGATGAGAAAACATCCCTCGGGTTCGATGACTCAAGTAAACTAGGCCACGAAGGAATTTAAGGACTTAACCACCTTTAGGCGTGATCGGCAATGCTTCTTGAGGCACGACTAACCAGCTTAATCAGTGGCTAAGTATTTATTATTTATTTATATACATTTTTTTTTCTATATATATATATATTTATTTTTATTATTATATATATATGTAAATAAAGTCACAAAGTCTTTGATTAATCCTTCAATATGTTTAATGTATATATCCTAAAGAAAGAATTAAAATCTAGTAATTTTTCTTAACCTTTATTACTTAACCTAAAAATCCAACTAAACTCCTCTTTTCAACTTATAATTAGAAATCTTAGTTAAGAGCTTCCTTAATCCCTAAATTTCAAGTTTGATTCTTTAAACATGATCAAGAATTTCCTTTTTTTTTTTAAATTTTTCTAAAAGAAAAAGTAAAATCTAAAAGAAAGTAGAAAATCTATAAGAAAGGTAAAATCTAAAAGAAAATAAAAGACCTAAAAAGAAAATGAAAATCCTAAAAATAAAAAGCCTAAAAAGAAAATGAAAAATCATATGTTAGAAGCTACCCCCCATACCTATCTCATGCATTGTCCCCAATGTATGCAAGATAAAAAGATGCATGAAATAGGTAAAAGGTACAACACTACTCCCTCCGTCGCTTTGGACCCGCAGTGGCGCTAGGTCCAGCCGACTGTGATCTCCTCAACGCTGCCTCCATACTATCTAACCGAGAGGATTGCTCCTCTACCTTCTTCCTCAGCCTCACTTGTCCCCTAAAGATTTTCTTCATGCCCTTCCAGATGGAAGACATGAAAGCTCGTGACTCTGCTGGGGGATCATGCCTCCAAAACTCAGGTTCATCTTCTTCCTCAAGACTCTCCTCAGAGGAGGACTCTACCGGTACATCCTCGGGCTGGACAGTAGGAGTCCACACCGCGTGCAAACAACTATTATACGAACTGGTAGGTCTCTCAGGTGCAACAAACACTCGGTCGAATGAATCAAAGACATCGTCTGGTAGGAAAGTCCTACATAGACGTGTAATCAAGATAGGATGGGAGTATTTGGCACCCCTAGTGCGTGAGGAATTGGCTATGAGTGCGTGGAAGATGACCTTATTCAAACAAACTGTGTGTTGACGAGTCATTAAATCATGTATAATTTGCAACACAGGTCTGTTAAATGTGGAGGTGTGGTCTAGCCCTAAAATGTTGCGTTGGATCCAACGTCCAACGCAGTGAATATTTCTAAACGTGGTGCTAGCCTTCAGCTCACGATCCTGCTCAGTACAACAAGCCCCCATAACAGTCATATACTCAATCAATGGGAGAGGCTCGCTGTGTTGTGTGATGGTTAGGACAGTAGTGACTTCCTCAAGAAGAGGAAGCGTGACAAGTAAGTCTCCTGTGGGCATGTGTACAGTAAACTGATACGTTTGTGGATCAATCGATGCTTGGTCAATGTGAGTGTAAAACATTGTCACCAATTCGGGACAATAAAAGGCATCAGTCTCAGAGTTGTCATACACTAACGTATACCAATTCCAAGCCTTAATTCTCTCTAGAAACACATACCCATATCCATTTGCATCACTTAATATTTTTCCAAAGTCTCTCTCAATGAAAATAGATGGTGCCATGATATGAATTAAAAACAAAGCAATAAAAAGAAGAGATCTGAATTCGAACCGCCCCCGGAATTCGTGGGGGAAAAAAGTTCGATCTCTGCAGTGGGTACAGGAGAGTCTGAATGAAGATGTAGCACCAGATCGGCTGGAAGTGCGTGAGATCGACTGGTGCAGAACTTGACGGCACCCAGGAAGCTTCAGAAAAGCCGCAGAATCTCGGCAAAAGTCGCAGGAACGCGGCAAAACAAAGAGAGCTAAGGATAGGAAAAGTTGCAGAGTGCGGCGCTCTGGAAGAGAGTTGTAGATCTGAGATGATTTTTTCTTGTGAGGGAGAAGGGTCGGGCAGAGTAAGTATTTATAGGAGGGAAAAACCAAGAGATTTCCACTTCTATCCCTAGGTCAAAAGGAATTTTACCAACTTTGGAATTTGTAGTTTTGAAAAGAGAGTTTGACTCTTGGGAAGTTGTAGTGACCTAGGACTTTGGAATTTTTGAAAGAAGGAGTTTTGAAGAAACCTAGGAACTTCAAATTTGGTGGAACTCTTGTTAGAAATCCCTCATCTTTTTTTTTATTATTATTTTTTTTTATTATTATTATTTATTTACAAAATTATAAAAAGAAAGAAAAAATATTTACAAAGATTATGTACAAGTGGGTTCACTGCCTGGGCTATCTTTTGGCCGTTTCCCTCTGGCCCGTTTCCCGTCATTCCAGTGTGTTCTCTTTCGCGGGTTTAATTGGGAAACGTGTCGCATTATATTCTTAACCCTCGGCATTTCCAGTTTCAATTCATTGTTGTCCATCCATATCTCACCATTTTGTTCACTCAAGAATTCCTCCTCACCACCTTTTTTATTCAGCACATCTTTTTGTCCATTATTCAGAAATTCAAGCTCATCTCCAAATAATTCTTCGAAACTCATGTCAACATCCTCTTTCAAAAGTGTACAATCAGCTAACCTACCCCGAGTGGACTCATCTAGACACATGATCTCATCAGCAAACAGGTCTTCAAAGGATATATCAATCGGAGGTTCAGATACAGTCAGAGTTGGCTCTGTGAAAGTTAAAATATCCAAATCAACTTTCCCCTTTTGAAAGGGTACTCGGATAAGAGAATCACCAGATTGTGACTCATCTTTTGGATCTTCACCTTCTTCCTCACAATTGTTACTAATGAAGCTAACCTCAAATGTTTGATCTTTTGTTTTACGAGGTTGTGTGTGGAAGACATTGTGTTCATGAGTCATGTTACCAAAGGTTAATCTCATTGATCCATTCCGGCAATTAATGATGGCATTTGCAGTAGCCAGGAATGGTCGTCCCAAAATGACAGGAATTTGAGCCCTTTGATTGGAATTTGACACAGGTTTTGTTTCAAGGACTACAAAGTCAACAGGATAAATGAATTCCCCAACTTTGACAAGGACATCGTGAATTTCCCCCTGGGGTCTAGTGACAGAGCGATCAGCCAATTGTATGGTCATTTGGGTAGGGAGAAGATCACCTAACCCTAATTGTTGGTACACAGAGAAAGGCAGGAGATTGATGCTGGCCCCCAAATCAAGAAGTGCCCTATTAATGGTAGTCTGTCCTATGATGCATGAAATGGTGGGGCTCCCTGGGTCTTTGTATTTAACAGGAATTGGACCATTGAGCAGCTCGTTGATGGATGATGCTAGGAAGACTTTTTTAGGGACTTGTGTTTTCCTCTTCTTGGTGCACATTTCCTTTAAGAATTTAGCATATGATGGCACTTGTTGTATGGCATCAAGAAGAGGGACATTGATTTGGACCTTATTGAACATTTCTTTTATCTTCTCCATGTGAGCATTTGTCTTGGGATTCTTAAGCCTATTTGGAAATGGTACAACAGGCTTATAGGGTTGCTCATCTACCTTTTCTTTACCCTTTGCTTTTGAAGTGGATGGCTCTGTACTAGAAGATGGTTTGTCAGAAGTTGGTTGCATTGGGACGGAGGTGTTGGCTTTGGTGCTGGATGAGATGATTGACTAGAAACCTTATTATCAACTTGTTTACCAGATCTCAGGGTATGAATAGCATGACATTGACTGGGTCCTGAATCTTCCACTTCATTCAAAAGGAAGTGATGTTTGGGATTTGGCACTGGCTGGCTTGGAAGCATACCTTTTTGTCTCCCATTAGCCAATTGCCCTAATTGGACCTGAATTCTATCCATATCCTATTGATGATGGTTCATCATTGAAGCTTGGGTCTTAGTTAAGGATTCTATCATTTCATCAACTCTGATATTTTATCATCTGAATTGTTCTGGGGTGGATGTTGATGATGTGGAGATTGGGATTGGTAGTTTTGGGGGTTTGGATAAGATTGTGATTGTGGTGGACCTTGAGATGGACAAAAATTTGGTGCATTACGATTGAAACTGGATGGGTGAGACTGAGCATTATATGGATGTGGAAGTGGTGGTCTATGATGCTCAGGACCAGACTGACTCCATGAAAAATTTGGATGGTTCTGCCATCCCGAATTGTATGTGTTGGAGTATGGGGGTCTGGTAAAAGCTGCATTCATGTTCTCCTGATAAGATTGGGGCTGATACAAAGGACACTCCTCAAAGACATGGTTAAGGTCATGACAGTAGGTGCAACCCGGTTTGATGACAGGTAATGGGTTGACCTGATTGACAACAGAATTTCCCTTTGACTCAAGCAGTTCTATCCTCTTCATCAATTGTGTGATCTTGGCTTCTGCAGCTATAAAGGATTTTATGGAGTGTGTACCAGTTCTGGAAGTGGTGGGAGTGGATTTATCAGGACATGACTCCCACTGAATGGTTTTCTCAGCTAGGGTTTCAAAGAGATCCCACCCCTGATGCTCATCTTTCTTCAAAAATTCCCTTGGCACATGGATTCAAGGAGGGTTTTCGTTTGGTAATCTAGACCGTCATAGATAATCTGACACAGACGCCATTTCTCTATGCCGTGATGAGGACATAGGGCTAGAAGGTCTTTGAAACGCTCAAGATACTTCCAGAAAGGTTCATTAGGTTCCTGCTTGAATTGCATTATATTCTTTCTCATGAGGGCTGTTTTGTGGATAGGATAGAATTTCTTAAGAAAGACTTTAACAAAATCATCCCAAGAAGATATGGAACTGATGGGAAGATTGTAAAGCCATTTCTTAGCTAAATCCTTAAGTGCAAACGGTATGAACCGTAACCTAACAGCATCCTCGGTCAGTTGGGAAATTCTCATCATTTGGCATACCTCTTCAAACTCACGAATAAAGAGGTACGCGTCCTCAGACTCAGGACCATGGAATCGGGGAAGTGTATTAATGAATTGTAGTTTCAGCTCGAAGTGATTTCCATTAGATTCGGGGAGAAGAATGCAAGATGGAAGGGAGGTGCGAATTGGATAAAATCGATCATGAAGTGAGACGTTGTTTTCCATAATGTCAAGTGGTTGTGTAAGTGCAAGTGTAGAAAGTCTAACAAGTCTTGCAGAATTTGGATCACGAAACCACTCTCGCATATACAATTACAAACAACGTGCACCGATCACACCAGCGAAAAAAAAAATGAAAATAACAAACAACAAAAGAGAAATCAATCCAAGCTTCTAGGATTCCTGGACCTAGATGACTCCTAACTGATTAGATCGTCCACAGAAGGTTTAGTGTAGACTTTGACTATAAGCTAATCAGCCAGGGAAGGGCAAGGTTGGTGGGAGGTTTTCCGTCAGAGACGTTCCTTAATTAAGTAACCAGCAACCTTCGGGCTTTCGGCCCACAATCCCTTTCCTAGATACTGATTTTACAAAAGTCAATTTCCAACACTTTTCCCCCTTAGGATAATCTCCTAAGTGAGTCCGAGATGTCCCTAGGGCCAACGTCTAGCAAATTTTTATTTAGAAGCTTAGGATTGTGAGTGCTGGGATTGTGGTTTTTGGGCTAAGGAAAGGGTGATAAAACCCCACCTTATCTTATTTATGGGTTATGCCCTTAGAATTGATTTGTGCAAGTGTACGATATAAACAAACAAGGTTCACTCAAAGCGTATTTAAATCAAACAAAGAGTGAGTCCTAGACAATATGCAATGCGTACGTACCTTGCCTCCAGCACTCTTCAACAGTAAAAGTAAAGGAATTGAAAGACACGTGCCTAGAATGCAAATGTATTGTGGAGTATAATTTACACACAAAATATATTCAATAAAAAGAGATAAGGTTTAGAAACAACCTCAAGTGCTTTGATCACTCCACAAATGTATTCAAAATGATTAATATACCCTTTCCTATCTCCGTTATAGCATGGGCTATACCGAGTCGATTCTCAGGGAGAGCTTGCGATGGAAGCGTTACGGTTGGTAGTGAAGAAAGAAAACGAAGATTCTTCTTTGTCTTTAAAAGAATGAATAAAACATTGAAAAAGAAATGAAAGAATGGGTGGCTTTGTTCATGATGGAAAATGAAAAGAAATCAAAGAAGAGATTTGCTTTTGGAATTAAAACTAAAAGAAAGAAAACTTTGAAGAAGACTTTGAAGGTGGAGAAAACCATGACTAGCTAACCTTACTACCTTGCCAAAACATACTAAACTCCGTGATGGTGAATGCGTGCCTCATGTTGATTCATCGGCAAAGATTTGTCTTGCGTGTTGGTCTAATTACTTTCCCACTTGGATGACGGGTGATCATTCTTGGACTTGTCTTGTAGCCTCATAGATGTCATTGGCCTACAATTAGACTTTCAATAATGGAATCAAAAGAGCTACACTCAAGGGATGCTAAGGAAGAAGATACAACATTCATTAATGGAAGTAAAGAAATTGTACAACAAATAGCATATTGGTGATCCATCTCCATGTTCCATCAAGGCACTTGTTCTAAAGACAAGGCTCTAAATGAGGCACGCATGAATCATATGGAGAATTACAACAAGATATAGCCAAGCATGAAAGTAACCCATCGGAGAAGAGAAGGCCATACAACTTGCAAGATTAAAGATAGCAATCACCCATGAGTTAGTAGTTAGCAAGGTTAGTGGTTAGCTAGAGATGAGAAGAATTAGCTACTAGCCATTACAATAAAAGAAAATCAAAGCATGAATAAAAGTGCAAGTAAAGTAAAGCTAGAATTAAAGAAAGCAAGTAATACTAGAAAATGCTCAAGTAGAGAGAAGAGAATGGATGAATCCTTGCTTCACAAGTTGTCACTCCTTGGTGTACACAAGCTTTCTCTCTCTTACAACTCTCTTTTGCAGAATTTCTAGGGAGGAAGAAGATCTAGAGCACTACAAAAATCCTAGAGAAAAATCCTACAAAAATACAAGCATCTAATCTCTAATCTCTCCTCTCTCCTTCCTCTGTTCAACCTCTGCGTGCAGGCCCTGGTGGTGTATTTATAGCCTCAGAGAGAAGTCTCCAGAACCCGAGACAGCTGGCAGAATCTGGGGCTCAACGGCCCCAGATCCGCGGCAAATGCGGTGGAATCGCCGCAGTTTCAAGGCCGTTGGGCAACAGAATTCTGTTGCTCGTTTGTTACGAGTTTGTTAGCCACGTGGACGTTCTGGAAGTGTGAGTTGGCGCGTAGAATTCTCTAGATCCTGGGCTTAATCTTGGGCTTTGAATTAATCTCTTTTAATTATTGCTAATTAAAGAGATTTTGGGCTTTTTCTCATTTCAGATGTGGACCTGCAAAAATAGAGAGAAGATGATCAAAAATCATATTTTTATTGACAATATGCATGGTATGGAAGCGGTAAAATATGCAAATATGTATAACAATCACACCCCCACACTTATTCTTTTGCTCGTCCCGAGCAAAACAAGAAAAGAAAAACTATACTACCAATTTTATTACACCACTTTCGCAGGTGACGCGATTGCACTGAGCACGTGCATCAAGCCGTTAAACCTCTAGGTTACCCTAGAGGAGGAGTGTTGTCTCCTGAGGGTTTTCAGCGGATTACACCCACAAAATCCATAAAGAAAGAAAACAAATGTTAGTGTTTTGAAAATGCATTTTGAAAGAGAGACATGTTTTTGAACTATTTTTGCAAAAATATAAGTGATCTAAGGTCATAAGTCCACCTATAATTATTCTTCCTTAAACTTAGTCTCTATGCAAGATCTTGTCTTCAATTAAGGTAAGAATTCAAAATTGGATTGAATACTTTATCTTTCATAAAACCTAGATAGTATGCACACCGTGACAGTGAAGATTTCTGGGATTTCAACTCTAACCATCAAGCCATTTATTTATATATATTTATTTTCTTTTTCTCTTTTTTCTTCCCTTAGTTTAGGCTTTCTAGTTCACCCATGTAACGAGCCTATAACCGATGACTCTCAAACCAGTCGGTCTTAGGGCACCAGATGAGAAAACATCCCTCGGGTTTAAGGACTCGAGTGAAAAAGGCCACGAAACTAAAGGGGATTATTTATTTCCTTTACCACCATTAGGCGTGAATAATCATGCTTCTTGAGGCATAGTTATCCAGCTTAATAAGTGATGTTTTATTCACATATATTTCTTTTTTTTTCTTTTTCTCTTTTTTTTATGGCCTTTTTGGTCTTTGTTTCCATCCCAGAAATGTGTAAATGTGAAGTGCATACTTTCTAAGGCAAAAAATTCAAGATAAAAATATCTCCCCAATTTTACTTACTTAGCCTATAATTTCAAACAAGATCTATTATTTCAACTAGGTTTAAGATGTCATAATTAAGGCTTTCTTAATTTCTAAGATACATCTTAATTTTCTTAAAATAGATCAAAACATTTGTCTCTTATTTCAAAAAGTTTTTTTTTTTTTATTTTTTATTTATTTTTTTTATTTCTAAAAGAAGTGTAAAAGAAAGAAAATCTAAAAAGAAGTGTAAAAGAAAGAAAATCTAAAAACTCTATGTTAGTAAACCCTCCCCCACACTTATCTCATGCATTGTCCTCAATGCATCGTGATATATGTATGCATGAAACAAAATAGAGAAGGAAGGAAAAAATTACCTTAAGGTGGTGGTTCCGGTGGTGGTCTGATTGGTCCACGAAAGGCGGTCCAATCATCTTTGCTTTGGGTTCGGAGGAACCCACCAGAAATATCATGAATATGACCCATTAAAAAGATAAATCCATGAAGGATTTTTATTAAGTATTTAACCCCATCTAATTTCCATTTTCCATAATTAATTTCGGAGTCAAATTTGTCAACTACCTTGTCCCAGAATGGTGTATGAAATGATAGAACGGTTGACTTGGACTCAGGAAGGACAGGAACTAATACCGACTCAGGAAGATGACTTAAGTCGAGTAAAGGTTCAGGAGTCGAAATGAGTTCAAGAATTGGGTCCAAGTCAAAAAGTTGAAACTCCAGTCCACATGTATTGTCCAACAATGGAATGTGACCTAATATGGGTGTTATCTCTTTACTTCCAATATTAAGGAATTTTAGCTCATCGCCATACAATTCTTCAAAACTAAGGTCAACATCTTCCGTCAGAATTGTACAATCAGTTTTAAAAGTAAAGAGATTGTGAGAATCTAGGTCACATTTCTCATGTAGTTCAATACCAAAGAATGGAGAACTTGCCAATTTGTCAATAGTATCTTCAGAAGTGTATAATTGGTCAAGTTCAATATGATCCTCAAAGATGGGTGATTCAACTTCATTATGAATTGGGACAGGATCCAATGTCGACTCCGGGAAAAGATTGAAGTCAGGTAAAGTTACCGGAGTCATTATTGAATCAGGAAAAAGAATTGAATCACTAAGTTGGGGTTCAAGATCACATTCCTCATGTAGTTCAATTCCACAAAAATGTGAACTTGCCAATTTATCAATGGGACTTTCAAAAGTATGAAATTGGTCAAGTTCAATATGATCATCATAAAATTTTGGTGATTCAATTTCACAATGGATAGGCACTGGATCCAATACTGACTTTGGAAATGGAGTGAAATCAGATAAAGATACGGGAGTCATTATTGGATCAGGAAGTAGAATTGAATCATCAAGTGGAAGTTCAGGATTATATTCATGTTCAAGTTCAATTTCAGTAAAAGGAAAACTTGCCAAAATGTCAATGGGATTTGAAGTTTGGACAAGTTCAGATGAGTGTGCTGAAATTAAATTATGATTTTCAAAACTACATGACTCATCGGCTCTAACAGAATGGCTAGTGACACCAGATCTGGTCAAACGGTGAGAACGTAAAGATTCAACCATCATATCTATGTCACGATTTCTAGCATTTTGAGCATGAGTCATGTCTTCAAGCATCTTTCCATAATTGATGAATTCATTGTCTGGATGAAAAGATGAAGTGTTGTCTTGGAAGTGATAGTGAAATTGTGAGTCCATCAGATTTTGGGATTTGTGTTTGGACTCACGCATACTCATTTCCAAAATTGATGGTGTTCTATTTTGGACTGGAGGAATTGAGTATGTATCTTGAAAATATTGTGGACTGGGTGGAGAAGGAGGACAATGAGTTTGAAAATTTGACTCGGGGTACATGAATCCCCAATGACTCGGTGAAGAGTTGAAATCATTATGGAAATTATAGTTATTAGATGGGGGGTATGGGTCATATTGATTCGGATAAGACCAATCCGGCACACTAGGTTGGTCAAAGTTATGGTATGCCGGGTTGGTAATATCCAAAAATGAAGTCGGTGTGTAATATAGATTATTATTAGGATGGAAAGAATTGTGATTATAAGCCATATCACACAATGAAATAAACAAAAAGAAACAAACAAATAAACAAACAAAAAAAAAGAAAAAATTCTAACCTAAGTTAGGGTAGACCTATGACCTAGACGACTCCTAACTGATTAGACCGTCCACGGGAGGTTTGGTGTAGACTTTCACCACAAGCTAATCAGCCAGGAAAGGTCAAGGTTGTTGGGAGGTTTTCCGTCAAAGACGTTCCTTAATTAAGTAACCACCAACCTTCGGGCTTTCGGTCCTCAATCCCTTTCCTAGACATTGATTTTGCAAGAGTCAATTTTCAACACTTTTCCCCCTTAGGATAATCTCCTAAATGAGTCCGAGATGTCCCTAGGGCCAACGTCTATTTTTTTATTAAATTAGGCTTGGGTTAGTGAGTGCTGGGATGGTGGTTTTTGGGCTAAGGAAAGGGTAATGAAATCCCCACCTTATCTTTTTTATGGGTAATGCCCTTAAATTCGATTTGTGCAAGTGTACGATATCAACAAACAAGGTTCACTCAAAGTGTAATTAAATCAAACAAAGAGTGAGTCCTAGTCAATATGCAATGCGTACGTACCTTGCCTCCAGCACTCTTCAACAGTAAAAGTAAATGAATTGAAAAGACACGTGCCTAGAATGCAAATGTCTAAACAATTTTTAACGTTTCAACAAATGTTTTACTGTTTATTATAATTAGCAGGAGTATGATGAAGCATACAAGAAAAGAATTATTGCAGAAGCTGTATTTTGCAAAGCTGAAGACCCTGCAGAAAACTTGTCAGTAGTGAACTCAGGATTGCCGCAAATCTGCGGCTGGGGCCGAGATTTTGCGGCAAAACTGAGGGATCCTGGTCTCTGCTTTCAAGAGCAGAGGCCCAGGTCCACTTATATGTTACTGCAATGCTATTTTTTCTGTTTCTTCACCTGTAACCTGCAACAGAGAAGAAAATGCGTTTAGTTCTTCACTTTAAACCAAAAACCGTTGCTCTCCCCGGCAACGGCGCCAATTTGTTTAGACGGGAAAGGTGTTGTATTGTGGAGTATAATTTGCACACAAAATATATTCAATAAAAAGAGATAAGGTTTAGAAACAACCTCAAGTGCTTTGATCACTCCACAAATGTATTCAAAATGATTAATATACCCTTTCCTATCTCCGTTATAGCATGGGCTATACCGAGTCGATTCTCAGGGAGAGTTTGCGATGGAAGCGTTACGGTTGGTAGTGAAGAAACAAAACGAAGATTCTTCTTTGTCTTTAAAAGAATGAATAAAACATGGAAAAAGAAATGAAAGAATGGGTGGCTTTGTTCATGATGGAAAATGAAAAGAAATCAAAGAAGAGATATGCTTTTGGAATTAAAACTAAAAGAAAGAAAACTTTGAAGAAGATTTTGAAGGTGGAGAAAATCATGACTAGCTAACCTTACTACCTTGCCAAAACATACTAAACTCCGTGATGGTGAATGCGTGCCTCATGTTGATTCATCGGCAAAGATTTGTCTTGCGTGTTGGTCTAATTACTTTCCCACTTGGATGACGGGTGATCATTCTTGGACTTGTCTTGTAGCCTCATAGATGTCATTGGCCTACAATTAGAATTTCAATAATGGAATCAAAAGAGCTACACTCAAGGGATGCTAAGGAAGAAGATACAACATTCATTAATGGAAGTAAAGAAATTGTACAACAAATAGCATATTGGTGATCCATCTCCATGTTCCATCAAGGCACTTGTTCTAAAGACAAGGCTCTAAATGAGGCACACATGAATCATATGGAGAATTACAACAAGATATAGCCAAGCATGAAAGTAACCCATCGGAGAAGAGAAGGCCATACAACTTGCAAGATTAAAGATAGTAATCACCCATGAGTTAGTAGTTAGCAAGGTTAGTGGTTAGCTAGACATGAGAAGAATTAGCTACTAGCCATTACAATAAAAGAAAAGCAAGGCATGAATAAAAGTGAAAGTAAAGTAAAGCTAGAATTAAAGAAAGCAAGTAATACTAGAAAATGCTCAAGTAGAGAGAAGAGAATGGATGAATCCTTGCTTCACAAGTTGTCACTCCTTGGTGTACACAAGCTTTCTCTCTCTTACAACTCTCTTTTGCAGAATTTCTAGGGAGGAAGAAGATCTAGAGCACTACAAAAATCCTAGAGAAAAATCCTACAAAAATACAAGCATCTAATCTCTAATCTCTCCTCTCTCCTTCCTCTGTTCAACCTCTGCGTGCAGGCCCTGGTGGTGTATTTATAGCCTCAGAGAGAAGTCTCCAGAACCCGAGACAGCTGGCAGAATTTGGGGCTCAACGGCCCCAGATCTGCGGCAGATCCGCGGCAAATGCGGTGGAATCGCCACAGTTTCAAGGCCGTTGGGCAACAGAATTCTGTTGCTCGTTTGTTACGAGTTTGTTAGCCACGTGGACGTTCTGAAAGTGTGAGTTGGCGCGTAGAATTCTCTAGATCCTGGGCTTAATCTTGGGCTTTGAATTAATCTCTTTTAATTATTGCTAATTAAAGAGATTTTGGGCTTTTTCTCATTTCAGATGTGGACCTGCAAAAATAGAGAGAAGATGATCAAAAATCATATTTTTATTGACAATATGCATGGTATGGAAGCGGTAAAATATGCAAATATGTATAACAATCAGCACATATACAACGACCTACAGGCGTACATTGTAAGATCTGATCCGCTCTCCGAGGGAAGCCAGCCTCGTCCTCCGGTCATCAGCAGCCTGAGCAAGCGCCTACGACTTCAGCTCAGCCTCATCGAAATCCATTGCCTGGGCCAAACGAGCTTCGACCTCCGCCAAAGTTGCCCTCTGCGACAATTCCTGCTGCGAGAGTTCGTCACTTTTAGCCTTGAGCTGCTCAAGCCGCGCGGCTTCTTCAAGATGCACCGGTTCAGCCTTGGACAAGCGAAGGTTTCCCTTCCTAATCATCTCCTTGGCCTTCGCAATCCTATCTTCAGCATCAAGAAGAGCACTGGTGGAGGCATCGATGGCATTTCCAACCTCTGCCTGCCTTGTTTCCAAGGATTTCAAATCAGAGGAAATAGCCTCAGCGGCTTCTTGAGCGGCAAGACGGGCCTCATGCTTTTGAGCGACAAGGCGCGCAAACCGTTCATCAACCAAAGACTCCAAATCCGAGCGGCTGAGACGGCGCCATTCCTCTACGTCCCTCTCGAATTGATCTACCAGGAGCTCCAAGGCAGCGGCCTGGTGGTACCCTTCAAGGCCCCGAATACTATCAATATTGCGGAAGAGGACCACCTTCAAAGTTGAGAACGATATAGTCGAACCTTTCAAGACCAGGTCGATGCATCGCCCTAAGCCTTTGTAAAAACTATCGACTATGTCGCCTATAAAATCGTTTTCAACCTCGGCCACCTCTGGTAGACGGGCAACTTCAGAAAAGTCCACTAGCCCGGTCGATACCACCGAGGAAGGAGCAACAGGAACACTAACAGCAGTAAGACAGGCCGTTGGTGATCTCGGCGGAGTCTTCATGGAAATCAGTACACTAGCCACCGCGGAGGTAGGACTAGTGACCATCTCCTGAACAGCAGGTTCAACCACCAGGGTTGGAGAAGTAGGGCTGGTAATCACCCTCAGCTCCGCGCTTGACAAAATTGTCGGCACCTCACTCATTGATATAGTTGGGAGTGAGGACACCTCCGGAACTGCCATTTCTTCAGCCCCTGGTCCTTCGGCTGGCTGGGGCCGATAAGAGGGCAGGTCGCCATATAGCGCATCCAACACAGCAGCATCCGCCGCGGTCGAAGTGCTCATATCACCCCTGGACTCCCCAGGAAGATCAGCCGGTTCCCTTGAAGCTAATGCACCTTGAGGCCGAACACCTGTAACAAGACTGTGTTTAGACAGGACACAACATGCAATAGAAGCCAAGAGGTCAGGACAGTACCATAAGATGACGTCGCCTCAAACATCTCGGCAGCCGCATCAGTCTCCATGGGCTCCATCAGAAAATTCTTGGCGGAATCAGCACGAATGACCGGCCCGCTCGCCGAATCTCCTGTGGACCATCCAACAGAGCTCGTCGCTACAGGGCTTCCTTTGGAAGTCCCAGCGCCCGAGGGACCAATGTCGGCCGCATCACTTCCGGACTCCTCCGGGTGAACAAAAGAACCAGCCTCAGTTCCATAAGTAAATAGGGGATCATAATGTTCCCCTTGCTCTCCAGCCGCCTCAACTCCTATAATCAAGAAGAATTGATAATAAGTCATTTGGAACACACAAAAGACCTATTATACGGACGGAGTTGATCTTACCCAGATCCGGAGCGAATTCACCGGTAGTCGGTTCAGCAACCGACGGGTCCGTTACTAACGGGATAGCAGGAGGGAACGCTGCTGAGGGTTCGCCCTCTACGACAACCGTAGGAGCCTGGCGACGGGGCTTCTTCGCCAATGACTTCCTACGAGATCTACCCTCCCGCTTTCTTTTGAAGTGGACATCAGAATCCTCTTCCTCCACTTCTTCTACACGATGGGGGGGAACGGTCCCCATCACACCAGAGCCAGTCGCAGAAGTCTCAGCCCCCGCTCCCTCTTCGAAGCGAGGACTTCCTACATCTGAGGCCTCGCTGTCATTAACAGCGACGAATTCCTCTATGCCCGGGACGCGGACCCTTTTGCCTCCCCTTTTCTCAGAAGCCTTCCGTTTCAACCGCTGAGAAATTAACTTCACACCAGAGCTGTTGGCCTTGAAATCGAGGGGTGTGGAGTTAGAAGTTGTGTACCACTGGCAGAAGCACAGGGTCATTTGAAGATTGAGACTCTTCAACGGCGTACGCAGCCGCGCCCCAGTACCGCCTGCAGTAAAGAATCGCCAGGCACGGGCCCCGTCAATAAGACTCCCCATGAAGGCCAAATCAGGATTGGGACTGCCTACATACAGCTGGTCGTACCCAAACTGCCGAGCAAACCGGCTGGGGACATAAGGTTCCAAATAGCAGGTATCCCCGCTTCTGTACAATAAGTGTGAGGGCCGGATGCTGACCAGCCACTCAAAAACTCCACGGCTCAGGGAAGACCGCCCTTCCCCCGCATCTCGGAACTCCTCGTCATATCCTGCACCCCGAATACGGGGAAAACAGCGGAAGAGACCGTAAACGTCATATCGACGCACCAATTTACGGGCCTCAGCCACGTATTTCTTCAGCCACGAACGCCCTTCGAATCGGCGGAGGAGCGCCATTCGAACACCTTGCGGAGGGTCCTCTCCAGCTCCAATCAGCGAAGGACAATGTAAGGCGAACCACGCCATCAAATAGGTGTAGGGCAGACCTATCCTAGGATTGGGTCCGTCACAAGGCAAAATGGCTCCCTTTCCACGCTTCGTCGTCGGCGGCCTACAAAAAGCCTTTGTTAATGCACGGAGGCCTCTTTGAATGCAGCACACCATGGCCGGGAGAAGACCCAGACGGCGACCATGGACCAAACGAACGGCGGGCAGCAAAACATTCGGATGAACGATGTCACCCGAAGAAGATGGCACTACGCATTTCTTCAGCCAGACGGTTAAGAAACCGGCCAGCAGTGCCTCCCGAGACATAAGCTGACGAGCCTGATGATGGAAGCTCCGAAGGACATCACCCTTCTCATAGGGACCATCGTCTTCAGTTATGACAATATCCCTTTGAAGGTGCATCTGCATCCGTTCAAAGATATCCCCATCAGCAACTCCGCAATGTGCTGCTTCAGGAGCACTCCTCATATCCGGGAACAAGTAATTCCCCCAGCTCTTCAAGCTATAGGAAGTGCCCTTACTGCCACCATGGATGCCGGAACAAATGTGCAAGTGGCACATTAACTCCCGATAAGTCTCGAATAAGGCAGGCTCCTGCTTCTCCAGAAGAGCCAACTCCGCCTCGCACGGAAAGTATTCTTCATAAGGGAGAGACCCGAGAGGCAAAGCAGAGATTTCTCACATCTCATGCAAGGCCATGCCCAACTCGCTGACAGGGGTAAAGAAAGTCCCTGAAGCTGGGCAATATAATTCAAAGATGGCGTAAAAGCACGCCACATTCATCTCAATGCCGTGGCAGGTCGCCCTGACGGCCTCATAGAGGTTCAGCCTCTCCAAATCCTCCTCGAAATGAGCAAGGATGTAGGTAGTCAAATCCACCCACCATGTCTTCGGAGGATGAATCCAGCCTGGAGTCCTGAAGTCAGTGGCCGGGTAGTTCCCATTGACCTTGCAGAATTGGTTGCCAAAGGTCAGCGCCACTGCGGGATTTTCTCCCACTGGGATCTCTCGCGACACATTCCCAGGATGTAAACCCATTATGCAATAAGGAGGCCCCGTTCTTGCATAACCAGGAGACTGAAGTGCCAATCTCCCTATGTGGACGGAGTCGGTATTTCGGCTCACATCCCATGCCATCTTCTGAGCCTGCGTCACGCACTGGAAGGAAAACAAAGAAAAATGTCGTCTATTGGATGGAAGGTAAAACTTCTCATCACCCGACTGTAAGATCCATTGCCCTTCTCCGGCCTGTAGTTGGTGATCAGGATCTGGCGCGGCATCCCCAAACATGAAGTCGGGCTTCCTATAAGTTCGACGGTCGATATCTTCAAGGGGAGCCGTGGTCAAAATACTCCTCGTGGTGTGTTGATCACCACTATGAATAAGCGTGTCTCGGACGAGAGAACTCCGCTCACTAAACATGAAAGCCTGCCCTTGAAATTGCAGGCTGATATTGCCGTCCAATCTCCTGGTCATCCCGAATAAGCTGTTCAGAGGACGGGAATGTAGTGCACTGCAAGAACAAAACGAACTATGATTAGTTCACCAGCCAAGCGAACATGAAGACATAAATTTCACCAAGGCATAGTCTCGCCCAGTGAGCAAAGCCAGCAAGGCGTTAACTTCAACAAAGCTTAATCTCGCGGACAAGTCTGCATTTTGCAGAAAATGCCCAAGTATTAACTTCGCTTAAGCAGAAAGTGGTATAGCCCTAAGGGCTGACGTCATCAAAAGGGCATTATGGTCAAAAACCATTCTTGACGACCATGATCGAAGGGACAGACCCTTATCCTGTTCCTCAACGGGACGAAGACAGCCCAAGCAATAGCTTCGTATAGAAGCTTAGACAAGAACTATTCAATTCTTAGTTCCCCGTCCAAGAAAATAAGGGAATTCAGGGAAACGGATTCCCTAATAAAAACATATCATGTTCGATCGTTCTGATAGCCAAATATCGGCGTTAAAAGAGAGACCGCAGTCTCTGATCAGAAGGGAAAGTCCCTTACCGGCGACTGGTCGCTCGATGACCGGAGGAGGAGAAGGACCCTCCGTTGCAGAAGTTGCCACTTCTTTCCCCGCTCGTCTTTTGGGCGCCATTGAAGAGCTGCGAAAGTTCTCAAAGCTTTCTGAATAAAGAGGAAAGGAAAGAGGAAGAAGAAGAATCAAAAGTTCTCTGGAAGAAAGATCTGTTCTTTCTCAGCCCGATCGGGCTTTTATAGGCCAATCAGTGCCTGAAACGATGCCTCGAAAAGGGCACGGGCCGTCGTTTCAATTTGAAACGTTGCTTAAAGCGCCTTCCCGAGAAGCGCTGACTCAGCCACTAAGGCTTAACCTCGCCAATGAGTCAAAGTGCGGACTTCGCACAAGTTCGTCAAGAACTTCGCCAAAAGGGTTGCCTTAGCCCGCTAAAGGCACAGTTCGCCGACATGCCAGTTTCGCGCGAAGCTCATTCAAAAAGGACCCTGTCGTTAACTCCGCATGGAGTTTTCCTCCGATAGCCGAATTCAAGATGAAGGCAAGGCGGAAATCAGATGAGCAGAAAATGAACTTTCATTGATTTAAAAGCAAAGGTACATTGATACTACATCAAGGTTGTGTTTCATACAACAGATTCAGTTGCTCAACAGGATCATTTGCGCAAAAGGCATACAAGTGGTTTTATCTGCTTTCAAGTCAGACCAACTGGACACGAAAGGCCTTCCTCCTGCACAAGGCCGTAACCAGTTGTGCCACGAGGACAGGGCCATAATTTTCCACATAATGGCAGATTTTGCCACCAGGAAGCTGGATCACCTTTGATGAAAATTGGCAATGAACTTATCGCCGCCAACACGATAGATCACCTATAATGGGAATTGGCAGTGATGTCAGTGATCTCACAGGTGTGACATCTACTTTCCCGAAGCGGATCATCTCCGACGAAGCGGCCACCAGCCTCACCTCAGAACGAATCATCTCGGATAAGAGGCTGCCAACAGCCTCTGGGATACACATCAGCTGCCCCAATTTGTTCCTCCTGCTTAAGAGTAAAATCTTAACTGGAAAAGCAAGAGGAAATTTCATGGTTTCTTGCATCAAGTCACAAGACTGGCGAACGTAGCTCACTGCAATGTAAACTGGAACAAATTAGCAGTTAAGCACATGAGAAGCTTCAAAAGCACTAAGTCAGATTCTTTGGGGCGAAGCAATCCGATTTCAGTTAAAGCAGAGGATAAGCCTCGCTTGCACAGTAATGATGGGCTAGCTCAGCAAAAGCCAAGTCCTGGCCTCGCCTATATGGCTAAACCAGACTGATCCTGGGGGACACAGTCTTAGCCTCACCTATATGGCAAGACTGGCTCAACCTTGAAGATACCAGGTCCCAAATTCTGCCTATGTAGCGGACTTAACATACAATGATCTTTCTGTGATCAAGTCAGAATGATAGCTTCGCTGGGAAGCTATGATAAATCCTTCTCTGCAGCTCAGTCAATTGCAAAATGAAAAACAAGGGAAATCAATCCCTGAAGTAGCTATCAAAGCTAAGTTAAGGGAGAAGAACTCCCTGAAAGATTATTGGTGAAGTCGTTGAACGATCAAGACTTACCGGTCCTTGGCCGGGTAATGACCAGAGTGGGCATTCCCACTAGTTCAGAGATCTGAGTATCTCTCTCAACTAAGAGAAGAGGAGAAGAGCAGATCACTTCTCTTCAGAGGACCTCAAGTGTCCTATTTATAGGCCCCATGGCCTGAGCGCTGCCACCTCAAGCGTGGAAGCATGAGCGCATTTAAGGCATTTACTGCGCCTTGAGAAAAGGGACGGTTTCCCTTGGAACCGTGCAAAGGGAGAAACGTCTCCCTCATAAAGGCACTCATTGCGCCTTGAGAACAGGGACGGTTTCCCTTGGAACCGTGCGAAGGGGAGAATATCTCCCTCGATCAGTGCGAGAGAAGGAGTAATCCTTCTCGTAATCGCCCCACAGCAGTTGGCCTTGGGAAAGCAACAAATGTTCCAAAGCGAACTTATTCCTAGCTACCCAGAAGCGAAGCTACTCAGAGTCGCGAACCTGTACAATTCTTCGGCGAATCTACATCCCAAAGCAGGATTGAAAGGGAAGCTGAACTCAACCATTATGGCGATGTTCATTCTCCACCGATCAAAGCAGTTCAAAGTATTTCAAAGTCTGAGCCATTGCAGACTTTCGAAAACTTTGAAGGGGGTCTTGTTGACACTTAAAAAAGACAAGATTCTTATTGGTCCGAACAATGTCTAAACTTGTTGACATTTACAAAAGACAAGTGACAGATGAGCTGAAGACCAGTTTTCACCCATCTCCGAGGGACAAGGAAGTAACTTGGACTCCACTGATCCAGCAAGCAGACAGTGAACCCGGATTGTTTCTAAACAGACCTCAGCAGGTCTAAGGTGCTAACACTTAGCATCACATGAGCCCAAAGGGATAGCCTCGCCTGAGAGGCTAAAATCATCCAACCTCGCCTTGAAGCCATTCAAAGCCTCGCCAGGAAGCTAACTCATAGCTTCGCCAACCGCGCAGAAGGATGTTCAGTATCTTCGCCACAAATATTATCTAGCTCCGCTGAAGAGCTTTCTTCTGACTTCGCCAGAAACCGTCTCCAGCTCCGCTGCGAGCTCAAAGCGGGCAGCGCCGCTATTTGTCTGCTATGGTCAACCTTTGACCAATCAAATCTCCATATGAGATCAGATCTAATCAGATTAAATCCAATTAAGATCAAATCGGAGATCAAATTCGACAGTTGATTGTCACAATCTCTTGACTCTCTTAAAACGAGTAAGAGGATCAGGAGAGATCTTTCAACAATATGGAAAGAATTAAAACAGATCAAGTGGATCAACCGACCTGCCATTTCTAGCTTCGCAGAAGCTGATCCTAGCCTCGCAGCAAGGCTACTTTCCAGATTCAAACAGATTCGATTCAATCTGTTTCTATATTTTCAAGGGACAATTATACCCTTGCTCTCCCTATAAATAGCCCATCAGGGGTACAATGAAGAGGAGGCAAAAAGGATCTCCAGAAATAGAGCCTTTCTGAGCCTTTCAGAGCCTTTCCTCAGACGACACGCACAAGAGGACTCCACAAGCAGAGGCTTCTTCATGACGCACCGTGTGCTCTCGAATTCAGAGATCTTTTAGAGAATTGCTTTCTCTATCGAGGGTGTTGATACCCTAACATCGTCCTTCTTCTCAAGGAATCTCCGGAACCAGGCGAGAAGGAATTCCTAATTGAAGGCAATTTTGAGAAGCAGCAAGAGGGTTCTACCAACCTTCTATTCTCTGATTCCCGGAATCAGGCAAGAAGGGAATCTCATCGCTCGCATCGTCAAAGGGACAAAGTGGTCGCGCGCTGACCAGACTCCTATCGGCACACTTCTCCAGAATCTCTGAGGAGATCTACTTGTAATCTTTTTAAGAATACTTGTAATTTAGCTCCTCAACTCTTTTTATTTGTAAGTTTTCCCCTTTGCGAAAATATAATGGAAAACAGACACTTTGTGTGCACAAATGCTCCCCCTGCAGAAAATAAGTTATATTTTTCTCCCCCTGTAGAAAATGAGTTATAACATATATAGAAATACTTGTGTTCTCCCCCTGCAATAAATATATCATAAAATATATATATATATAAAGTATTGTTCTCATCAACTTCTTATATGGTACCTGAAAGATAAATGTTAGATGGTACCAATAATAAGAGTAAAGCATTAACCTTTAGGAGACCAAACCCAATTTGAATTTAATTTCCACCTGTTAGTATAAACATGATTACATGAATTACATATATCATGAATGTATGATGCAATATAGGTATTTTTATCAAAAATACTTAAATTTTTAGGAATCCATATAAACTTAGTCTTAATTCTTTTTGAAATATTATTAGACTTTCTTTTCACACAAGAATTATATGGATTACTAGTATATGAAGATTTTTCAACAAATCCAAGACCATAATGATTATGTGACAACTTTTGATAAGATAACAAATCATTTAATTTTTCTTTTCCTTGATTGAACTTAGTCACATTTTTCAAAATTTCTTCATATTTCTTTTTAAAAACTGACATGTCTTTATCTAATACAAAAATCCTTTCATTTAAAGACACAGTTTCCTTTTTAAGCAAAATATTTTCTTTTATAAATTTCTCATTATCCTTTTTCAAAGATGATATAACTTTTCAAAATTATCTTTTTGAGAATTTATAGAAGAAACTTGTAAAGCATAACATGAATTTTCTTTTAAAAGTTTTTCATTTTCCTGTGATAAAACTTTATTTTGCATTTTTTCATTCTTTAGATCATTGAATAATTCATGGAATGCATCTAAAAGTTCAATATATGATACCTCATCTTCTTCTAGCGCCATGTAACAGATGTTGGCATGTTCAGTGATTTCTTCTTCGTCAGAGGAAGAGGAATCACTGTTTTCCCATGATGCTTCGTAGTCTTTCTTCTTTCTGAACTTTTTGCTCTTGAATTTACCTTTATTTTTGAGCAAAAGGCAATCCTTCTTCATATGACCTGTTTTATTGCAATTAAAGCATTTAAATTTACCTTGCTTTAAGAATCTTCTGAATTTCCTTGAAAGCATTGCCATCTCCTCTTTATCGTCATCTGAATTGTCCGTGTCGGAGGATGCATGGAAAGCAAGTTCTTTCTTCTTTGAGTGAGGTTGTCGTTTATCCTTCTTTCTTTCTTCAAGTTGCACTTCATATGCCATTAGATTACCAATAAGGTTTTCTAACGACATAGTTGAGAGATCATTCGCTTCTTCAATTGCGGTTGTCTTCTTCTCCCAATCTGATGTGAGTGCATGAAGGATTTTGCGAACTTTTTCTACTTGGGTGTATTCCTTTCTAAGGGATGCTAAGGAATTGGTAATGTCGGTGAATCTTGTAACCATTTTTGATATGGTTTCATTCTCCTCCATTTTGAATAATTCAAACCTGTGGACAAGAACAGAAATCTTAGATTCTTTAACTTTATTTGTGCCTTCGTGTGTTACCTGAAGAGTATGCCATATTTGATTTGCAGAAGTGGCTGTTGACACACGGTTGAACTCTTCTTTGGTTAAGGCACAGAACAAAGCATTCATCGCTTTGGCGTCAAGGTTCGTATTCCTCTTTTGATCATCACTCCAAGCGTTGTAGTGGGTAGCCGGTTTGGTGTACGGTGCTTCTATGATGTTCCAAAGTTCGTAGTTGAGCGATTGTAAGTAGATCTTCATTCTACACTTCCAATAGTTGTAGTTGGATCCGTCAAATAGCGGTAGACGTTGTGTAGAATGTCCTTCTTTGAATTGTGACGAAGGGAACTCTGTTGCCATCCTTGCTTGTTGTTGACTAGGTATGCAGAGCTCTGATACCAAATGTTGGTCCCGAAGATGATGCCACGTGTGTATCTAATATACGAAGTCAACACTCACAAGAATATTAGTATAAAGGAAATAAACGTACTTGCAAATAAAGAAAAATAAATCACAGAAAATATAACAATCGCAAACACGAGAGATTTATCCTGGTTCGGTCCTCGTGACCTACATCCAGTCCCCAAGCCTCCCGCTTGAGATTTTCCTTTATCCTTGACTTTGTACACCCAAAATCAACACCTTGCACACCACTTGACAAATCCCTTTTGCCAAATGTGTACAACTTCTCTTACAACCAAGAGAACAAACACCACCTTGTACAACCTCTCTTCTACACCAAGAAGACGCTCTTGTACAATGATTCCTTTGAGTGATTACAACCTTTCCTATAAGCCTTGGTACAGTATGTGATCGTGGACAAGTGCTAGTATAGGAGAACTTCAGAGATCTTCACTTAGGAATAGGATTTTGGTGAAGAACTTGAAGTGGGAACAGTTTTCAGGAAACCAGAATGTTTGGCAGAATTTTTGGAAAGAAAACTGAAGATTTGCATTGGTATTTTGGCCTAAGATTAACAACCCTATTTATAGCTGCACTCTAGGGTTAGTTAGGGTAGTTATTAGGTCTAATTTGAATGTTCAAACGTTGAAGAACGTTGCAGAAAATATCAGAAAATAAAAACTGTCCAACAGTCAGAAACTGCCTATAGTCGACTTGCCATTTGGGTTAGTCGACTAGTCTAGGCAAATTTCCCAATATAAGTCGACTAGAAACAAGATAAAGTCGACTAGGTCAAGATAAGTTCAAGTGACAGGTTTCTGGTTAACTGAACCAAGTCGACCACAACTAACTTATAAGTCGACTAGGACAGGGATTAGTCGACTAGGGGAAAGGGTCAAGTCGACTACAAATGTCTAGTAGTCGACTAGGTTTTCTGTTAAGTCGACTAACAGGACAAACAGAGAGTTGGGATCAATTTGGACACAAGGCTAGTCGACTAGGGAAATGATCAAGTCGACTATACCTAGTATAAGTCCACTATAAAGAGATATAAGTCGACTATAAAGCTATGATATGTGTGTGTGCATCAAGGCTTTTAACATGCTAATTAATCATTACAAAACATATCATTAGCAACTCTCTTTGGGAAGTCTTGAACATGAAGAACTCTTGAATGGGCTTGTGTTAGAGCTCCAAATGATTTGTTTCACAAATGTCTTCATCAAAATCAAGTTCCAATAAGAAGAACTTTAGTTGTAAGCCTTAGAAAGACCAGAATCTCCAGCTGAGAAATACAAAGGAGAAAAACTCTTCTAACAACTTGCTGAGCTCAAGTTGGTTCTTCCCTAAAATCTCTTTGAGATTTTTGTTAGACAGAAATTGTGTTACTTCGTCCACCATCCAAAGAGAAGATTCCCAAAAGGTCGTGACGTTCACCCGGTCAACGAAAAACAAGATTCACTTTTCATCGCTACATCAAGAACTCGGCATTAAATAAAGAGGAGATTTGAGCTTGAATATCTTCCCTCTCTTGTAATCGAATAATTGATCCGTTGTAACTTTCTTTACGGTCAAATAATGAATTTACACCCAAACAGATATGTATGTATACTTTTAGTTTCGACAAAACATATATATACCTTGAAGCTTGTTTAGTTTTTGAAATTTGATAATTTTCATGTTTTTGAGTAAGAAATTTCATGTGAGCGTTATTGATTTTTTTTTCATGTATATATTCCTTACATGAATCTTATACATTTTATATATCTTTTGTTTACTCATGGTTTTGATCCATGACCCTATATATGCTTTATAGATTTTTTAGTGTCAATTCTCGTGTAATTTTTGTATATTATGAAATATATATTTTTTTTATTCCTTATATTAAAGTTCCCGTACTAGTTTTTAAAATTATCATAAAGCTAGTCGTGTTATTCTTCAATTTGGTAGAGTTTTAAAATATGCTAAAAGTATATTCAAATCCTATTTTTAAAAACCTCTACAAATCAAAGGGCAGTTGAATGGGCGACTATGCCTTGTACGCTCTTAAATAAAAATCTATTTAAACATGTGCACGAAAGGGAGGTAGTTATGAGATATACATAATTTTCAATGAAAATTCGTTTTGTATACTCATATTTTCTATATATATTGGATCATATCTAAATTAATATTATATTGCTCTGATACATACATATAGATGTTTTATTGTGCTTTAAACATATATGCCATACATTTTTGCGCAAATTATTTCTTGCTAAGCTTCATTTAGTCCTTAATGTCAATTATTTTTTAATTGATATCATATACAAACTTATACATTATTTTTATTAGTATTTCATAAAGGGAGAAAAATTCTTGATTTATCTTTTAATTGGTTTTATTTTCAATCGGAATCTTACTCTCACTCTTGATGATGAAAAATACTATGTTTGGGTATATGCTAACTTTTTTAATATTGGTATCAATAATCTTAAATTAGTATTATTCTCAATTTGGTATCTTTATTGCAAAATGGTTTTAGTGTTTACCAAAAAAAATTGGTTTTTATTTCTAATTGATATCATGTCCTTCTATTAGTATCAATTTATAAAAGGATTGTTTCCTTTTCATTGGTAAAAAGAATGTTTAATTTTCAATTAGTAAAAAGATTGTTTCTTTCAGTTGATTATTTTTTTATTGATATCAAAATTTTTGTTTTAAAATATGTTTATTGGTATTGTTTATTTGTCTTCACCTGTTTGTTGATGAGTGATAAAAAAGGGGGAGAAAGATTTAGGATTATATATGCATCTTTTATTAAGTGTTTATGCATATATACATATACATATACATACATACATACATACATACATACATACATATATATATATATATATATATATATATATATATATATATATATATATATATATATATATATATATATATCTTGTTTTTATTTGGTATCATGAGCTACATTGCGTATCTTTATGTGTTTATTGATTATGCATAAGTTAAGGGGGAGCTTCTATGAAGCCTATCCTTAATCAATGCATATATAACCTTATAAGTTTTGTCAGCATCCAAAAGGGTTAAATTGTATGCCCAGAGGCCTTTCACCTTAGTTTTGATGATGACTAACTTATGAAGGTTAGTTTACTAATGATCTTGTGTTTAATATGTTTCAGATATTGATCAAGATCTTAGTAGGTGATTAGCTTCAACAAAGAATTAAAAGTCAAGTTTTGGAGCTAACACATGATGATTCAATAGCTCACGCGTCAAGATCAGATCTAGTACTCGGAAGGAGTCAAGCTATACGGGTCGTGTTTAGATTTAGTCAGCTTGGAGAAGGAGTTCTGTAAGAAGACTTCAGTTTGTTTTGGTTTATAGTTTAGATATTGTTGAAAGATATATTGGTCTTGATATGCTCAAGTTCACACACACACACAAGTTCAAAAGTTTTGGCTTCGGTTTAACCGTTTTTTAATTTCAAGAATACATACAAGGTTTTCATCAATAGATAGAATCAAAACAAGTTTTACATGATTTATATGTATAGTGGATTCATTCATAACATTGTTTAGTTCATATTGTCTAAAAACTTATTTTTATGATTCTAGTTCATGGTTTTAAGTTTTGTTTTTAAAAAAACTTAGTTTTAGATTTATTGTCAAAAATATAGATATATATTTTATATGTGTATTGGATTCTATCCATACGTGCTATGCTTTAAAATGAGTTTAAATATCTTGTTTTGTATTTGTACAAGTTTATAGAAAAAACATATTTTTCTTTAGAAGTTTCGTCTTTGGAAAATACCATTTTTGTTTAAAGCTAATATTTTCTTTCCTAAAAAATAATTCAAATTGTTTGTAATATGTGTTAAATTTTAGTCACACATATTTGTTCTTCAAATATGTATAAGAACTTATTTTTGTGAATTTTATAGAGTTTTATGAGATTTTATGGGTATTTAAAAGACCAAGTTTTCAAACCCTAAAACCTAGCCTGAGCCTACTGGCGGTCGACCACACCAGAGCTTGGTCGACCGGTCGGTCGATCGGTGTACACAAAACATGCACAGCTGCCTTGGCCATGCGCGGTCGACCGCACGGTCGACCAATCCGGAGAGCTTGCTCTCTGGATCTGGCCCCGGTAGACCAGTCGGTCGACCGAGCCAGAGAGTTCACTCTCTGGTTATGGCATCGGTCGACCGGGTCGACCAACCGACAGGCAAATTGTCTTGGGGCGGTCGACAAGTAGCCCCGATGGTCAGAAATCTAACCGCTGGCTAGTCGACGGGCGGTCGACCGACAGGTCAATTTTGACCTATTGGACCCCAATGGCTATTTTTTAGACCCTATAAAAATGGGTCTTTGAGGGTTTTTTTCACCAAGAGTTTCAAGAGTGAAATTTCTTATCTTTTTAAGTGTTTTTAGCAAGTTTTAAAAAAAAAATTCTGCTAAAAATTCACTATCTTTACTTGATTTCAAAGTTTTTGGAAAATCAAAGAAAAGCTAGATCTGGTAAATTTATTTTGTTCTTCATTTTACATATCTATTAAGAAGTTTTTCCCAAGTGTTTTCATCATTATTTCTTTTCAAAAACACTTTGATTTCTCACACTTGAACTATTCAATTCTAATCCTATCTTTAGGATCTTTGTTTCGTTATCATAGGATTACTAAATTATAAACCTTTTTCTTTGCTTGGCTTTGTGCCTTCTCTCTTATGTAGAGGTGATTGTATTGAGAGAGGAGTTGTATACTCTAGGTGTTGAGTTGTAATTCCTCAGTGGAGGTCCCTTTGTAGAAGGTCATGTATGGATATAGTGAAAATCCTTTTGTGTGAAGGCGGGGACGTAGAGCATATTGGCCCAAGGTTACAATCACCCGTTTTATTGAGTTTTGATGATTACAAAACATATATAGTTATTTGTACTAATCATGTTTAATGTTTAAGTGTGTTTCAGGGTTCAAAGGATTCATGAAGTGTTCTTCCCTAAAGAAAGATTGGTTTGACTCAAGTCGGTTCATTTCGGGCTCCAAATATCAAGCTATTCAAGAGAAGCCCACTTGAAGACTCTATAGTCACCTAGAACCTATGTAAGAGTTAGTTTGTTAAAGAATGAGGTTGTGTTAAGTTGGCTCAAGAACACACACACTTTTCAAAATACGGTTTTTATTTTGGTATTTGATTTAAGTTCATGCCTTGATAACTATACATGACTCAAATTTTTTATAAATTCTCATGTATACCTATCTTTATAGCATGATACTTAGTCATATATCCCTACAAAATTATTTTGAAAAATTTCCAGAGTTCAAAAAAATTCCTATAACAATTCTGTTTCAGGTCTGGCCGGTCGACCGAGCCGGTCGACCGAGCCTAGTGTCCAGGGCGTGCACGTTTTGTGCACGTCTGTCGGTCGACCGACTGGAAGCAGCTTACTCTTTGTTTTGGTCGGTCGATCGGGTCGATCGACCGACAGTCCAAAACGAAATTTTCCTTTAGCTGCCGGTCGACCGACCGGTCGACCGAGTCCAACGGCTATTTGCCAATTGGATTGTCGGTCGACCGGGCCGGTCGACCGACAGCCGTCTGCTGCGCCCAACGGCTCTTTCCTCTTTTATGTTTTTCTGTTTTGGTTGGGTTTTGTGTGTCAGATAATTCTGATATTTTGGGGACTATTTTTAGACCTAATAAACTAAATTTAATCATGTTTAGATCTCCTCCTTTCCCTATAAATAGAGGGGATTGGTCTCTTGCAAAGATATAAGAAAGTACCTATTGCTTTCAAGTTTTCAAAAGAAAGAAAAAGTTTCAAAAGCTCTCAATTCTCTAGTGCATTCTTGGCTATTGTTTTTCAGTTGTGTTTTTAAGCAATTTTCATTTACAACTGTGTTTGTTTTCTCACTACACTTCTTGAGCCAAAATACCCTCCTCATTCTATAAGTAAGTTGTAAAGAGAAGTTTGTGATCTTTTGTTGATCACTTGGTTGCTTGTTCTTCTTATGTTGAGATCCCTCTTCGGTAGAGGATTGTAATTGGTGGAGTTCGGTACTCCGGTCTTCGGTAGACCTTGTAATTGTTCCTCGGTGGATATAGTGGAAACCCTTCACGACGGTGAAGGTGGGGAGTAGAGCGGTAGCTCGAACCTCGAAACAAATACTTTGTGTTTGCGATTGTTTCTCTTATTGCTCTCTACTTCTAGCTTGTGTTATTGCTCTTAATTTCTAGCTTGATATATATCTTGTGTGCACTTCACTATTGCATCCATTTCATTTCTTGCTAAATTATCGATTTATACTCATACAACAAGATTGCAATACGCACCTCAAACTCTTATTTAGAGGAATCACGAGGAAGGAGTTCAGAGCCCTTCACCGGGTATTCGGCTTCTAGTCTTATTTTGGGCGATTGTTGCATCATATATTCATACTTGTTTAAAAAGATCTTAAGATTAGCATTAACACCTATTCACCCCCCCTCTAGGTGTTTTACAATTGGTATCAGAGCTTTGGTCTCTAGGCTCTTGGCTTAACAATCTTAGAGAGATCCCTTATTGCTAATCATAATATTCATTTTTCATACTCATTCACTTAGTAAAAATGGCCGAAGGAATTAAGACCCCACTAAAGTTTGATGGCCTTAACTTTCCCATATAGAAGGTTAAGATGACCGTATTTTTGCAATCCCTAGGAAGCCGGGTTGCAAAGGCGGTGACCAAACCATTTAGTGCACACCCACCGGTGATGAGGCCACTTGGCCCGATATTGAGACAAAAGAATTTGATGCTAATGCTAGGGCACACTATGCTTTGCTTCAAGCCCTTAATGATGATGATATCTCTAGAGTTATTCATTGCAAATCCGCACATGAAATTTGGACTCACTTGCTTGTCACTCATGAGGGGACTTCACAAGTTAAGAGGGCAAAAATTGACCTTCTTCGTTCCCAATATGAAAATTTTTCTATGCAAGAGAATGAAACCATAGATGATATGGTTACTAAATTTACAAAGATTACTAATGGACTCTCTTCTCTAGGTGATGCTATTGACAACGACCAAAAGGTGAGGAAGATCATCCGTGCTCTCTGATTGAAGCTTTACTGCACACAAAATACAGAATTTCAGATCTAAGAATAGGAATGTGCAAGTGCTCAATTCTACCGCGATAGCAAGTGGCTATGCGGGTCGTGATCCACAAGGAGGGTTTGCGATAAAAGCGTTCAAGGTTTGTATTAAAATCTTTATGAAGAAAAATGAAAGTTCTTCTTTGTTTTAAGAAATGAAAATAAAAATAGAGTTATGTTAAAGTTAGAAAGAAAACAGTAGAATGAGAAAGTGGAGAGAATCAGAAAGCGACTATATACAAATGAGTTGGGATAGAAGTGATTTGGAAGATATGGTGTTGGTGATTTAATTTACAGAAATAAAATAAAAAAAATAAAATAATTACTTACCTTCTTTTCACCAAAAGCTTACCTTGAATCTTTAGCTACGATGTTACCTTGAAGTCGAGGCAATCAGCGCATAGCCCATAAGAGTTGATTATTGATCTCTTCCACATTACATCATCAAGACAACTCAAGCATGAAATGATACAGAGAGAGACTCAATTCCATCGTCATGAGCTATCAGTGGCACTCGCAAAGGCAAGGCTCTTTCGATGCTTTTAGACTCACTTGGAAGACAATTGTACCAAAAAGAAAAGTGAAGTAGAAAAGAAGAAGAAGAAGAAAACTAAAACGAAGTACATACAAAGAGAGAATACAAATTTGATTTCATAACGATAAAAGAAAAGAAAGAAACCTTACACCGGTGTCACCTCAGCACAAGCTTCATTCTTGTTCTTCTATGAAAGTCTGATCTCCTCTGAATTACATAAATGAAAACTAAAATTACATGAAAAAGAAAAAGAAAAACCTACACTAAGAAATGGAAAACTAGGCTAAATCCTTTCTCTGCATCGTCCCATTTTGCTCAGCTGAAACCTGTATTTATAGGCAAAACCCTAACAGGTAAGATTCTGAAAGATTAGGGGAGCAAACGCTCCCCCAACAAACATCAAATAGCCGCGGACACGCGACTTTGGCCGCGTTTCCACGGCCAGGGTGTGGCCAGGTGGCCACACCCTGTTGGTGGGTCTCCCTGGTGTTTTTTTCTGCTTTTATCTTCAGTTAGTTTTCTCGTTTGAGTCCAGGATTGTGACGAAATGGCCTTTAATTCTTGGTTTTAACCGATCGATTCTGAGAGGATTCTTCTCAACGGTTTTCAACCTCTTGATTTTGCCCTGATTCACTGAGCTCGAATTAATTCTGATTTAATTCAAAATTTTGGTGGGCTTTTGGGCTCATTTCTCTTTATTTCCTTAAGGAATGGGCCTGCAAATAAATTAACATTTAATTAGGACAAAGCAGATTTTATTCTATAATAAGTATGGAAATATGATACTAAATATGCAATATTAGCGACCAATCACACCCCCATACCTATCTTTTGCTCGTCCTCGAGCAAAACAACTAAACTATACTAAGGATTATTAGACCACTTTCGCAGGTCACGCGATTGCACTGAGCATGTGCAACAAGCCGTTAAACCTCTAGGTTTCCCCTGGAGGACGAGTTTTGTCTCGTGAGGGTTTTCAGCGGATTGCACCCACAAAATCCATAAAGAAAGAGAAACAAAGGGTTAGTATTTTCGAAAAGCATTTTGAAAGAGAAAAATATTTGAAATATAATTGTAAGATTTAAGCAATCTATAAGTTATAGGAAAACTGAATTTTTCATTCCTAAACTTAGTCTCTATTCAAAAATTTGTTATCAATCAAAGTAAGGAGTCAAATTGTACTTCTCATCTAGTCTATTACTTTACCCTAAGTCATATGCACCTTGTGATCGTGAAAATTTTGACGAAGGGTTCATTAACTCTAACTCTTATGCCTTATTTATTTATATATATATACTTCTTTTTTTTTGGTATTATTCCTTAGCTCTATTAGGCTTTCTAATCTACCCATGTAACGAGCCTTTCATCGATGACTCCCAAACCAAACAGTCTTAGGGCACCGGGTGAGAAAACACCCCAAGGACTTAAGGACTCGAGCAAACAAGGCCACAAAACTAAGGATTTTATTATATGAACCCCCTTTTAGGCGTGAATACTTATGCTTTATTAGGCACAAATACCCAGCTTAATCAGAGGAAATTTTTTTTTCTCAAACTTATCTAATCATCTTTAGCATAAATACTAAGGCTTGCTTAGGCCAAAGCACCTAGCTAATCAATAATTAGACTTGTTCATTTTTTATAGATATTTTTTCTTTTTTTTTTTTTTTTTATATATAAGGCATAAGAATCTTTTTTTTGAACCCTAAGTGTGTAAGTGTATGAAGTGTGCATATTTCATTAAGGTAAAAATCAAGACTAAATTACTTTGACAAATTTTCTTCCTAACCCTAAAAATCAAACAAATAATCTTATTTTGACCAAGTATAAAAAATCCTAATTTGGATTTTCCTATTCCTTAAAATTAACTTAATTTCTTACAAAAAATATGTCAAAATATTGTTTCTGTTTTTGATTGATAAAAACAAGGTATATGAAGTTCTTGCACAAGAATTAGGTAGAAAAGATAAGGTTTAGAGTTAACCTTTGGTTCTTGTTCACTTCAAATATGTATTTGATATACCTTGTCCAATCTTCGCTATAGCATATAGCTATACCGAGTCGAACCACAAGGAGAGCTAGCGTTAGAAGCGTTACGATATGAGTGAGAAAAGAAACGAGATTTCTTCTTTGTTAATTACACAAGTGCAAGAAATGTAGAAGAGATGGTGGATTGGTGCATTGTGGGAAAAGAAATTAAAAGAATGAAGTGTGTTGTAAGGAAAAGAATGCTAAAAGAAAGTGTTGTAAAAACTTTTGATAAGAAGATGCATGGCTAGCCTAACTTCACCTCATTGCTAACTTACTAACTCTATGTTGATTGCAAGATTGCCTCATATTGAATCATAGGCAATTTAAAGATAACTTGCATGTTCAAGTGTTGTTTCCCTTTTGAAGACTAGTGTTCCTTTGTTGTTAACTTGAAGCCTCATCTTGAATCATAGGCTCTCTTAACAGATGTTCATTGAGGAACTCTAGGATTAGTACTCAATTAGTGCTAAGTTTAGAAGAATCAAAACTCTTTTGAACATTCAAAGCTTAACTACAAAGTTAGCTTGAAGTAAATGAGTTGATCTTGTTATACAAGTAACACATCCTTGGTGATCCATCCTTATGTTCCATCAAAGGCTCTTGTTCTTGACAAGGCTCTTATTAGAGGCACACATAATTCATGTGGAGTTCTAACAAGCCATTACCAAAGGAGACAACTATACTTTCTTGGAATTCACAAGAAACTAGAATTATGCAAGAATTGAAATAGACAATCACCAAAAGAGATAGTAGTAGCTAGGTGAGTCTTAGCTAGCCATGAAACAAGAACTTAGCCCTCCATTAAACTAATAACAAAGCTACAATTCTTCATAGAAAGCAAAGATCTAAAGCAATTCAACTAAAACTAGAATCAAATGCAAGGAATTAAAGCAAATGAAAGAAAAGCATACTCAAGTCTTGCAAAGAGATGATGAAAGCTCCATTGATTAATCCTTGACACAAGAGTGTCACTCCCTTGGTACAAGCTCTCAAACTGAACTCTCTCTCTCTTTGTCTAGAACTCAAGGAGGAAGGAGATGAAGTCTAAAAAAACTAGAAGAAAGCTAAACAAAATTACAACAATTCCCTATTTTCTTCTCTCTCTTCACTACATCTCGCGCAGACCCTTGGCCACCTATTTATAGGCATTTCTGAGAAGCTTCTGGAGCCATAACCGTTGGCGCAAAATCCGAGGCCCAACCGTTTCAAAACGGCCGCAGATCCTCAGGATCTCCCAGATCCGGCGGCAGAATCTGGGCCGTTGAGCCCAGATTTTCTGGTGGGATTTGGTAGTTGGGTAGTTAGCCACGTGGACTATCTGGATTCTCCAATTGGCGCGCGGATCTTGGTGAAATCTGATTTGAAATCTTGGCTCTTTTTGATTTACCCCTTTAATTATCACTAATTAAAGTGATTAATGACTTCTTCTCTTAAGGTGTGGATCTGCAAAAATAGAGAAAATAGGGATTAAAAATCACATTTAATATACAATATGCATGGTATGAAGGTGGTATAAAATGCAAATATGTGTAACAATCACACCCCATACCTAGCTTTTGCTCGTCCTCGAGCAAAAAATGAAAGAAAAAGAAAGAAAAATAAAATCCTAACTAATTTATTACACCACTTTCGTAGGTGACACGATTGCACTGAGCATGTGCAACAAGCCGTTAAACCTCTAGGTTACCCCAGAGGAGGAGTGTTGTCTCCTGAGGGTTTTCAGCGGATTGCACCCACAAAATCCATAAAAAAGAAAATAAATGTTAGTGTTTTGAAAATGCATTTTGAAAGAGAGACATGTTTTCGAACTATTTTTGCAAAAATATAAGTGATCTAAGGTCATAAGTCCACCTATAATCATTCTTCCTTAAACTTAGTCTCCATGCAAGATCTTGTTCTTAATTAAGGTAAGAATTCAAAATTGGATTGAATATTTTATCTTTCATAAAACCTAGATAGTATGCACACCGTGTTCATGAAAATTTCTGGGATTTCAACTCTAACCATAAAGCCATTTATTTATTCTCTTTTTTTTTTCTTCCTTAGTTTTCTTAGGCTTTCTAGTTCACCATGTAGCGAGCCTATAATCGATGACTCCCAAACCAGATGGTTCTAGGGCACCAGATGAGAAAACATCCCTCGGGTTAAAGGACTCGAGTGAAAAAGGCCCAAAACTAAGGGGATTATTTATTTTATCACCGTTAGGCGTGAATAATCATGCTTCTTGAGGCACATTTATCCAGCTTAATAAGTGAGATCACCGTTAGGCGTGAGTAACCATGCTTCTTGAGGCACAATTCTCCAGCTTAATAGGTCATGTTTTATTCTTTTTTTTTTTATTTTATGGCATTTTAGGTCTTTGTTTCCATCCCAAAAATTGTGTAAGTGTGAAGTGCTTACTATCTAAGGCTTAATTCAAGATAAAAATATCTCCCCAATTTTACTTACTTATCCTATAATTTCAACAAGATCTATTATTTCAACTAGGTTTAAGATGTCATAATCAAGACTTTCTTAATTTCTAAGATACATCTTAATTTTCTTAAAAATAGATCTAAACTTTGTCTCTTATTTCAAAAAGTTTTTTTTTTTATATATATTTTCTAAAAGAAAATAAAATCTAACAAAAATAGAAAATCTACAAAGAAAAGTAAAAACCTAAAAAGAAAATGAAAATTCCTAAAAAAGAAATGAAAAATCCTAAAAATAAAAAAATCCTAAAAATAAAATGAAAAATCCTATGTCAGCATCTACCCCCCATACCTATCTCATGCATTGTCCTCAATGTATGCGATATGAAATGATGCATGAAATAGGTAAAGGACAAAACTACTCCCTCTGTCGTTTTGGACCCGCGGTGGTGCTAGGTCCAGCCGACTGTGTTCTCCTCAACATCGCCTCCATCCCATCTAAACGAGAGGATTGCTCCTCTACCTTCTTCCTAAGCTGACTTGTCCCCGAAATATCCTCTTCATGCCTTTCCAGATAGTAGACATGAAGGCTTTTGGTTCCGTTGGGGGTTCCTGTCTCCAGAATTGGGGCTCATCTATCCTCTCTAAACTTTCCTCCGAAGAGGACTCCACAGGTACAGTCTCAGGCAAGGCACTGGGTGTCCAGAGCGCCTGCAAGCAACTATTGTATGAGCTTGTGGGTCTCTCTAGCGTAATCGTCACTCGGTCAAATGTAGAAAAAACAGCGTCTGGCATGAAATGTTGACACAGACGTGTAATTAATATAGGATGAGAATACTTTGCACCCCGAGTGCGAGAGGAATTTTCAATAATTGAACGGAAGATAGTCCGATTCAAACAGACAGTGTGGTTCTGTGTCATCAAGTCATGAATAATCTGTAACACAGGTCTATTGAAGGAAGAGTGTGTTCTGTCCCTAGAATGTTTCGTTGGATCCAACGTCCAACGCAATGAATATTTCTGAATGTAGATTGAGCTTTGAGCCACGATCCTGGACTGTGCAGCGTACACCATGATGGTAAGTAATCGATTAATGGCAAGGGTCGCTAGGATGGGGATAAATGGGGGCATGAGTGATCTGTGCAAGAAAGAAGTGGAAGTGTGACCAAAATGTCACCAAATGGCATGTGAGATACAAATTGGTATGGGTCATGATTCACAGATGCATAATCTATTGAATTGTAAAAAGTGTTGACAAGATCGGGGCAATAAAATGCTTCATGCTCATTGTGATCAAACACCAAAGTGTACCAATTCCAAGCGCGGATTCGATCCACAAAAATATGCCCATACCCCCCACTTTCATTAAAGAGTGCAGAAAAATCCCTCTCACATATAAATTTGGGGCCATAATTGCTAAGAAAGTAAAGCAAAGGATTTGAGAAAGGAAAATGCAAACCACCCCGGAAATCGTGGGGGAAATCCAAACAGTAGTGCAGAAGGCACCCAAGATGTAGATTGGAAGAAATCACTCGGGATCTACCACCAGCAGAGAAAATCAGCCGCGCAGAAGTTTTCTGAGCACCAGAGAAGGCTGAATAGCCGCAGATCGCGGCTGGAAAGGGCTTTTGGCGGCGGATCTGGGGATTCAGGTGAAGGGGAAAATAGACAGAAGTCGGCTCTGGAAGAGGGTTCTCAGATCTGAGAAAATATTGGCTGTTGAGGGAGAAGAGTTGATAAAGAGGATATTTATAGGGGTAGGTAAAAAGGGATGTCCAAATTTATCCCTAGGTCAAAGTTATAATTACAACCCTAGGTCAAAGGATTTTGAATATGAATGGAATCCTAGGGAAGAAAGAGAATCCTAGGGATGTGAAATTCTTTTCATGCTCAACAATCCCAAAAAATTTTTATTTTTATTTTATTTTTTATTTTATTTTTTTTATTTACAAAAGTGTAAAAGAAAATATTTACAAGTGTGGTCCCTAAAATGATATTCAGGAGAATGCATGGGAAACTATACAATGAAAATGTCACAAAAAACTGGGTCGTAAAGACCCAATTCGTGAATGTCGTGTGACAAGGAATCCGTGGTAAAAATGGCTTGAGACGTTGACCGTTCACAGTGAATGTGTTGCCATTAGTTGGGTCAAGAATCTCGATTGCTCCGTGGAAAAAACATTCTGAACAATGAAAGGCCCTGACCACCTGGTTCGCAGTTTACCAGGGAAAAGGGTGGAGTCGAGAATTATACAACAGAACCTTTGTCCGACAACAAAAATCTTCCTGTGAATGGATTTGTCGTGAAAAAGCTTGGTTCTGTGCTTCGTGATCCGAGCGTTATCGTATACCTCGTTTCGTAACTCTTCAAGCTCGGATAGCTGCAGCTTCCTTAGAACACCGCTTTATCCAAATCTAGATTCAGCTGCTTTAAAGCCCATAGTGCACGGTGTTCTAATTCAACGGGCAAGTGACATGGTTTTCCAAATATAACTCGGTATGGGAACATATCGAGGACAGTCTTGTAAGCGGTCCTGTATGCCCATAAGGCATCAGTCAGTTTGATGGACCAATCCTTACGATTCTGTCCTACAGTCTTCTCCAGAATGAGTTTTATCTGTCTGTTTGTTACCTCAACTTGCCCATTGGTTTGAGGATGATAAGCCGTGGATAGTTTATGAGTAATAGAGTATTTTCGCATCAAGGCTTCAAAAGCCCTATTGCAGAAATGACTCCCATTGTCGCTCAGTATCGCACGGGGGGCTCCGAAACGCGAAATGATGTTCTCTCTTAAAAACTTAATGACAACTTGGTTGTCATTTGTCCATGTAGGAATCGCTTCAGCCATTTAGAAACATAATCTACGGCTACCAAGATGTATTTGTTACCGTAGGACAGAGGAAAGGGTCCCATAAAATCGATGCCCCAGAGGTCGAAAATTTCAACTTCCAAGATGGGTGTGAGGGCATCATGTTTCTTTGTGTAATACGACCCGTCATTTGACATCTATCACAAAGCTTGCAAAAGGTATAGGCATCCTTAAAGAGAGTGGGCCAATAGAATCCACTCTGAAGCACTTTTTCCGCAGTTTTCCGTGGACCAAAGTGTCCACCGCAAGCTAACTTGTGACAGAATGTCAAAACACTCTGATGTTCATCCTCTGGAAGGCATCTACGTATGATTTGGTCAGGACAGTATTTGATAAATACGGTTCATCCCAAAAGAAGAACCGCATTTGTCTCAGAAAACGGTGTTTTTCTTGTCCTGACCAATGGAAGGAATTTGCCTGGTAGCAAGGTAGTTCACTATATCGGCATACCAGGTTCTCCACGTATCTCCAAAATATGCTCGTCAGGAAAATCTTCATTAATCGTATTTTCTCATGAGGTGCATTCGGGATTCTTGACAAGTGATCCGCAACCACGTTCTCAACGCCCTTTTTATCTTTGATCTCCAAGTCAAACTCTTGCAAAAGAAGGATCCATCGAATCAATCTTGCCTTAGCGTCCTTCTTTTGCATCAAGTACCTCAGGGCGGAGTGATCAGTAAAAATTATGGTCCTGGACCCTAGCAGATATTGTCGAAATTTCTCCAACGCAAATACAACGCTAAAAATTCCTTTTCAGTAGTCGTGTAATTGAGTTGGGCATCGTTTAGCGTTCTGCTAGCATAATAGATTACGTGCTGCCTATTATCAATACGCTGTCCTAAAACAGCGCCTATAGCAAAATCTGAGGCGTCGCACATAATCTCAAATGGTTTGGTCCAGTTTGGTGCAGATATTATCGGCGCAGAGACAAGTCTATTCTTAAGCTCTTTCCACGATTTTCGACATTCCCATCAAAGATATAGGATACATCTTTTCCTAAGAGATTTGTCAAAGGTCTCGCAATGTTGCTAAACCCTTGAATGAATCTCCTATAGAAACCAGCGTGCCCTAAGAAAGATCTAATGTCCTTAAACATTGTGGTTCAGTGAGCTTTGTAATAACCTCCACCTTAGACTTGTCTACCTCGATTCCTATTCTTGATATCTTGTGCCAAGTACAATTCCGTGCTTGACCATGAAATGACACTTTTCCCAATTAAGTGTCAAATTCTTTTCCGTGCATCGTTGTAAAACCAGCTTCAGATGGTACAAGCATTGCTCAAATGTATCCCCATAGATTGAAAAGTCATCCATAAAATTTTCAAAAATTTCTCCACCATGTCCGAGAACAGGCTCAACATGCAACGTTGAAAACGTTGCTGGAGCATTGCAAAGGCCGAAGGGCATCCTACGGTAAGCAAATGTTCCAAAGGGACAGGTGAAGTAGTCTTATCTTGGTCCTCGGGAGCGATTGGGATTTGGTTATATCCTGAATATCCATCCAGGAAACAGTAATACTCGTGTCCCGCCAATCTCCCCAACATTTGATCGATGAATGGAAGTGGAAAGTGGTCCTTACGTGTGGCGGTGTTTAACTTCCTATAATCAATACAAACTCGAATCTTCGTTGGAAGACGTGTTTGTATCAATTCTTTATTCTCATTCTCCACCACAGTAAATCCAGCTTTCTTAGGCACAGCATGGACTGGACTTACCCATTGACTATCAGATATGGGATAGATAATCCCATTGTCCAATAGTTTCAAAATCTCAGATCTAACAGCTTTTTGCATAATGGGGTTAAGTCTCCGCTGTGGGTCTCTTTTCGGCTTAGCATCTTCCGTCAGATGAATTCTATGTTGAACAATGGAAGGACTAATCCCTTTGATATCAGCCATGGTCCAACCAATGGCCTCTCTATTTTCCCTTAACACAGTCAGAAGGTCCTCTTCTTGTTGCTCAGTAAGATTTGATGCAATGATTACCGGAAAAGATTCCTCCTCATCCAAGTACTTGTACTTGAGATGATTGGGAAGAGCTTTAAGCTCCAGAAGAAGGGACAGGATCTATAACAGGTTGCTCATGGTGCAAGGGAAGAATAGGTGTGGAATTAGTAGTACTTTCAACAGTTGATCCAATAATCTGATCAAGAGTTAGGTCATCCGACTCCAACTCAAACTCTTCTTCAGACTCATACTCAATTCCTCCACATGTTCACTGGTCAATCCTTCTATCAAGTTAACATCAAAAGAGTCATTCTCCACATCCCTTGGCTGCTTCCCCAGATGGAAGACATTCACCTCCTTCGTCATATCTCCGAACGTCAGCCGCATCGATCCATTTCGGCAGTTGATGATCGCATTCGCGGTGGCTAAGAAAGGACGTCCTAGAATGACAGGTGTTTGCGCTTGTGATTATGTACGGGTTGTGTTTCAAGAACAACAAAGTCAACGGGGTAAATGAATTCCCCCACCCGTATTAAAACATCCGTAATTTCCCCCTTGGGAATCTTAACAGAGCGGTCAGCCAATTGAATAGTCATCTGGGTTGGACGAAGGTTGCCTAACCCTAACTGCTGGTACACGGAAAAGGGAAGAAGATTGATGCTTGCGCCCAAGTCTAGCAAAGCCCTATTTACAGTGGTCTGCCCTATGATACAAGAAATGGTTGGGCTCCCTGGATCTTTGTACTTCACGGGATTGGACCATTAAGCAATTCACTTAGGTTGGAAGCCAAGAAGACTTTCTTAGGGACATTTGCTTTTCTCTTTTTAGTACACATCTCTTTCAAAAATTTGGCGTATGATGGGACCTGTTGAATAGCATCTAAGAGAGGGACATTGATTTGTACTTGGTTAAATATCTCTCTTATCTTCTCCATGTGAGCATTATTCTTATGTTTGTAAGCCTATTTGGGAATGGGACAACAGGCTTATAAGTTTGCTCATCAATTTTCCCTTTTCCTTTTGACTGAGAAGTGGATGGTTGTGAACTTGATGAGGACTATCTTGCACAGGTTGAACTGGAACAGAAGGTGATGGTTTTGACACAGGTTTTGGAGACTGATTTGAGAACTTGTTGTCTACTTGTTTTTCAGACCTAAGGATTTGAATGGCTTGGCATTGGCTGGGTCCCAAGTCTTCAACTTCATGCAGAGGAAAATGAGCTTTGGGATTAGGCACAGGTGGCTAGGCAGCATTCCTTTTTGCCTTTCAGTTAGGGAATAGCCAACTGTCCTATTTGGATTTGTAATTTATTCATATCCTGCTGCTGATTGTTCATCATTGCAGCTTGGTCTTAGACAGGTTTCAATCATTTTCTCCAATTCGGAAATTTTCTTATCTGAAGGATTGGGTGGTTGATGATTGTTGTTGTTGTTGATACTGGGGTTGAAAATTAGCTTGATATGGCACAGACTTTTGATATGGTTGGAATCTGGGTGGACTCTGATATGAATTGAAATTGGTGGGTTTTGGTGGTAAGTCGGTGGATGAGACTGAGACTGAGCAGGGTATTGTTGTGGAAATGGTTGTCTCGGCTGCTCAGGTCCAGACTGACTCCAAGAGAAGTTCGGATGGTTTCGCCATCCCGGATTATAGGTTTTGGAGTAAGGATTGTAAGTGGGTCTGGTGTACATGGCATTCGTATTCTCCTGAAAATTTGAGAGTAATACACTGGACACTCTTCCAACACATGATTCAAATCATGGCAGTAAGTACAACCCGGGTAGATTATAGGTGCAGGGCTAGCCATAGGTGATGGGCTAGCTACTGATGATGGGTTGACTTGACTAACAACAGAATTTTCCCTGGATTCTAGCATTCAATCCTCTTCATCAACTGAGTTATCTTAGCTTCTGCAGCTATCGAGGATCCTATAGAATGTAAACCAGTTCTGGAAGTTGTGGGTGTGGGTTTCTCAGGACATGACTCCCACTGGATTGTCTTTTCTGCTAAGGCCTCAAAAAGATCCCAACCCTGATCTTCATCCTTCTTTAAGAATTCTCCTTGACACATGGTTTCAAGGAGCGTCTTAGTCTGATAATCAAGCCCATCATAGATAATCTGGCACTGGCGCCATTTTTCTATACCGTGAGGGGACACAGGCTACTAGGTCTTTGAAGCGCTCAAAATACTTCCAAAACGGTTCATTTACTTCTTGTTTGAACTGCATTATATTCTTCCTCATCAAGGCTGTCTTATGGATAGGATAAAAACTTTTAAGAAAGACCTTAACGAAATCATCCCAAGAAGAAATCGAACTAACTGGGAGATTGTACAGCCACTTCTTAGCGATATCCTTAAGTGCAAAGGGGATGAATCTAAGTCTGACAGCATCATCGGTAAGCTGGGAAATCCTCATCATAAGGCATACTTCTTCAAACTCTCGGATGAAGAAGTATGCATCCTCAGATTCAAGGCCATGGAATCATGGAAGTGTGTTTTATAACTGGGGCTTCAACTCAAAATTACTTCCATTTGTGTTCGGGAGGAGAATACAAGATGGCAGTGATGTGCGAATAGGATAGAACTTGTCCTGCAACGACACGTTGTTCGTCATGACTGGAATTTGTGTCAAGTGGTGGTGATGTGGCAGTGTAGAAAACTCTCACATTAGGATCTCTATACCACTCTTGCATACAACAATCAACGTGCACCAATCACACAGGCGAAAAATGAAAATAACAATCAAGAAAAGAAAATCAATCCAAG